>JAODKM010000103.1:1170473-1206989 GCA_026780845.1 Petrocephalus sullivani | reverse complement strand
GCTGGTGGATTTGGCTACGGCGGCGGCCTGTCCATGGGCATGGGGGGCTCAGCAGGAGGTAGCTCATCCATCAGCAGGTCCTCGGTGGTCACCACAAGCAGCGCCCGCAGAATCTTCTAAAAAGAGCCTCTTCCATCTATACCTCCTCTTATGACAACGCCTGCCTACAGATACCTAAATGGTCTGACCACCAAAGCTGCTGTCATTTGTATGACCACCTCTAGTTATGCTGGTTCTTAAAAGTCCCCACTCAGTTTCTGGAAGAACACCCCCACGGCCCTGTAGGGTTTTTTCACTTAAGGCACAATGTAAGAGCATAAGCCGATGTGAGTCTGCAGATTGCCATTTTCAAATACCCCAAGGGAAGCACTTGGTCTCCAGCAAGACTGCTCTGCATGATTGTCTATTATGTGTACTGCCCTAAATCAGTTCTCATGTTCTCACGCACATATTTTCTTGTATTCAATCAAAGTCCAGCTACTGCAGGATGCTCAGATTTTAACTTTGTGTCCACGAAACATAAGTCCCATAGTCAATATGGTGAAATTTAAAACAAGAACAGGAAGATACAGCCATACAAGACACAAAGAAAATGTTTCACTTCCCTCTGTTGCATACAGAATTCAGCGGGTAGGTCTATTGTCATTTCAATACATGCCAACAAAAGCAGTCACATTATCCCCACCCTAGTAAGTCTGTAAAGTGATCCCTCTGCTCTTCAGTGAAGACACTGTTTAATCTTTTCCGCCATTCTCATGGAAAGGAGAGTTCAAAGTTATGACATTGTGTTCTTTTTGGTTTTAGGTTCGATATAACATGCTATCATGATTGGATGTATTATCTACAACTGACATCGTAACACCAAATATGTTAATAAATATGGGGTGTATCTTTATTGCTTGTGGTTTCTTAGTGTTCCCGTCCCCACCCACAAAAATCAAGATGATCGTGAAGGTACCACCTACTGGTATGTGTGGGTATTAACAAAAAGACTGACTTTTAACCCTTTCCTGCATGGTGGTCACTACAGTGTACAGCTATTTAATAGCAATTTCTTGAAAATGCACAGGTTTCAGTGGTATATTGCATATCAGCCACTACAGTGGACACTATTGCATCACTCCATAGTTTTTCACCCAGTGGCCAACAGTTGTAACTGCACCTAAAATTCCTTTCAACCAAGATGGCCGACTGGCAGGCAGAAAAGTTGATCACAGTAGGAATATCTTGCCAGTCCTTCTATTATTAAGACGAGTTCAGATAAAAATATATGACAACATAAAGTAACATCTATAGAAATAATATATAAGAAATAATGTCATTGTTTTATTTTTCAAGTATTGATTTTGTATAAGGAGTAAATTGTAATTAACCATGTGTCCACTAAATTGGACATCATGCATTGCCAACTATATTTCAGCTACAAGTCATACTATTGCTGTAACTTTGATCTTTTGAAGATATTTTGTTTCTAGTAGGTTTGTATCCTGCAGTGTATTAACTGAGAAAATTTGTGCATATTAGTTCTGTTAGAGTAACAGTTACCATCCTTGTCATGGTATTTTGTAGAGCACAAGTGCAGTACAGAATAGGGAGGCTTATAGGATAGTGGAGGAAATTCCTACTGGGTCCAGTGAAGATGATGATTATAGTGGCAGAAAAAGATGGTTCAGCAAATGCTAGTGAAGGTGACAGTTGACCTAAGGAAGCTGAGGATGCTAAGGGACTTTGGGATGCTGAGGGAGATGAGGATGCTGAGGGAGATGAGGATGCTGAGGGGGCTCAGGATGCTGAGGGAGATGAGGACGCTGAGGGAGATGAGGATGCTGAGGGGGCTCAGGATGCTGAGGGAGATGAGGATGCTGAGGGAGGTGAGGATGCTGAGGGAGATGAGGATGCTGAGGGAGGTGAGGATGCTGAGGGGGCTCAGGATGCTGAGGGAGGTGAGGATGCTGAGGGGGCTCAGGATGCTGAGGGAGATGAGGATGCTGAGGGGGCTCAGGATGCTGAGGGAGGTGAGGATTCTGAGGGAGGTGAGGACGCTAAGGGAGATGAGGATGCTGAGGGAGATGAGGATTCTGAGGGAGATGAGGATGCTGAGGGAGATGAGGATTCTAAGGGAGGTGAGGACGCTAAGGGAGATGAGGATGCTGAGGGAGATGAGGATTCTGAGGGAGGTGAGGATGCTGAGGGGGCTCAGGATGCTGAGGGAGATGAGGATTCTGAGGGAGGTGAGGACGCTGAGGGGGATGAGGATGCTGAGGGAGGATATAAAAATAAATTATGAATCAGTGTAGACTATATAGTTCCATATTGTTGGTTTTTCCGAAAGCCTGAATGGTATAAAAATGTTAAAAAATGTAAAAAAAATATCTGTTCAACGGTATTGAAAGCCAATACATGTTTATAATACACAGTCCTATTCATTAGATTTTGAAGAAATTTTTCTTCAAGTTGAACAGTCAAATGCATGTAATCCACCAAAGTGGACATGTGAATAACTTTTTGAAAAAATGCATTTTCTAAAAAAAAAAAAAAAAAAAAGTAAACAGCTGTTTTCATCGCTTCAGAGAAATAAAAACACAGGAAACAAAATTTCAATGCATGAAAGGGTTAATTACAAAGTTTATTAACAACAGATTTAAGCCTTGTTCATAATCCAATTACGACCGTTAGCACTATGCAAATTATGCAACTGTGACAGAAACATCACTGCGTAAATAAGAATTTTCTCGAAATATATAAAGACAATAATGTAACAGCACTTAATTTCACATTATAATAATTTATATTTTAAAATACTTAAACATGAAATGTATTGCTTACTTTGGGCTCGCCTTAAATGCCTAATTCAGTTTATAGTCGTGCACTTTAACCAGGTAACTGTGCAGCATCTCTGGCTGCTTGGCCAGTGGTGAACCACAACAAAGAAACCGCAACGTTAGCCAGCGACATAAACAGTAGCCCAGAATAAACCTGTATTAACAGCACGTTAGTGGCGTTAAGAAAAGTTTGATATATCGCTGCTTCCATATTCTGGTTATATACAGTACTGTGCAAAGGTCCATTAAGGAAAACTACGTTTACATTAATTTCCTGCTGGTGTAAAATTAGCCTCTGTTTAATGTCTGCTGAAGTGTTTTAGCTGAGCCATTTCAAAACTTCTCCTAAAGTCACTAAAGTACAGTATTTGCAGTAACCATCCAATATACTGATATGATGTTTGACCCGACCACTAAACTACCCTGTACGTTATTTAAGTTAATAAATTAAGTGATCCGGTGGTGAAATTTAACACTTCATTTAACTTTTTGAACACAAGTGATATTCCAGTCACATTATATTGTGTTAATGTTCACTGGCATGCATTCCAATGCTAACTTGCTTTTTTCTTAAGCAAATGTACACTTACCATTGCATTTTCTTTGATAGCCTACGACTTCTGCCCTATATACTTTATATACACATACAAAGTTAATGGGAGACAGGAAATAAGTTTTGTCTACAGATCTGTTGTACTGTAAGATCTAAACCTAACCATTCAATTACAATCTCAAAGAGATTTTTAGTTGATGATACATCCGTGATATGTCCATTCCCCTGATCAGCAAAATATACTGAGGGGGACCCCCCACCCCAAAACACACACACAAACACGAATAATTGGGGGGTGAAATCAAGTGAAATATTAAATCACACCTGCTTTACTCACATAGTATTTTCTTTGTAAAAGTAGCTGCAATTGTGAAAAAAATAGAATAGAGGTTGCACACCACTGATTTAAACATAAGTAAAAGTAAGTGTAAGTAATAAATAAATGCCAGACGAGAGCATTCAGTCCCTCTGGGTGTAGTGGTGCTGTCTTCTACACCTTCCAAATCAGTCATACTTCGTACCTATTGGGAACTGACTCTCCAGATGCACAGATAGATCAGAATTCCAGCTCCCGCTAAAGCTGCAATGACTGCTCCAGCAATCACTCCGCTATTTGGGGGTGCTGTAAGCAAAGAAAAGAGAAGTGTAAGAAAGCTTTGCCATATTTCTGCATTGCCTGGGGCACATGGCCGAAGTTATTTTACAAGAACCCAGACCGAGACTTGAGTACCACCTTGGGCACATATAAGTGCCTCACTGTACATCTGAGAAAAATTGTGGATGTTTCTGTGGCACAACTGTCTCAGTCTGACTGAGTTGTCTGCAAAGGAGGAAAGTCTAGGAATACAGCATAACATCATCAAACAGCGATACTGCATTGCTGGAGAATAGGGAAACTCACAGCTGTTGTTACAGCATAGTGGAAAAACCCTTAAGAGACGCAGCCCCAAGGAAGTTCTTTTCTCTCACAGAACATTACTCGTGCCACCCAGAGGTCCTTCCTCAACTTTGCAGCACATCACAGCCAATGGAAGTATCAACAAAAGAATGGCTCACTTCTCACTTTTAACGACGATGGTCACGGCGCTGGTTCTGGTATCTATGGTCCGGCGGAAGACCCCGAACCTTCCAAAGCAGATATATTTCCCAGGGGGTACTGGGGCCTGTAGTTTTACCAGTATTGCCTCCCCAGATTTAACCAACTTGTAATTAATTGACGTATACTGGTTTAACTCCTTTATATGAATCTCCACCTGGGAAAAAAAAGTTAAAATCACTGCTAGGCAGCATCACTACAGAAAACGATTTTGCCATATTGCAATCAGATTCAGTATTTTGGTGGATTCAGAGAAACACTCTACTGGATATGGCTAGTACCTGATTATTACCAAGCCATGGTGCACTTAGTGTGCATGTCATCTCAACAGAAGTATCATTGTAGATGGAGATATAAGAAGTGTGCTCATGACCAGCCACTATAAGCCTTGGAGGTGGAACAAAATCTGCAACAAAGGGAATAAGGGGAAGAAGGAATTTAATTAAAGTGTACACAAATCATTAGGGATGCCAAGTCTTTCAAATCTCATTGAAAACTATGATCAATAATCTGTTCAATATATTTAATTCACTGGAGATGAGGTGCAGGAGACTGGTTAGACTGGGATTTTTAATGTTTGCAACGAGTGAGACATGGACTGAGTATGTGACAGAGATCAGGCAAGAATCACTTTACGTGCGTGTAAATAGGGTGTAAGTGTAAGTGCCAAGTGTGCTGATTTGAATGAGTTTGTGCTGCAGGCCATCCAAGCTCAACAGTGTCTTATGTGCATGTGGAATGAGAAGCACTGGAGTTAGCATGAGAAGCACTGGAGTTAGCATGGAGCAGCATCCTTGCAGAAATCTT
The DNA here is from genome assembly GCA_026780845.1 of Petrocephalus sullivani. NCBI lineage: Eukaryota > Metazoa > Chordata > Actinopteri > Osteoglossiformes > Mormyridae > Petrocephalus > Petrocephalus sullivani. The sequence goes on along the minus strand of JAODKM010000103.1, from coordinate 1,201,711 downwards.
TCAAGATAACAATGCTGAGGCCATTCTCTGATGGTTTGGGGCTACCTTGAAAGCAAACAGGAATGTACCATAATACAAATGGTGTCTATAACATGTTATACACTCTGTGTATTTAGCCAATGTTTTAGTGGATGGCAGTGCCCTGAGTAGTATTAATAAATATGAAAAAGCATCAACACTATACCTGAACAGATGACCTCCAGCTGATTTTTCCGGGAACAATCAATCTTGTCAAGCAAGCACTCCCGGAGCTGCAGCTCCCTGCCAGTGCACTGCAGGGGCCCCACCAGTGACGGCTGGGCGGGCAACCCAAATTCGTTCATCCTCACGTTGCTCACTTGGGACACGGTTCCACAGCCCAGCTCCCTGCAGGTCACATTGGCCACAGACCACATGGTAATGGTATCTTCTTCATGGCAAACAGGACCCCAGCGGTCCTGCACGAACATCTCCAGGCGGCCTGCACACTTCAGCCCCTCGAATGGGGAGGTGAGGCGCACGGGAGCCTTTTCTGTTAGGGTGGCAAAGGGACATTAAGCTGCTCGTAATTTTACAAGTTATTAACATAATACTTGGCACAATATGTATGCTCATCAGTGCCCTCTGTTATTGCCGCTGTCTGCGCCCGAATTTCCCCCTGGGACCAATAAAGTCCATCTTAGTCTTGGAATTGAGATACTTTCATGATCCCTGCCGGGAAATTGTCTTTCTCCTTACTCCATCTTACTCTCCATGAGACACATATACAGGTGAGAGCAAGCTTTTGGTCACAGTGCATGCAGGGTCAGCCAGTGTGCGGCACCCCTGGCTCCAGGATTCAAACCAGTGACCATGCAATCATGTGCACAAACTGGCTTTACTTTGTTTTCCTCTCAGACCGAAAGCTCAATGGTGTCAGTATAATTAAGGCATTTTAAAGTTGTTAAGGTTTGTTAGAATGTTATGGTATAATGCTGCTTATGAATATTCTATACATGCATTATGAACAGGGGTTGGCATAAGTGGTACGCAAGTATGCATTCGCTATATAAACCGTAAAATACGCGGCAGTTTCTTGTTTTAACAGTGCAAATGCACATAGGCATATAAACGCATTTGCACTGTTATGATGAAATTACCGAGCGTTATAAACGTTACTAATTACACTCTAATTTCCTGTCATAACTGAGTAAATAAGTACGCATTTGCACTGTCATAAGAAGAAACTATCGCGCATTTTACCGTTTATATGGCGAATGCGTACTTGCGTGCCACTTATGCCAAACCCTACATTATGAAGGCACGCCGAATGTTCTATGAATGCACTGTGAAGATGCAGTTAATATAAAGGATTATTGTATATTTTGTGACTATAAAGTTCGTTTAAATCAGGAAAAAGTGCATTGCTTGTGAGTACTAAAAGTCATTAACTAGCAGTATTTTTCCTTAGCAAAATGCATAACGTTGTACGTTTTTCCAATACCTGTACTAAGTTTAATTTCCCATATTACCACGACTCACCTGGCGTGACTCTCACAGCAGGGGACATGGGAGACCTATAGATACGATGGTTGTAGTTGGCTTCCAGGTCACAGAAATATTCCAGCCTCTCCTGCTCAGGTACGTTGTGCCTGCTGTATACCACGCTGCTGGTGTTTGCTGTCAGGGACCCACTTGGCATTAGTGGTGCTTCGCTCGCTGTGCCAGTAATGCTACGGTAGTACAGTCTGAAGGTGGTATCATACACCCTGTAGGGTGTTTCACAGATGACTGTGTAGTTTCCGTCAATGAAAACAACATCAGGCTTCAGTTCAGTTGTGGGCTGAGGTAGAGAGGCTGGAAGACAGAGAAAGAGAGAAATTAACTTAGGAATTTGACTAATTTGAGTCGGAGCAGCAAAATATACTGTTGGGAAGAATGTGTTCTGGTGTTCCTCTGTAGTCTTTTATACGAGGGACGTTCAAACAGTTTATGTCAGCCATCTTCACCACAAGGTGATAACTCCAAGGTGATAACTCCAAGGCGATAACTCCAAGGCGATAACTCTTATACTAAAGTACAAGGGCAGCCAAACAGCAGTAGCCACTTGATACGCTCGGACACGACCAATTAGTACCCCTCCCATCTTCACTGTTGCCAACAAAAATATAAAAGTGCAGAAACTTTTTGAACGTCCCTCATATATTTATTTATATAGGCAATTATCTGCCATCCAACCACTTTTCCTAGCGAGGGTCATGGCCATTTTATGTTATAATTTATGTATTATGAATATTTATTTATTTATCTGCAGGCCTAGCAGCTACTTCTAGTAAGTTTCACGTCTGTCTCAAAAAAGAGAAAACGATAAGGGAAACTTTAAAATTGGCCTGTGGCTCTTAGGCAGGAACAAACTGTACAGAATGTATTGGGAAATGTGGAAAGTACAGAGGGCAAAATGTGCAATCTGGAAACTTCCTTACTGAGAACAATGCTTGCATAACAGTACACATCCACAAACACACGGGTTAAGCTGGCAACCCCTTGGAGGAGAGGGCAACGGCGGAAACACTCACAGATGGTCAGGTTTACGGGTGAGCTGGTCTCGGACGCCTCTCCCGTCCTGCTGACACTGTACCAGCAAACTAAGTCACCCTCATGCTCTGCCACGGCGGGGATGGAGTACAGAACAGTGTCAGCAGAAGTGAGTGTGTGAGACAGCAGGGCGAAGAGGCGCGGCTCCGTCTTCCCCAGGCGCAGGCTGAGCGGATATGGCGCCGTCTTCGGGGGGGTGCAGGCAATGACCACGACAGAGAAGAGCTTGATGTTCGTGCCATTTAAAGGCTCCCTGAACATCAGTGACGGGGCAGCGAGGGGCCCTGTACATGCAGAAGAGACACTCTCAGTGATGCTGGACAAACTGGATGTCATCACTCTAAATTTATGTTACATATTTAGGGGTAAAAATATATCTGAAATGTCTGAGCCAATATACATGACCGCCATATTTTTATTTTAATGACATATCCTATTTTGATACCAAGAAAGGGGTAATTATTTCTATCCTGAAGTTTAATCGAGAAACATAATAAAATGGACAAGATATGTGATCTTAGTCAGTGTAAAGTTGTTCAATCTGGGATAACAGAAGACACTAAAGACTAAACATAGCCATCAAGGTGTACATTCGTGGTTTACTCTAAAAAGAAAAACATCAAATTGACACTTAGATTAGGACTGGGTTGGCTCTGTTTGCCATTTTGGATTGACAATGAGGTGCTGTCCAAAATAAGTATTGTTATAATTCATATAATGGGCACACTTACCTGCAGTTGAGATTACCCCAAAATATTGGACACAGCACAGAGCACCACAGACTAAGCAAAGAAATGAAGTGCATTATTCATTAGCTGCTTTCTGATTATGACTAACATTCATTTGCATGTTCAGGAATTTCTGCATGGTAGATAAAATTTCAAAGGCTGACCTGTGATTCGGAGAAGGGCTGAAGAATACATGACTGAAGCACTTGAGGGACGACGGGGGTTTTGCTGGTCAGGAGTATGTCTGGCAGTGGTGAATCTGGACCTGAGCCTTCATAAGTTCACCTCTGGGAGGAGGAGTCTTCTGAAATGGGGTGGAGCCTTTGAAAAAGGAAGCTGTGTCAGAATGTGAAACATGTAAGATAGGGAATATGCAATATTTAAACTAAACGACAGTCAAATTGCTTTATTATTTCTGTGACCTTTCAGGCTAGGGTTTTTCTTTTGAATGTAAGTGAAACAATCAAATAATCTTATAAAAAAACACAAAATGTTGCAACCTCTCAAAAATTAACAGTTCAAAATGCTGAGTATATTATTAATGTAAACTTGTGATGTACATAAAATGCAGAAAGATGTTAACAGCAGTGGCACAAGAAACATGATTCCATCATTTTCTCAATTCTTCTTCAGAAACCTGGATATACAGATCAGCTCACAGAATAATTGTCTCCCTGCCATTCGTATGACTTTCACTATGGAGGGCGGTTGGGTAATGCTGGTTGCCATAGGCCCGTTATTTCCGTTTTATTTCTTCATAATGGCCATCATTTACATTTCGAAATGTGAAACGGCTGATGCACTTTACAAAGTATGAATTATTTCACTGAAATGTCCCAGTTTCAAAACACAGAAACAAGAAACGTGCAATATAGTGCCTGTCATTTACTTACCAATTAAATGGCCTGCATGTCTAGTGGTTTATTCTAAAGATGGCATGTAGCCAAGCAATTAACAATGCAGATCTGTTACCAAAAATGGAAGCCTTTGCAGAAGGTATCTGATTGGACTTCTTATGTAAATATCCAGCTAAATGAACAGGACGAACAACTGAAATTGTAAAGCCCTGAGAGCATTCCTCAGGATGAAATGTAACAGTTCAGTTCAGCTTTGATTGTTCAAATCTGCCAGAGTCCCCTTATGCAAAGTTTGTTGTTCTCTCAGCATTTGCTACCGGTGGAGACTTCAAATGTTCAGGTGAACAAGTGACTGTAAATTCACACCAATCTTATTTGTTTACGAGCTTGATTGTGTGAAATGTGAGTAACATTAGTTTTGAGTCACTGTAATAGCTTACGCAAAAATTGCCACTGTCTCCCGAGAATGAGGGATTCCCCTCTGCATCACCAGAAGCCCCCCCCCCCCCCAGTGCAAATCATCGCCATGGTTACGGTTCATTGCTCAAACCCATCACTGGGGCTGTACCATCAAGGGTCTGCCAATTGTACTCTAGATTTAGGTAAACTTACCTTTCAGTCTAAATTAAGGTACAGAAATTAAAACTGAGGAACATCCCAAAGGTACAGACAACATTAATGTACCCCCAGTGGTACAAAAATGTTTCTCATAGATCATTTCTAAATCTTAAATGGTACATTTACCCAGTCATAAGCAAAGGTACAAATTGGGACTCTTTTTTCCTGACAGTGCAGTATATACGTCCTGTTTTGTCCCTCAGTTGCGAGCATGCATTTGGGTGGGGTCCTTACGTCTCAATCAAAGAAAGTGCCTCCCTACCTTGCTGCTCCAAGTGCCCTCACTGACAGGGGGAGCCTTCCCCAGCTGGTCATGCCCCCCATTAGAGCACCTGCCCCTTGAAGAGTCTGGTTCCCAGTGAAGTCTTGAGTTATCATTACTTGGATTCACACCAGAATTCTATTTCCCTCTCCAAATCTTCCAAATCTCCTTGTGTTGCAAAAACATCAAAACTAGTATCTTCTGAGGGTGGTCAATTGGCACAGAATTGTTCTCAGTTGCAATTGAGCAAGAAGATTTTTTTTAAACATGCTGCAAATTTTGGAGGTGTTTGGTATATTTGGTATATATTACATACTATATGGTGTAACACCAAGTTTATTTTAATGTAGCCTTTCAAAAGGTCATGTCCTGCAGAAAGGTGTGAAAGTTGAATAGCCACACACACACACACACACACACACAACCATTTATGAATTGTATCCAAAGTAGTTTACATCTTCACAGAGCAATTAAGTGTGAAATATAATTCAGTCATCACTGAGGCAACATTTGCCAGCAAATATTATTTCCTTCCCTTCATTTACATTGACATTACAGCATGCAATTTTACCTTGTTGTCTTGCAAAAGGCTTTTCGAAACATATACAGGCTGAACATCCTGTAGCTAAGTAATCAGCTGTGGTCGGAAATTTTTATTCTTAAGTTTTGCGGTTTCAGCCACATATAATGAACCATCTCAACTGAAAATACCCGAGTCTTATCTCTGTGGATGATCTGCAACACAGATGCACAGAAAATGTATCCTATTTCCCCTCAATATCCAGGTAACCTTAGTATTGTGCTGTAATTTACAACTGCAACTCATTTAAGCAGAAGGAGAGGACAAACACAAGCCAGTTTAAGGCAGAAATGGTTCCTGACAACATACACAAGGTAGAGAATACATAACATACAGCCATGAACTATAAGAAGACAAATATAGACTAACAGGGACAACTAAATATGCATGAGTGCATATGTACGTACTATATGTAAATAATTAAATTTTTTATAGAATAAAACTATAGTACATCGTGACCGTTTTATTTACAGCTTATGTAAACTAAAATATAAGTATAATGCAATGATATAGCAAAATATGTAATAGATGTAAATTATGTAATAGTTTTGTTTGTTTTCAAATGCATTCTTTTTTAATGTTTTTATTTGGAAAAATTAGATCTGTGTGCTTCTTGTTTTGGGCTGACTGCATCCTTGGTTGATATATATGGCTGTGTATATGACCTCTTCATTTTCTTCCTACAAAAAAAATAAAGAATATTTTTATTATGATGAATAATGAGATCTAAACTATTAGTGACACAATGGTGTCTTTGTAATAAGTAATAACTGAAGAGTGCAATTGTAGCAACTCTATTATAAAATGGTATGCTCTGTTTGGGGTTGATTATTTCCTAACGGCCGATGTGTAGACATGTCTGCAGTGCTATGGTCCCTTCATTACTTCATTTTCATCACTGCAGCAGACATTGCAGAGCGTATATCAACAGGCCCAAGACTAATGTGCAACACACATGCAGTTCTTGCACATTGCAGACCTACAACACAGCTGCACCAAACTTAGCACAGAAACACATCATTTGCACTTAAAGACACAAGACAATTTTTCCGTCCTTAGACAAGGGTCTCATAGACATGACAATCTCCTTTGTAGGCGAGCCTCTGTACTAACAACAACGTGTTAATGACTCATCTTTTCTTACTATTTCATTTCATACTTGAAATGAAACAGAGGTACAATAGAAAAAGTACCAAAATAAACTTCAAAGAAAAAAAAGTCTGCTCCATGATACAATTCTATACAATATCGCTTCCATGATGTGAGGAAATTTATGATGTAAGATCTATTATTGATAGTCAGCCCTGCTCAGAATAAGCGATTGGGAGAAGAATGGATTGACGTGCAGTTTTCTTAACACACATCTGTATTCTTTAGTAGCACAATAAAAGACGCACTTTAATACCAACTAACATACTTCAGTTTTCTTCTCACATTAAAAATCTGTGCTCATTGTGACACAAGTTGTGTTTACGTCCAGAAAACAAAGAAAAGTTGCGTAATTTGCATTGAATATAGAAAAAAAAGGGAAAATATTTCTGCTATAAACAGCTCCTACTTGGCCTACTTAGCTTGGCCAGTTGTTGGTCGATATTTTTAGCCAACTGATCGTCAATAACACAAGTCTGCAACCAAAAAACTGCATTTTTTGACTGTTTCTTATAGTTTTACTCACTGCACCCGGGAAAAATATTTTTTAAATTCCATCTTGTCAGGTTTTCTTGCAAAACTCATGTTTTTAGTGTAATTAAGCGTATGATTGCCCTTTAAGAGAAATACAAATAGAAAATGCGAGGAATTGAGGGGGGTCAGTGAAGGGCAAGTACGGTGGGTTTGGCACAGACAAAAAGAGTAAACGTAGTGTTAAATATATCATGAAGGAATAGTTTTTTGTTTCTTTTTTCAATTATAAGAAAAATTATGCATAGTTAATTGTGATAAAATATAGATTTTTTCATCGCTGTTGTTTTTTTATGTAAACGCCTCATGTTTTGCAAAAAAACTGTACGTGATGGAGGGAAATGGAGATCATTTTTGGATTCAGCACCCTAAAAAACATTAATTTTATCAAAAATATCCCATGCAGCTGTAAAAAAGCATTTTTTTTGCACACCTGTGTAATCACACTAGCTATCTTCTGCCATCACTGCTCCTCAGAGGTTTACAACATTGGTATGTTTATGAAGAGGCATTACAAATTGTTGGCATAATTATGAATATTTGGTAATCATGAATACCTGGACCATTCCATCCTTTCCATCCTGGTCGTTTTGCTGAGTCTCAGTTTCTTGCTTCTCATCACCATCTAATATGAAATAGGACAAAATTACATTCACAGCCTGCATTTTATGTCTGTTGTCATTGTGAAGCCTGCATTTTAAGTGTGTTGTCTCTATACGCTTTGCATTATGTGTTTGCTTAACTGAAAGTGCATAAAAATATTTTCAAAATATAAATATTTATAAAAAAAATATTTTACAGTAGTAGAGCAATTCCTTGGGGTAAAAATGGTTGCTCAATAACTAAGATTTTTTGGACTTTTTGACCATGTAAAGGCAGCTGTCAGAAACACACCCAGTGATAGTAGGTTTGGTGTAAATGCCCCCATGTATAGCTAGAATGCTTGCCTGGTCTTCGACAGACGGTATAAAAACAAAAACAGGCACAGGAGAACAGGCCGACCCCCAAAGCAGGGATCAGGCCTGCCACCACGGTTCTGGACAGGTCACTGGGGTCAGTGCAGGTCGCTGGGTGATGGGACACTGTGCTGGGCAGAGGGGTGGAATTTTCTGTGAATTCACAATAAAAAAGGGTTAGGTATCTGCATTAGCCATATCTACTGATAGCATGTGTGTATGACGCAAGTTTACATCATATACATTTACCTGCACGTATAAGCTTGTAATAAGAACCTATCGTCATAAAAATCCCAAAATTTATAGCACAGTAGTACAGTCCCAGGTCTGAATCCGTAATGTTGTAAATCTTCAGGCTGGAGTTTTTTGTGTTTGGATAATTTACAATAGAAAAGCGTTTGTCAAAGCCTAAGAAGTATCTTTGCTGGTTATTTTCATTAGCCAGTACAATGAAAGGAACCTCGCCCAAGCGCTGCCCGAACCACACAATACTGTTAAACCAGACATTCTCATGGCAATGCAGCACAACAGTTTCCCCAGCAGTGACTGCTCTGACATCCGAGTGGACCAAGTTGTCTTGACCTGAGGAAATGAAGGCAGAAGCAGACACACATGAAGCAATCGAAAAGGACACCTTGCAGATGCATTTCAAAGGCACTGAAGCAAATATGCAAATAAACAGAAAAGTACTTACAGCAGAACGCAAAGAAGACAACGAGTCTCTCCATGATGACAACTGCTGTCACTCGGTGGCAGTTTGATACTGGAAAGTTACCGAGGTGGAAGTTACCTTAAAAGGGCAATAGCAAAGCCTTTGGCTCGTGATGACATGCGCTGAAGCGATTCTGCCCAGGCATGAAACTCAATTGACATTTAGATGGTTGTGTTCAGAGTTCACTTAGCCAAAACAGCAATGGTGGTTCTATGTTTTTCCCATGGCACATGCATACCCCATGTTCGTGAGCAGGTTTAGTTTTGTGGTACCACAATGTTTAACTGGCTCTTTGTTTGCACACAGGAACACACATATTCACCTGCTTATTTATTTCTATCCTCAACCTAGCTATTATCTGATATCTAATATCACAGTTCAAGTTTCCCATTTGGCACCAACAGTGTTTATGTTTTATGAGAACTATCCCTTTTATGTGCCATTTGCACAAGTATGAGCGCAGGTACATTGGAATGCTTCCCTGTGCATAGCCCATCTTGCTGTCCATGAGACACACAAACACATTGGATTGGATTAAATGTAGGTTTAGATTAGACTATCCTAGATTAGATTAGAAATACAATGAAATGCAGGTCAGCATCTAACCAAGCAAGGTGCAATAGGCTATAGGTGCAAATAGCACATTAAAGTGCACTAGGTACAACATGGCAGCATACAAATGAGAAAAAAAAAAATATATATATATATATACACACGCACATAAGTAATTTATAGGAATTTACATACCCAGGTGAGAGTTAGCCGGGGGGTCACAGTACAGGGTCAGTGCCCCTGGCCCATGGACATGTGACTATACTGGCTAGATTCCATTCTTTCCATCACAGGCAAAGCCAATAGCTTTGTCTGCAGAGCCAATCGATTAGTTGTTATAAAAAAAAGTGCAAGCTAATATGTTTATAGATAGGAATACACACATTCACCTGCTTTATTCTTAATGGCTAAAGGTATAACTAATGTTTTTTTTCTTTATGGTTTAGATAACTTGATGATACCTAAAACTTTATTTGGCTTGTGCTTCTGGACCTCAGATATGTTTAAACGTATATTTTTGCCCGAAAGTGAGCTATAGTTACCGTCCTATGTGTCAATAGTAATGCCTTTTTGGAACCTGGACATAAAGGTGATATAAAAAAGAAGATATTTAAGATTTGATTTACTGATGATGAGCGAAATTTAATCACAAGTGTACAGCGCCTTCTAGTGGTAACAAGCACCTAAAGTCATGTGGTTTCACAACAATTATAGGGGCAAGATTGACATCTGCTGGTGCATTTTAGTACTGCATGTAACTGAAGTATGTTTACTTTTTCCAAGGTCTGCACTATTTTAAACTTTTTGTTTATTTGTTTTAAGCGTCCCTGAGATGTAAATGACAAAAGGGTGAAGAGAGGCTAGACTTGATTTCATAACACGAGATTTCTAAACATTTCTAACGATACGAAACCGGCAGGTGACACAAAGAAAAACTGATATATATTCATAAATACAGCATATGTGGGTGTGAACTATTGTCGAATCCTTCACCTCTGAGCTACTTTCACAGAGAGGCAACAGCGCCTTTCAGTCAAGTAAACCGGGGGCAAAAGCATCAGCAGCTACACTGCCTGTTAACCACTTGCACGGCTGTGGTTTTCTGCCCGAAGTATGTTGTGACTGTATCACAAAGCTGCTAAATCAAACCAACGCCAGCTACGTGCTGGCAACCACGTGACTCCTTAAAGGACGGGAGCTCTGTCTGTTTGTGAATATTCCCATCACCCAAAATACGTTTTCAGACATGGGTTCTTGTGTAAATACAAAAATATTAACCTTATTTGTAAACCTATATGGTGCATACTTAGTAAAGGCTCGTGGTTGAGATTATCTAAGAATGATTGAAACAGTAGAAGAAAAAAAAACTTTGTCCCACCGACTGTTATTCCAGATTATAATTCCTAATAGAATGTAAGTGTCTCGTTTTACAGTTTTCTACAGCATCCATTTATGCAAAGTAATGTGTGTTGAATCGGCCCGGGCATCCCTCGCTCCCTCTCCGCCTGCGTTGATATTCAGCGAGGCAGGTGGGAAGCTGGACCCCGATGAATGGAGCAGTGTTCCGGACGTGAATGTGCCGTGCCCTGACGGACAGGCGCTCTCATTCACACGAACCTCCCCACACTTCTGTACCCTTGAATGGGAGGCAGTGCTTAGAGGCAAACTAGAAGGGGCTGGGTGGAAAAAAACACTCATTTCTTTCTCAAGTTGCTTCTTTATAATCGCTGTGGGCGACCTCTGCCGACTGTCCGTTTATTTTGCCATCCGCTCCGTCAGCATGCGTGTACTGAACAGGAAGGTACCTCTCACCCTAGATATTTGAGGGAGAAAAATTAGGGTGTCTCCGAGAAAGGCGCACAGAGGATTCATTTCATTTCGATGGAAAGGAGAGATGATAAGGGTGGACGCAAAGACGCGGGTCTGGTGTCACGTAGATTGAGTAATCCGTATTGACATGCGTGTCGTGTCCGCAGGAGCGACTCAAAGAAGCCCATCCGCACGAACACGCTTCAAATAAAGAAAAACTGCAGTTTAACGTAAGGGTGATTCCACCAAATTCGTGCCATTTGCATGTTACAAATCTGAAAAAGTGAAATTTGATTTTTTTCACCTTTTTTAAAAGTGAATCTAATAACACACATATTTAACTATTCAAAATGTACACTGGCCAAAGTAAGGTGACTTACTTTCCCAATGGTTTTAAGTGGAAGATGGTTGCAGTCCACTCGTAACCATTTAAATGTCATTTGAAAAACAAAACAGCTAGTTCTTTTGTGTTTCCCTCAATAAACTGTGCATTTAAAAAAATGGTTATGCCTGCATGTTCAAAAAATTGTCATGCCCCCCGTTTTCTCCCTGATGTTAACTCATTCCAGTTGCCTCTCGTTGCGATCGTTTGTAATCCCTGTTATAAGTGCTTCCCAGGCCTGTGCTCCCCAGTCCCGTGCTTCCCAGGCCTGTGCTCCCAGTGATGTTGCGCATCCTTGTCCAGTGGTCCATAGCCGCGGCTGTTGTGAGTCACACCAAATCACTATATATACGTGCCAGTTGGACTGAGGATTGATTTTTGCCCATCCGGATCAGTATACAGCAATCATTTGACTGATTGCTGTATACTGATCTGGATGGGCAAAAATCAATGTCAAACTTTCATCTTTCGGCAGCTTTTCACGGGTCTCGCTGCACAATTTAGGTGTTGTGTTTGACCAATCTCTGAGTTTCCACACTCATGTGAGGTCCCTTAGTCGATCCTGTTTTTATCATTTGAGAATCTATGGTATCTAAAGCTGAGATGGAAATGCTTGTTCATGCATTTGTCATCTCGCTTAGACTACTGCAATTCTCTTTTTACTTGCCTAAGTAAATCTCCTACACCGTCTAACTTAGTCCCACAAGTGGGCGCACATCTCACCTGTCTTATTTCCCTGCACTGGCTCCCTGAAAAATTCAATTAAAAATTCTCACGATCACTTGTAGAGCCCTGCATGGTCAGGCTCCTCAGTATCCACCCACCAAAGCTTCCTTTCTATACCGTGCATTAGGTTACATGGTGTGTTCTTTTCTGTAGCACCCAGACTGTAGAACAGTCTTCCACCAGCACTGAGATCTGTGCAGTCTGTGGAATTGTTTAAGGCCCAGTTGAAGAATTGTGACAAATGTCTGTGAAAAGTACTTTAGAAATAAACGTTGCTTACTTAACTTGTTTATTGATGAGGCCTGGCATAACGTGTCACAGCGTGGCATGAAAGATGGACAATCCTCAGTGTGGCTTACCACGGGGTACTTTATTGGAACATGAACCATAAGGGACCGCGAGGAATCAAAACAAAGGCTGGTTGATTACACGAGGATAAATATGGGCTGGAATTATATGTGATGAGGAGCAGAGGGAACATAGCAAAAGCAAGTACCAGAATTACATAGAAACACTGGCAGGTAACACGTAAATATCAGAGTACCACAGGTTGTGGCACTCTGCAGATGAGGGATGCACGCTGGCTGTGTCTTCCTCTGGACCTGGAACTCTGGACACCCGAGAGGCCCCCATTGGACCTGGAACTTGTCATTTGGAGGTCCAGTAGATTGTCGTGGGTGGGAGCCATCTCCCAGGCTCCTGATTCTGAGGAAAGTGCTCTCACCCCAATCCCCTGAGACAGGTCCTCCATGTAGGGGATAGGTGGACAACTGGATCCAGAGCCAAGTCCAGGTGTAAGTGGAAAAGTGTAGTTAATTTGCCTGTTTCGACTTCAGGTGACTTCCGTGTCCCATCCCTTGATGTTTGGATGGTCTCAGGTACATGGGTTTCAGTTCTGGGGTTCTACAGATATGAGGAATGGCATTGTTGAGGTGCCTGGAGGACTTCAAAACAAGTCGGGAACCATACCAGGGGCTGGGTGATCTAGGTAACTCCATGTCTTAGGTCAGATTTGTAACCAGGATTTCTAGCTTGGTATCCTGTTGCCCTGACCAGTGTGTCACCAGATCAGCTAAGACAGCCTGTATGGTAGGGGGCTTGAAGAGTCCGTCAGGCTCCCCCAGGTCAACTTCGACACAGAGAGGGTCAATACGAGGATTGTCTTGAAACCTCCAGGGCATGGACACAAGAGACGCACCCATCTGGGGGCCTCTCTTCCTAAAAACAGCTAGGGTCTCAACTATCACACTTCATTGTGAAAAAACATGTACGAGCAGAAAATTTGGATTCACGAAACCCGGCGTATGCCCCTTTCCCCACGGAAATGTCGGAACTATCTTATAAACATGTAACGTGCGTGAGTCTGAGATCCTGCCCAGTTGCCACACATAAACAACCATAAATGATCAATGCAAATTATATGCATGGTCATATAAGACAGAAATAAATAATTTTGTTTTGGGTATTTATTGTGCTATAACTAATGCAAATGTTGTTTAATATATAATGCATCTCAGATTTTTTTTTTGTATGAGAACTTAATAAATGTTGTACTTTGGGCTGTTAGGCTAGATGTGATGTACAAAATGCATGATATATGTGAAATGTTACTATGCTATTGGTGTCTTATAAGCCTGTGTGGACTGGGCATAAAATGCATAAGACATAATAATAAAACATCCATTCATTCATCAGAGCATAACGCAGACTGAAAAAATTCAGGACACAAAGTACACAACAGAGAGGAGTAAATGCAATGTATGTAATAAATACAATAGTTGGTGCAAATTTAAGTAGTGCAATGCAGAAAGTTGATATAGGCACAATACAGACAACATACACACATCATGTGGAATTACATGTGGAAGCGGATTATCAGGCGTCTCTGCTGATGTAAATGTAAACATTTCAGCAGTGCAGATGTTGCATTGTGTGATTACAAGCAGAAGGGAGAGCAGAGGAGTCTGATAGCACTGGGGAATAAGCTGTCTTTGGAGTGTGCTGTTTTCGTTGCGAGCAATCTCAGTGACCTGCCTGAGGAAAGTAGCTGAAACAGATCACACAAGGGTGCGAAGGGTCCTCCATAATCCTCTTGGCACATTTAGTGGTACGTCGGGTGCAGAGACATTGACATTGAAGGTCAGCACCAGAGATCTTTGAGGCCTTTGTGACAATACACTGTATTCATTTCATAGTGACAGAATCCGTTCCACCAGATCAAACTGTAATGGAACATGTCAGGATGCTCTCTGTGATGGAGATGTAGAGTTGTACAAGGAAACGACAATGGACTGAGCTTCTTTAATTGCCTGAGGAAACAGACTCTCTGGTTTGTCTTCTTGATGAGGAGGTCTGCGTTTATCTGCCATTTTGGAAGTGCCCCAAAATTTGAAAGATTCTGTTATTGTTCTTTGCTGACAAATGATACAGCGTGGGGATTTGCTTTTCTGTGAGTGCCTGAATCTGGTGTAGGTTTAAAACCTTGCCTCTGCTATTTTTATGTATCTGTAGGCCTGCCTCTTTTAAGGGCAGTATGGTAGCATGGATGCCTCACACCTCCAGGGGGTCACAGCATCAGCCTGCCAGTCACACTCATTGTCATTGTGGGAAACACAAGGGCAAACCGGGCCAGGCCTGTGAACCACCAGAAGAGAACCACTTCCTGCAGCAATCTGCATCTTTGTCAGGCTGCTGAGACCTGATAGAAATGGTGGTGGCAGCAAATTCCAGAGGCGCCATTTTGGAGCCCTGCCGACTCCCTGCCACAGTGCGTCTATTTCCAACCCAGATCTGGTAAACCACGCCCTTTTGCCACAACTACCATCCGACAATCGTTTTCATTGGCTAATGTTGTGCCAATGAAATGTTGTTTTTCAGACTTAACAGATGGTACCTTCTCTCGGGTAATTTGGCTTATAATGGGGACTTGAACCTGTTGTTATTTTTACCCCAAGATGTGACAAGTGTACCTTAAATCAGCTTTGTATAGACATGAGTTAGTGATACCGAACACTTAAAATTTCCCTATTATTATTATTATTGAAATTCTCATTCTGGTAGGTTGCATTGTTAATAGTAAATAATGCAGTACTTGTTGCATTGGTTTGTCACGCCATGAACACGTATACATCTCTTTGCACGTTGAACCTATATTACACACAGTCGCTATAGCTAGCTTAGTAGTACAGGCACAATGTCTTAGAGAGTAGATGTAACGTGGCTACACATCAAACCTTCTCTTGGCTCACTAAATTGGTTTCCCTGTTAGAGCCAAGCAGTGGTTTTTTGGTGTGGGTGGCATACATCTTAATGGTCATGAAACTGATGCTGGTATATTTTGAAACAGCTTGCTGTGACCGACACGACTTATTGTGGATTTCGCTGCTAGCTGCCCGCCAGCCTATCACAATGTGATCTTATGTCCCTCCAGCGGACACACCGAGGGGCGTGGTTTACCGGATCTGGACCGGAAATCGCATGCACCCTGACACAGCATATCCATGGCATCCCAGCCACCCAAAATTCCATTTCCTTTTATTTATACATGCCCTGGCTAAAATGTGATTATGTGCAGCCAACATATACACTATGTATCTTTCTCCCCATCATGTTAAGTAAAAAAAATAATCTTATCTATTTGGCAATTTGTTCATTTTCACATTATTGAGCCTTGTTAA
Source organism: Petrocephalus sullivani (assembly GCA_026780845.1). Taxonomy (NCBI): domain Eukaryota; kingdom Metazoa; phylum Chordata; class Actinopteri; order Osteoglossiformes; family Mormyridae; genus Petrocephalus; species Petrocephalus sullivani. Next base: position 1,185,619 of record JAODKM010000103.1, on the reverse strand, counting down.
TATAAAAGAAATGATCGATTATTCTAGATCACCTGTATTTCTACTTTTACTTCGCAGTTTAACAATAAAACACACCAGCCGCGGGCATTGCCAGCTATCCACCGGGTTGCCCCTTTAAGCGCCCGGCGATTAGGGATGCGGCCGGCGAAAGGGGTGGGCCCCTCAGCCGCCGGGCCCTTTTCACTCCATATGACCCATCCCCTTTTAAGTGCTGCGAGTTTCCAGGGCAGGCGGCGAGGTAGTCCCGACCTCAGAAGCGCCGTTTGCCGGTTCTTGCAGCTCATCCCTGCCTTGGAGAAGTGAGTTTAAAAAGCCATGTGTTCCCTGCAGCGTTACGGCAGAATCGGCGTGCATTCAGATTAGGCAAATCTCAGTTTTTCCTTTTTTCTCCAAGAATAGGATTTCGTTCCTTCATCTTTAAAATTCCGGTTTTGCGGATGGGAAACACATTTGTCCGGAGCTGAAACTGCTTGTTGCTGACAAATTGCATTAGTCGGCGTCCGGATCCCAGCCCCCCACCTAGGTCAAAAGGACTTCATTTGGAGCGATATTTGTTCTTCCAGATAAACGGGAGCCGGGATTTCCAGCCATTGAGGTAGGAAAGCGATCCGCATTTTCGCCGAAGCTCTCCGTGCGCACCTCTGCGGGGAGAAGCGCTCCTTTGATCGTGCGTTTGCCTAGTTTCTTCTTTTTGTGGATCTTATCTAGCCCGACACGCAGTCGCGATATTCCAGTGGAGATCTTCCGTGCGGCTCCCCACTTTGCATCCGCTACGCCTCCCCGACCTCCCACTCGGAACCCCACTTTCTGAGCCGAAACTTAATTGTAAGCACTTTATTGTGAGTGCGGATCTCCTGCTGCTCGGTGGCCGGGTCCCATTCACCTGTTCGCGTAGTAGTTATACGGGGGAAACACTGAGCCGGGGGGGGGGGTTGTTGTTTAAATGACCTGTTGTGGCAGTACGGTGATCGTCTTGGTTTATATAAAAGTTGTAATAAACTAGATGGTTTGAAATTATTTAAAACGGATTATACTGTTCAAGAATGTAACGGAGCGACTCGCTTAACTTTGCCAGGAGACTGTACTTTTTTAATTTTATTTTTATATAAAGCAAGCGGCGCCGGGGTGAATCCCGTGTCTTAGGGGGCTTTGGTGACGGCAGCGAGTCATTGATCGGCGGCTGCGCGGGTCAGCGCGCTGCTCCCCGGCGCGGAGGGCTTGGCGGCAGCTGCCCGCCAGCGCCAGCAGGGGGCGCTCTCCCGGGGGTACCGCTCCTGCCGAGGTGGAGCCCTGGTGCTCCTGTAGGACAACGCATGCAGACGAGCGTAGCACTGGCCAGGGAGAGAGCCCCAGTGTCAGTGCTGTCTTTTGCATGTAAATATGTGTCCCTCTCACAGACTCCAGCTTTGCTTTGCGGCAAGCAAGAGACACCTGGTAGTTTTTTTTTGTATTCAAATTAATGTATAGTTATTTAAATGAAGGTAGTCATCTCAAACTTGGAACAAATGATGTGATTTGAAACTGCACGCCATACGGTAGCAGGAATGGGAGGAATATTTTAGCGCAGTTTCTTCTGGAATTATGGGGTGTAGCTGCTCTGGAAGTTCGAGCAAAGCTGAAAGTTTAAGTATAGGTTTGTGGTTAAAACCAGCTCTCCACTGGGGACTTTGGCTTGGCTATGGACGTTACCAGTGAATGTTTCAGGGGAAAGATGGATCTGGCCTTGGGTTTGCCTTCCTATTCCTCATGAGCTTGCCTTTTCTGCTACAATTTTTATAAACAAATGTTAATGTAAGAAATGTGCATTTTTTTTGGTGAACAAACTTTGTGAGTGAAGCCATTTAACTGTTATCTACTATACTGTGTGTTCAAAGTACCTGTTTGTCAGCTGGTCTTTTTTAAGTAGATGTATTTATGAGTCTTTTTGACATCGTTTCCTTCCCGGCTGTTTCGAACAGGCACTAGGTGGCTGCATGAGGTGTTTCGGTAAGAGCTCAGAGTCATACAAGTCAGCATGATCAGCGATGTCTGTGTCAGTTTGAATCTGTGCCAGTGAGGAACAGTTCAGGAGACAGACTGAACCGTGTCTGAAAAAGGCCCAGGAATTTGAAATGTGACACGCTCGCCTCCGCCACGGAAGTTCCTCTGTAACTGATGTCCCCTGTGGTGAAAACCTACTGTCTGACAGGCTGCTCTCTGGAGACTCAGTGCTCTGTGATTCCTGTATGTATCGGGTGCACTGGGACCTCAAACTCATGGCACTAGAAAGACCAGTATAATAAACTGGGTTCATTTGCTGGCCCACTGTGGGAAGTGGCTTCCGCCTCTCGTACTCTTTACATGGGATGCTTTTTTTTAATTATTATTTTGTTCCTTCGTTTGTTAGGTTAAAACTTAACCAGTAAAACAACCATTTACAATCTAGGCTATCAGGGCTCGAAGTGTCTCAGCAGTGCAGCTTTTGTGTACAGTCCATGGGGTAGTGTGTAAACTGGATAATAAAGGTTATTTGCTTGCTATGGAACCGATTGGCTCGCTTCTCTTAAGAGCCGTCCAATAACAGGCAGTTATTCCGGGGATTAATATGTAGCATTCCGGCTTTATCTGGAAAGGCTACTTACTGTGTAGGTTGTGAGCAGCCAGCTGATGCTTCTCTACCCTCTCTTATCTGGCGTGGGGTCAGGAGGTCTGGTGATGCATGTTTTCCTTTTCGTTCCGTATCTCGAGATGTATTTTTTTTTGTTTTTTTTTTTTCGGAGTTATGATCAACAGCATGGGGTGTCAGAATGTCACTTGGGTATAGTAATGATGCTCGTTATCTTGGAGGTGCTGCTGGTATCGCTGGCTGGAGATTGAGAGAAACCGTTTTGAATTAAGTTTTTGTGCTGTTGTAATGGCCTTTTGTGATGTTCGTAGATGTTTGTCATGCAAAAAAAATTCTCGGATGGGTACAACGGCGGGGGAGGGGGGGGGGTGTTTGCTGGCAAATCGATCAGCAATTTAGCTTCTTTTTAAATTTTTTTTTCCCCTTCCCCAGATACAAACAGAATGAAAATATATATAGTTAATTTTTGGAAACTAACCAGCCCCTCTGCCAAACTCTAGCACTCCATGGCCTGCTGGAATACTGGCAGGTACCAGTCCCCACACTGGGGGCTGGGAACCCCTACCATGAGTTTGGCTGATGTGCTACAGCTCCCCCTATCATCAGGTAATACCATCTGGCATGGGTTGTTTTGGTTGCTGTGCTTTGTGGTCCGTACCTGAGGCCTCGGTGTGTTTCATCACAGTGGAAAGCACGGGAGATTCCTCCTGCGACGCTTAGGATTTCTCCTTCAGGCGAAAACATGCGATAAAACGTATCATCAGCGACGTTGCCAGGTTTTTGTGGGGACAAGCAGCGGTTTGATGTGAAGCAGGGCAGACCGATGGATGGTCCTGTGGGCAGAGGCATGTGGGCTGCCAGGTAATGATTGGCCAATCCTGCTAGCAGGTGTAAGTTTGAAAAGATCCAAGGTGCTGTAATGTTGAACCAAAATATGAAATTTCTGAGATTTTCTGATCCTTATCTGTGATATATGGGTGGTCTAAAGCCAGGCAGTCGACATGATACCAAAAGTAGGTTCCTTCGGGTTTTCAGTCAGCTAGGAAATTCCCATTTAGCGTAATGTAAACAATTTTAATGAAGACAAACCACCTAGAGTCACGGGTCATCGCTACAACTGGGAAATGTCATTCCCATGTTACACATGTCCCCTTTTTTCTAGAACAGAGATTGGTCATTTGTAAAACTTGGCCAAATGTCTTCATCAACAGTCTTGAAGACACAGCAGATGTAAATAATTCCTTCTGTTGGCGGTCATTTTTCTTCGTAGACGGTTCGAAGCTTACTCTCTCTGCTCGCTTTAGCTCGAGGCTGATGGCCGTGTGGCTTGTCAGTTTCTCGGTCGCTAGTCCTTCTGCCGCGTGGCACGCGGTCCTTCAAGCTGGCCCTGTGTATGCTGCCGTCTCCCTCCTGTTTACCACGCAGGTCCGACGGCCCTTTCGTGGTATGTGATTAGGTGGCACGGCCCCAGTTTGTAAACTGGGGACGGCAGCTTGTGTTCTTGTCCTGCCCTCCCCAGCAGGAGCCTAGCCCTGGATCAGTAGCAGCACATGGCCCAAGCCGGATTTCAGTGCCTCTGAGGAACCGCAGTGTGGCTGTTGTCACATGGGGCAGGAGGGGCCAGCTCTCGTGGGACCCGCGGTTTTGGCTTCTTTACTTTTGCGGCTGTATTGTCCTTAAGTGTCCCGTCCAGGGTTAGGGCCGGTCGCCATCCGGGGCAGGCATTGTGCAGGAGATCTGGGTACGGCGCAGAGTGGTGGGCGTGGTCGTCAAAAGCCAGCCATTACACTGGCCCGTCCCTACCTTCTTGCCTGTGACGGACCCTTGAAAGTTCAAGCAGAAAGTGGTGTTCAGCTCCCGTGGGTTTAGGTCTTCTTCCGGCTGCTGGTTCCGGTTCTATTTGCCGCGCCCCTAAAGCCGCCCCCCCCGCTAACGTCCTGTGGCCAAACTGCTAACTGCTTCCTTCCTGATGGGGGATTTTTGTTGTGCGTGGGCTGGCACTCCCCTTGCCCCCCCCCCCTTGGGTGGTGTGGCCCACGCTTCGTTGTCGGTGGGTCTCTCGGGGGGGGGGAGGGGGGGCATTCTTTGGGACTGGGTATCTCCTGAGCAGCTGTGTGGTGTCCTTTACGGAGGAGCTGAAGTACCTAGTCTACTTTGCTGTCTAATTACAGTGGAGCGAAGATGGAAGAATTTTAAGCTTTCATAGAGGAAGTGGTAGTTCTTATGGTCATAATCAGATTTAAAATGTTTGTGGTTCTTGAATGGTTTCTGGTTTAACTTGTGACTATACTCTGGCCACTTTAGGTATACTTTAGCTGGTACCAGGTGGGAACAAATCTTTCCTTCAGGACTGCTTCAGGGGTAGACGAGTTGTGGGTAGTCTTTCTGTACACCACTGTACTGAGCTTTTGTTGTGTGTGTGTGTGTGTGTGTGTGTGTTTTTTTCTTTCTTTTAAGTCTGGGCATTCTCCTCTGACCTCTCTCATAAACAAGGTGTTTTTGGCAACAGAGCTGCCTCTGACTGGATGTTTTGCTGATTGCACCACTTTTTTTAAATCTCTGGATGGTGTATCTTATGAAAATCCCAGGCCAGCTGCTGTTTCTGAGGAGCTGGAACCACTGTGTCTGGTGGCAACAATCTGTGTTTCAGTGCCTCGCACCCGGCGCCTAAGCCCATTTAATGCTGTGCCGCACAGTAATTGTACCTCTTGATCCGGTCTGCATGCTGTGTGTACTGCAGCCACATGATGGGCCATTAACATTAACCATCAGGTATACCTCATAAACCGAGTGCAGGTTAGAGTTCCTCATTTACAGCCGTAGCTGACTTTTGGTAAAAGATTTGTGTGTGAGTCTGTGTCCAGCCATATAAACCGGTGTGAAGTGGTTCTGTGCTAATCTCTCTGAGCCCTGTGCACTCTGGCTGGTTTGTTCAGTACTGCCTGGCCGAAAATAAAATGTCCTGGGTGGGGGCTTGGGTGGCAGTGGGGGAGGGGGTAGCTGCGTCGTCCCCCCACATTCAATCAGAACCCCCATGTTTTGTTTAGCAGGCAGGAACGTGTCCACCTCTCCCGGAGTTCTTGTTAGTTCTGCTGGTAGCTGATTATTTTCCCCCCCCCCACTTCCTCCTCCGAGTGTGCTTCATTAATATCCCTCGTTAACAGAAATGGAAAGTGAAACATCATCCGTTTGCTCAGACCTTAAATGAGGTGGCAGGTGTCAGAAGCCCTGACGGCCTTTCTCGTGCCGTTTGGCGCCTGTAGAAATGACTGCACGGCTCATACCCCTGGGAATGAAAGCGTCTGTTCCACCTCCACTGGGATTCGGGCACAGTGGCTTTTCTTTTTTTCGGAGTTATGATCAACAGCATGGGGTGTCAGAATGTCACTTGGGTATAGTAATGATGCTCGTTATCTTGGAGGTGCTGCTGGTATCGCTGGCTGGAGATTGAGAGAAACCGTTTTGAATTAAGTTTTTGTGCTGTTGTAATGGCCTTTTGTGATGTTCGTAGATGTTTGTCATGCAAAAAAAATTCTCGGATGGGTACAACGGCGGGGGAGGGGGGGGGGTGTTTGCTGGCAAATCGATCAGCAATTTAGCTTCTTTTTAAATTTTTTTTTCCCCTTCCCCAGATACAAACAGAATGAAAATATATATAGTTAATTTTTGGAAACTAACCAGCCCCTCTGCCAAACTCTAGCACTCCATGGCCTGCTGGAATACTGGCAGGTACCAGTCCCCACACTGGGGGCTGGGAACCCCTACCATGAGTTTGGCTGATGTGCTACAGCTCCCCCTATCATCAGGTAATACCATCTGGCATGGGTTGTTTTGGTTGCTGTGCTTTGTGGTCCGTACCTGAGGCCTCGGTGTGTTTCATCACAGTGGAAAGCACGGGAGATTCCTCCTGCGACGCTTAGGATTTCTCCTTCAGGCGAAAACATGCGATAAAACGTATCATCAGCGACGTTGCCAGGTTTTTGTGGGGACAAGCAGCGGTTTGATGTGAAGCAGGGCAGACCGATGGATGGTCCTGTGGGCAGAGGCATGTGGGCTGCCAGGTAATGATTGGCCAATCCTGCTAGCAGGTGTAAGTTTGAAAAGATCCAAGGTGCTGTAATGTTGAACCAAAATATGAAATTTCTGAGATTTTCTGATCCTTATCTGTGATATATGGGTGGTCTAAAGCCAGGCAGTCGACATGATACCAAAAGTAGGTTCCTTCGGGTTTTCAGTCAGCTAGGAAATTCCCATTTAGCGTAATGTAAACAATTTTAATGAAGACAAACCACCTAGAGTCACGGGTCATCGCTACAACTGGGAAATGTCATTCCCATGTTACACATGTCCCCTTTTTTCTAGAACAGAGATTGGTCATTTGTAAAACTTGGCCAAATGTCTTCATCAACAGTCTTGAAGACACAGCAGATGTAAATAATTCCTTCTGTTGGCGGTCATTTTTCTTCGTAGACGGTTCGAAGCTTACTCTCTCTGCTCGCTTTAGCTCGAGGCTGATGGCCGTGTGGCTTGTCAGTTTCTCGGTCGCTAGTCCTTCTGCCGCGTGGCACGCGGTCCTTCAAGCTGGCCCTGTGTATGCTGCCGTCTCCCTCCTGTTTACCACGCAGGTCCGACGGCCCTTTCGTGGTATGTGATTAGGTGGCACGGCCCCAGTTTGTAAACTGGGGACGGCAGCTTGTGTTCTTGTCCTGCCCTCCCCAGCAGGAGCCTAGCCCTGGATCAGTAGCAGCACATGGCCCAAGCCGGATTTCAGTGCCTCTGAGGAACCGCAGTGTGGCTGTTGTCACATGGGGCAGGAGGGGCCAGCTCTCGTGGGACCCGCGGTTTTGGCTTCTTTACTTTTGCGGCTGTATTGTCCTTAAGTGTCCCGTCCAGGGTTAGGGCCGGTCGCCATCCGGGGCAGGCATTGTGCAGGAGATCTGGGTACGGCGCAGAGTGGTGGGCGTGGTCGTCAAAAGCCAGCCATTACACTGGCCCGTCCCTACCTTCTTGCCTGTGACGGACCCTTGAAAGTTCAAGCAGAAAGTGGTGTTCAGCTCCCGTGGGTTTAGGTCTTCTTCCGGCTGCTGGTTCCGGTTCTATTTGCCGCGCCCCTAAAGCCGCCCCCCCCGCTAACGTCCTGTGGCCAAACTGCTAACTGCTTCCTTCCTGATGGGGGATTTTTGTTGTGCGTGGGCTGGCACTCCCCTTGCCCCCCCCCCCTTGGGTGGTGTGGCCCACGCTTCGTTGTCGGTGGGTCTCTCGGGGGGGGGGAGGGGGGGCATTCTTTGGGACTGGGTATCTCCTGAGCAGCTGTGTGGTGTCCTTTACGGAGGAGCTGAAGTACCTAGTCTACTTTGCTGTCTAATTACAGTGGAGCGAAGATGGAAGAATTTTAAGCTTTCATAGAGGAAGTGGTAGTTCTTATGGTCATAATCAGATTTAAAATGTTTGTGGTTCTTGAATGGTTTCTGGTTTAACTTGTGACTATACTCTGGCCACTTTAGGTATACTTTAGCTGGTACCAGGTGGGAACAAATCTTTCCTTCAGGACTGCTTCAGGGGTAGACGAGTTGTGGGTAGTCTTTCTGTACACCACTGTACTGAGCTTTTGTTGTGTGTGTGTGTGTGTGTGTGTGTGTTTTTTTCTTTCTTTTAAGTCTGGGCATTCTCCTCTGACCTCTCTCATAAACAAGGTGTTTTTGGCAACAGAGCTGCCTCTGACTGGATGTTTTGCTGATTGCACCACTTTTTTTAAATCTCTGGATGGTGTATCTTATGAAAATCCCAGGCCAGCTGCTGTTTCTGAGGAGCTGGAACCACTGTGTCTGGTGGCAACAATCTGTGTTTCAGTGCCTCGCACCCGGCGCCTAAGCCCATTTAATGCTGTGCCGCACAGTAATTGTACCTCTTGATCCGGTCTGCATGCTGTGTGTACTGCAGCCACATGATGGGCCATTAACATTAACCATCAGGTATACCTCATAAACCGAGTGCAGGTTAGAGTTCCTCATTTACAGCCGTAGCTGACTTTTGGTAAAAGATTTGTGTGTGAGTCTGTGTCCAGCCATATAAACCGGTGTGAAGTGGTTCTGTGCTAATCTCTCTGAGCCCTGTGCACTCTGGCTGGTTTGTTCAGTACTGCCTGGCCGAAAATAAAATGTCCTGGGTGGGGGCTTGGGTGGCAGTGGGGGAGGGGGTAGCTGCGTCGTCCCCCCACATTCAATCAGAACCCCCATGTTTTGTTTAGCAGGCAGGAACGTGTCCACCTCTCCCGGAGTTCTTGTTAGTTCTGCTGGTAGCTGATTATTTTCCCCCCCCCCACTTCCTCCTCCGAGTGTGCTTCATTAATATCCCTCGTTAACAGAAATGGAAAGTGAAACATCATCCGTTTGCTCAGACCTTAAATGAGGTGGCAGGTGTCAGAAGCCCTGACGGCCTTTCTCGTGCCGTTTGGCGCCTGTAGAAATGACTGCACGGCTCATACCCCTGGGAATGAAAGCGTCTGTTCCACCTCCACTGGGATTCGGGCACAGAGGGGGTGCAGGGTTCTGTCTCCGACTGGAACCGGCCCTGTGGGTGATTAAGGCCACTGAGCTGCTGGCTGGGTCCTCGCTGTGGTTCTCATGGGCAAAGTACCGCCCCTGTATTTTTTTGATTGATCCTTCTTATAATATTTTTATCAAGTAGGGGAGATTACAGAAGAGATGGTGGGTGGGATGGCAGCCGAGGTATTCTGCATGCCTGAGGACCGTGTGGACGGATCTCTGACATTACGAGGGAACCCTCTGAGGCACACACAGCTCTGTGTGGAGTGGCGTGAATACCCTCACGGGGGGAAAAGGCGGCCCGTGAGAGCATTTGGGGTGGGGTGGACTGGGGTGGCTCTTCTCCTCGGGGGGGGGGGGGGGTTGGGCCATTTTGGCCTCCGTTTGTTCTCTTTGTTGCAGAGGAGGTTGGAAAAGCCAGTGAGTGCTGGTGGGTAGGGTGGGGGAAGGTGGGGGGTGGTGTTTACAGAGCCACCACCGCCCAGATCACTATGGAGGAGCATTCGTGGGTTGGAGGGAGGACAGAGGTGAGGTGAGAGGTCCCAGTAAGAGCAAACTTGAACTCCAATCTTTTAATATTTCCTAATTGGCCCTGACCCTGTACTTTGGACTTGTGTAATTGCACGCTTTTGAAGGGTTGTTCTCTCCTTTTTCAGAACCACATTGCATGTGTTCTAAGGACACGCTTTTGAGTTTTAAGTGTTGCAGGTGTTGAGTTAGGGTGGGGTGACCTATACAAAGGCGGGGGATGGGGTGGATGTCACCAGATGACCCTGGTGTTGCCTGTGTGGCACTCAGGAACTGGATGGGTCGTCACGGGTCCCAGCTGAAGTGGCTTTGGCTGAGAATGGGGATGCCTGTGGGGCCCCACAGCTCCAGTGCCCCGGTGGGTGCGTGGTCTGAAAAGGGCGCCGCTGAGGTCGAGCGCAGATTCTGGCAGGCATTCGCCACGGCCCCAGAGCGCTTTTGCTCCTGTCCGTTGCTACGGCGACGCCGCGGAATCCGGAGACTGTTCTCCCCTTACAGCGCCCTGCTCGAGGCTGGTGCCGGGCCAGGGCGGTCACCCTGAAAGCGCTTTTTGGGAAAGCAGGGGGGAGGGGACCTTCATCCTGGGAAAGTGCGACTCCATGGTGATGGAACGATTGTTGGTCTAGACTGATAAAAGTTGCTTGGGCCAGGAAAAAAATTTTAGCTATGTGTGAAAGTTTTTAAATCCGTCTACCCGGAAGCCGTCTTTCCTAGTGGGCCTCACTGGCCGTGAGATATGATGATCCGCTGGGCGCTCGTGAAAACGACCCTCTCTGCTATACATCTAAGTGGGGCTACAAATCAGACAGAGCTGGAAGAGTGATCTGTGATTATTTTTGGTAGGTGCTGGGGGGCCTCCTCAGCGAGGAAGGCAGAATAGTGACTGTCGGGCGGTCATCGCGGGAGTGAGGTGGGACGATGACTGGGGGGGATTTATTAGCTCCGTCACCATCGTTTGTGTCTCATGCTTTTTACAAAGTTCTTGCTGGGGCTTAAGAGCTTCTGCTGGTGTTTCTGCTAGAAGCTGCAGTAGCGCGACCAGCTCTCCTTCCATGTCTGTTGTGCTGTGCAGCTCCACAGGCTGCTGTTCTCGGGCCTCAGTAGCGAGTCCTCCCCGAACCCTCTGTGGTTTGTTTTTTTTTTTTTTTATTTTCTTCTTCACCCATGAAAGCGCATCGGGGGCTTAGCTCTGGCTGTCGCCAAGGCCTGTTGACTCTGGAGTGCGCCAGTCCCCATGGCCCCCCCCCCGGCCGATGTAGGTGTCTCCTAGCAACTCGGCACCACTTGTTGCTAGGCTCTCCCAGGACATCTGTGCACACGCTCCACGGAAACGACTCCCGGGCTGTGAGGGGCTCCGGCTCCCCCGCACCCCCCCCCCATTCACTCACATTCACATACACACATACACAGCGGCCCTTTCCCGGCATATGTTAGCACAGAGTGGTCCGCTGCTGATAAACCCGTGTTGAACAGCTTCATAAATAACTCTTTATTAATGAGGACCTGAAGTGTTTTCCTTAACGCCACACACACACACACACACACACACACACACACACACACACTACTGACTCTTGTCATCTTGAAGGATCACTCTTTTGCATGGAGCACGCTGCAGTTTCTCTCTGCTTAGGAACCTGAGGTTTTCCTGGGAAAGGTAGGGCAGTTAGCCTTTACTGTTTTTCTGTTATTATGCAAAGATTCATACTTTTGCCTTCCCTGAGCTGCTTACTTCAATTCTTTTTTTTTTTTTTTTTATTTAATTGGGTTTTGCCAAATTCTAGGATTACATCTCCAAGCGTCCGCCCCCGTTAAATCAGAGTGCCTAGAGTAATTCCTGCTGGCAGCAGGGTGCTTTTCTGTTTTTTTCCTGCAGGGTGGCATGTTGACGCACTCACTGGATCCAAACCCCTAGCGTGTTGAAACCCATTCTCTAAATACTGGCCTCCCCACCACAGCCCTGCAATGCCAGCGAATCACCACATGGCTGTTAGATTTGTCCCTCCAGCAGATCCTGGAGGGAGAGATACAGACCAGAATCCCTTGGGGAATCATACTTGCTCATCTGAGTTTTTCTTGCACAAAAAATGTTCTGAGGGCAGAACAAAAAATTATTGGTTCAGAGTAGGGCTGGGTATTGCCGACAACCCCACGATACGATGCATATCACGATATGCAACAACGATACCGTACATACATGGGCATCGCCGCCATTAAATCAATTAAATCACCTTTCATGATTATTCTTTTGGACCCCCACATGTAAAATAAAATATTAGTTCACTCAGCGCTGTCTATTGCTTCGCGAAAGAATCCATTCCACTTGATCGATATGAGAATACACACAAATCGGCACTCATTGGAGGTACAGCTGGCAATGTTTAAACTGCAGTATCCTTGCAACACTGAAGTAGCAGAGACTCTCAGCTATGCTGCCAGAGGTACCTACTCTTGTGGTGCCATGCTCTTCAGCTGAAGCTGAAAGAAGCTTTAGTGCCTTAAGAAGGCTCAAGACATGGCTTCGCTCCTCCATGAAACAGTAGAGTTTGAACAATGTAGCTGCCTGCCACATTCATCAAGATAAATTTGATCAGGTGAACATGAGGGACATTTGCCAGTCTTTTGTCTCTCCAAATGACAGAAGGCGGCACATTTTTGAAAGCTTTGTGTAATCTGAGCAGGAAGAACTTGTTTTGTCTGGTCTTTGGCAGTTTTCTGGAAATTAACATGGGAAAATCAGTATATGGGGAAGGAATAGCGGAAAGGAAAGGAATGGAGAGAGATGGGTGTCATTCCATGTGGAAGGAAAGAGGGCTAAAAGTTATCAAGTGGTAGAAATTGTGGTGGCACCAAGGTAGGAAGGCGTTATCTTTAAATGGGTTGACATGAGTGGTACGCAAGTACGCCTTCGCCATATAAACGGTAGTTGAGGGTCACTTGCTCAGCACAGTGTCATGTTGTGTTACATCTAAAACTAAATAAAAAGAATAGACAAAATAAAAAGTAAAATGCACCCATAAACTCATTGTTGGTGATAAATTGTTTCATTTCAGCAGTGGGTAGCTGTTAAAAACAGGCTGATGAATATGGACTATGAATGAGGACTTATTGTTGAGTCAAACAGTCATTGAATTAAGTGACTTGTTAAACACCTAATTTTACCTACAACCTGTTAAAAATGCATCGGAATGCAGAAAATGGCATTTAATTCATTATTTTCTGGGGGATTCAAAATGCTTCTGACGTCCCAGCGTACATATCACGATAGATTTTGAATAATGTCTAAATTAACAAGATTATTCTACACAGCTGAACTGCCAACGTTTTTGCCTTCAATTTAGGTGGCGGTGGAAATGGCTCTACGCTGTCCACATTGAGACGGGTCCCCCCCAGTGTTGGGGGGGGGCAGACGCTCACTTCCAGAGCCGCCGGTACAGAGAGCGGCGAGTGCAGAAGTGCGGTGCCCAACTTACCTCGTATCGTAACCGACAGTTAATCAATAAAAGGCTGCGTGAAATGGTGGTATTTAATCGTCTCATCGTATTTGATTGTGTAAACTGCAGCTAGCTTGGTTAGTTAACAGCATAACACACACAGCCACGCTGGTAAGATCTCTAGGTCTCTAGGAGAAGATCTTCTATTTGTTGCGTTTCTTTCCAGAAAATTGGGATGCGTTTGTGTGCGAGAGACTGGGGGCCGGCGAATGACGGGCGCCATAGGGGACCCTGAGCTGCGCTCCCTTTCCGCAGTGAATGGCCCGACATTCGTGGCGGAATCTCGCAAATTGTGTGTAATCTTAATAATTGATTGTAAGTATAACAGTTTTTTCGTAAACCATTGCTAACTGCCTACAGCGTGACTAGAGGATTGCGTTATAAGGTAAGGTGACGTCGCACCCCTGACCCCGGTGTACCTGTGTAACTTACCCCAGTTAAGTTAATATGAAACCTACGGCCCCTAGCCGGCACCCCATGGCTGTATTGCGCACTGCACCACATGTGCTGTTTCTTTTTAAAACTGCTGTTACACCATTGGATTGCCTGCCAGATAACTTCTTGAACTAGCCGTATCGATACAGCAGTGTCTGTATCGGTGCGCGAATCACCTGAGAATGTGTAATTTTTTGCGTATCGATTTTTTTTGAGCACAGCCCTAGTTCAGATCGACCAGTGTTGAAGTTTCGTACCAGCAACTTAAAATGATCGTATTTTGAGAAATTATCATGCACACGCAATTTCCATTCTGACGTTGCTCAGAAAATCTGCTTCAATAACACTCGTAACTGCAACTCCGCGCTTAGACCAGTCATCATTGCGTGCGTTCAACTTCATGCAGCCGCTTACAGCGCTGGCTTAAAGCGATACATTCTGATCTTGGCGCAATGCATGATGGTTGGCTTTTGGCCAATCAGAAACGACCAGAATGCATCGCTTTAAGCCAGCGATGTGAGCGGCTGCACGAAGTCAAACGCACCCATTGTTTACTTTGTGCATAACCACGTGTTACATCGTGCTTTGATTGGCTGTAAAGGCACGTGAGACGGCTGTGCATAAACAAGTCAAGTATGTCTGCGCAGCTGGATGAAAACAGAGATCTGTACCTTGACGTGCTAATGAAATAACTGACATAGCCATAAAATGAAGCGGTGAAATTATCTTACATTATTAGATTATTTTGGAATTATTGATCGTACAGAGGGAAAAATTATCGTGCAAATACCATAATTATCGTACGTCTGGCATCACTGACAGGGACTAAGATTGTAGAGTAAGCGATTCCAAGCAACTACAGGAGGCAGGACCAAGACATCTGATTGGTTGGTCTGACATCAGATGCTGATTGGTTATCTCTCAGAACAAATCATTTTTTGTTCTGCCCTCAGGACATTTTGTGTACGTAAAACTCCCATGAGCATCATCCTTACTGTTCCTTCTCTACAGACTTTCCACACGCCTTGTTTTGGTGTGTTATTTATCCATCTTATTTTATTTATTTATTTATTTATTTATTTGCTTGCATGCATGCATGCATTTATTTTGCTTCCTGTCCTTAAGCCGGATGCAGCCTGCAGTTGCTGTCATGCTTTGCTCCTTGTTGAATCGCTCGACAGTCCCATAATCTTTCGGAACAGCTGGCATCAGTGCATCGCACGAGAGACGAGGGGTTCCTTTGTAGCCCTGCCAGGGTGAACATTTGAAGCTGCTTTTTTTGGCTGGTTGGGCTGGACGCCAGTGTGCTTTTTGGTACCGCAGAGACCACCATGCACTGAACTAGTTGGCACTACCATCTGGCTGTGCCTGATCAACTCATTGATCACGGCGATTGATCAATGTTAATAGACTGGGGGGGGGGGGGGGGGGGGAAAAAAAAGTCCCGGGGAAAGCGTTTGGGTGGGGTTGCCCTTGGTACATTGCCCGAAAAAATGCAGGAATATAATTCGGAAATTTCCCCAAAAAACCAAAAAATTT
>JAODKM010000103.1:1119745-1141592 GCA_026780845.1 Petrocephalus sullivani | reverse complement strand
CAAACTAGGGGGGCACCGAAGAGTTTGTTTGTTTTTGCTCCCCCCCCCCCCACCACCACCACCACCACCACCACCACCTAATTTCCCTCTTCTATCTGTAGATCTTCTACAAACATTTCTTCACAAATATGGGCATTTTTGTAGACTACTTAAAATTTCTGAATTGGGGAGATGTCTGCATGTGCTGAAAATGTACCCGAGTGCCAAACCAGCCGCATAGACTGCCCCCATCTGCGCGGGGGCCAGCAGTGGTA
Organism: Petrocephalus sullivani; assembly: GCA_026780845.1. Classification (NCBI taxonomy): domain Eukaryota; kingdom Metazoa; phylum Chordata; class Actinopteri; order Osteoglossiformes; family Mormyridae; genus Petrocephalus; species Petrocephalus sullivani. The sequence continues at coordinate 1,141,338 of JAODKM010000103.1, read as the reverse complement.
TTATTGGTTTGAGATGCTCCCCCAGGGTAATGAGTAAATGTGTACTGCTATACCATATTCTCACCGTCACTCGCATACGCAGCAGCCTTCCAAAGAGCTTTCTTGGCAACCTCCCTGCTTTGGGGAGGACAAGTGCTGAATAAAGGAGCTTCCTGAAGGAACTGGGAAGCCTAACAACCTCAGCTTCGTTGCAAACTACAGTGCTAGTGAACTAGTGCAAAATTTCTAATGTCGTTCAGAATAGATAATCTGCTGTTCATGTTTGGTACTGACTAAGATTTCCGCCCAAATATTTTGTTCCCTCTTGCAGGTCATCCGTCTTCGGATGTTTTGATCGCGCTGCTCACCTGGACGGCCAGGTGAAATGCTTCTTTAACTCCACAGTGGAAACAAATGGTGAGAATATTCAGGTACTGCCCTAACACGTCTTTGGTTCTGTCTTCCGTCTTCAGCAGTTGAGCCGTATACCTGGCGGCCGGACAGATGGCTCTCTAAAGCCCTGGGGGTTGTGGGCAAACCTGCCATTAACCAAAGCTCTCGGAACTGGATTAAGACGGAAGAACTTGCACCTGATTATTACCGTGCGTCTCTTTCCCTCTCTGCTATAGACATTCTGCTATGCCACCTGGGATGGTCCTGTTCCACACCCTTGCTGCCTCGGTGCTGCTGTCTCTTCTCCGGGGTGAGGTGAACGTGCCGGCTGGGGGGGGCTACCCCTCATTCTCCTCCAGCGGCGCCGTCTTCGAGCACCTGGCCTTGCATCCCGACCCAGCGGTGGGACGGGTGTACGTGGGCGGCAAGGATCGCCTGTTCCAGCTGAGCGGGGCGCTGCAGGTGGAAGAGGAGGAGCCGACGGGCCCCAAGACGGACAGCAGGGAATGCCTTCCGCCCATCCTGGAGAGTAACTGTCCTCATGCGCGGCAAACCAGCAACCACAACAAGCTTCTGCTGGTGGACCCCTACAGCCGGGAGCTCATCAGCTGCGGCAGCGTCTTCCAGGGCATCTGCCAGAAGCGGAGCCTGGACTCCGTCAAGCACGTGCTCTTCTCCACCGAGAGGCCCGTGGACACCCAGTACGTGGCAGCCAACGACCCCAATGTCACCACCGTGGGGCTGGTGGTGCGGCTGCGGAGCGGCCAGCCGGTGCTGTTCGTAGGCAGGGGCTACACCAGCCGCCACCCGCCCATCTCCACCCGCAACCTGGCCTCCGCCCCGGTCTTCTCCTACGAGGAGACGGCCAAGCTCGCGGTGGCAGGCCGGCTGTCTGAGTACGACCACCACTTCGTGACGGCCTTCTCCCGCCAGGCGCACGTCTACTTCCTGTTCTACCGGCGCGACCTGCGGTCCGAATCGCGGGAGTACAGGACGTACGTGTCGCGCGTCTGCCTGGACGATACCGCTTACTACTCTTACGTGGAGCTGCCCCTGGTGTGCTACTCGTCTGTAGGCAAGAGGTACAACCTGCTGCAGGCGGCGCGAGTGGGGGTCCCCGGGACTCAGGGGGGCGGCGCTGGGGACAGGGAGGTGTTGCTGGGGGTCTTTGCCACGCGCTCCCCCTCCTCCAACCTACCCAGCGAGGATTCGGCGCTGTGCGTCTTCGACTTGGAGAAGCTCGACCAGCAGATCACTTCCACCCGCGACCTGTGCTACACCCGAGATGGCGGGGCGGGGGCAGCTTACATCGAGTACGAGGTCAAGTCCAACTGCGCTACCCTGCCCCCGGTGAGCTGACATTCCCTCTGACCCCTACTCTCCCGACTCGGTGGCTTGTCCCGTAAGCAGCAAAGCTAAAATGTAACATCAAAGGAAATAATTAATCGCGCATGATTTTTTTGTACGATTTCTGCAAAGTTGACACCATAGGTGTGGGAAGACATTTTGAGCTCCAGGTGCTAAAAGTCAGAACGTCCAAAATACTTTATTGAAGTTCTTTTTACATAATCCATAGCTATCAACAATAACAAGCATGAAAGCTTGGGCTTCCTCTTTTAGTTTCAAACTATAGGTATGGGTCTGCTGTATGGGGCTATTATTGTAGCCAAATTATTTGGATGTATGTGTGGAGATTTTGTGACTATCTCAGTCCGTTTGTGCGTAATCAGATTTGTAAACGTGTACAAAGATCTGTAAATGCCAGCGGAGATTTGCGAATGTGCACAGGAATTTGTGCGTGTATTCAGGATCTGTGTTTGCGTAATCAGATTCGTAAATGAGGATGAAGTAGATTTCTTAAGCGGCAGTGTCTTATTCGCAAAATCCATTCCACCTTAAATGGGTATAATGCGTGATCTGCCATATTCAGGACAATTTATCTGGGCCGTTCAAAGCCTTATTACCATCTGATAGAGCAATTATTACACTTGCAAAATCCAGAGTTGAATATAATGCTCTCTGAATTTGACATTTTCTCCCTTATAAGATCCATTGAAAATCAATGTGTTATCTGCTGTATTTTTTGATACCAACACCAAAACATCAAGAAACTGCAGAATAAGAAACCAACTTTGGCCTTGTTTACAAAACTGTTTACGCACACACGGATTGCAATACGGGTACAACTCTCCACACACATTTGCAGATAATTTTGCTACAATAATGACCCCATACTGCTGATCTTTACCGTTGACATTTCCTCCAAGACCCAGAGGGGGTGCTGATGTGCCTTCAGCGATTTTGATTTTTATTTATTTTTTTTTTATTATTCCCCCCATGCAATTGGATGACACTGTTACTTCCTCCACCCCCCTTCCAGAAATATTGTCTTGCTTGTATCTTGCTCTGGTTATATTCTGACTTTCACCCCTCAAGGAAAGACTTTTTTTACCAACCCAGTGGCTACATGGCTCTTAAAATTCTTTAAAGCCTTTTTGGCCTGGTCAGTAACTTTGCCTTGGCTAAGGATGTGGAGGAGGGTTGGCCTCAGTTTCATGTCTCATGGGGAATGGGGGGGGGGGGCTGCCCTCATGACGGACTCCGGCCTGCCGGTGGCGTGGGCGGCCTGCCGACTTTTCAGTGTGAGCATATTTAATAGGATTGCTGGGATTATCTGCGCTTATGAGACAGAGGCTTAACAAGGTTTGGTAAGAGTTAAGGCATCCCTGAAAGCACTGGTGGGATCAGGGAGCCGCAGATGCGTCACCGGACTCTCCCTGGTCACGGATTTTACTCCACGGTGGCTCTGCCTTGGGGACGGGCGAGTGACGACCAGCTTTGTCCTGCAGGGCAGAGATTCTCGCTTTTGCAAGTCTTGCGCATGCATGCGATGCAGTAGACCGTCAGCAGCCTCTTCAACTTTGGCTGAGCCCATTTGCAATAAAAGGTTCTGAAAATCCACGGTTGTGATTTGTGGTTCTTAAATTTGACATTTTAATTATCAAATCAGAGGTTTAACTTTGTGGAGGATTAAATGCAAAGGGAAATATGTTTTTGATCTTTCATAATGGGCGCATAAAATATGTGGGATTCTTGACGGGAATCCAGGTAGGCTTTTAATGAAATGTAGTTCACCTACCACCCCAAAGAAAGTGGCAGTGTCTGCACAGATCTGGTTTTAAAGACCCGGGCTGGCCCTAGGCAGGCAGGAGCATATAGGTGTGAGTCAGCTCAGTGTGTGGGTGGTGTATCCCAATCAGACACCATGCCAGACGAGCCTAATGTGGCTCACCGCATCTGCCAGGGTGTGTGGGAGCAGCAGTGCAGCAAGCAGGTATTTTGGGTTAGCTACATCTGAATGGCCAGAAGTTGCTTGTCATTGTAGCTGTTATTTTTGGGGTTTTAGGAAGTAGAAAACAAGTATTTATTACCCCCCATACCATGTCCAACAGAATACCCTGGAAGCCTACCCTTGTGGCTCAGACCACACCCCCAGCCCGATGGCCAGCCAGGTAGCTGTGGTGGAGTCGTCGATCCTGGACAGCCCGTCTGCCCGTCTCACAGCGGTGGCTGTCAGCATGAGGGCGGGGCACACCATCGCCTTCTTGGGGGACTCCAAGGGCAAGCTGCGGAAGGTAGCTAATGACTTGTTCTCACTACTTGTTTGTTTATATATATATATATATATATATATACACACACACACACACACACACACACACACACACACACACACATGTTGAATATATAATATTAATCTTCATGCCCAGCCCCGTGTTTCCTATGTTTCTTGTACTTCTGAGAACCCTTTTTTACGCTTGTGAGAACCCCTATTAGCGCTGTTCTTTATTGTAAAGTCGTCTTTGGGCTTAGCTATTTTGCGCCGATGTATATCTGTATAGGGATTTTACGATGAGGCTGGCATGACTCGGGACACGTCATGGCTGCTTTTCATAAATCTCACCCGCTCATGGCCATAAAATGACTCACTCTTACGCTGAACCCATTTCTTCATCTCCTCAGGCCCAACATTTATCAAGGGGCAGTAAGGTATGGCTTTGAAGGAAATATCCATACCGCCCTCACTAAAATACTTTGGGAATCTCAGGATTTAATTTATTTTGCCTTCTCGCAGATGCATTTGATTTTGTCTGCAGGTGCAGGTTTGGGATAGATTTCAGCTGTCAGGGAAGTAAAAAAAAATAAAAATAAAATAATAATAATAATAATAAAATTCCCACTGTCCTAAACAGCTCTGAGATGTTTTTGACGTAACTCGATGCATGCGGTTTAGGTTCTGATCGGTGCCATCGAACTAAAGCAGACATGCCGGACATTTGTGATCCAAGTTGGCACTTGTAGTCCGGAGCTGTGATTGTGAGGCCTGTGCCTGAGAGCCGGAAGGGAATCCAGACATAGGGCTTGCCGTGCGTGTGGGCGGTCGGAGTCTCACCTCTGAAATGTAGCCCGTAGGGTTGGGGGGTGTTTTTTGGGGGGGGGGGGGGAGTTGAACTACGTTTCTCATATGGAGTTCCTCCCTTTATTCTGACGGCAATAAGCAGAGGTCACAAGTGGAAGCTTGCTGCGTAGGCCGGGCCGGTGCATGCTTACAGACCACATAGGATACACTCCCTTTGTTCCTGCTCTATCAGCATTCCTCTGCGATCCGCTGCCATTACTGGAGCTTTTGCATTAGCCCTTAAAGCTCACTCTGGCACAGAAAGACCCCCGCTGCTGTTTTTCTTGTTCCTCATTATTTATTTTTTTATACACTTTTTTTTTTATTGCCTTTTACTAATTTAGCCACTGTTTTTGTTCCCTCCCCCATCACTTGACAGGCTGTTTACTTCATTCCTTTCTATTGTGAAGCCGTTTTATGAAGAGCTGACTACGTTGAAAACGCGATGCCCGCTTACACGTGTCTCACGTTGGTGGCGCGATGGCCAGAGAGATCCCCCTCAGAGAGGAGAGACGTGGCCTAGGCCGTGAGAGGAACTGTGGCTGAGCAGGAAGTGATGTCAGCGAAGCCTGACATACTGCCCCCCAATCAGTGTGCCCATTGATTGCCCTCATATGCCCCCCCCATACAACGGCGATCGGGTGGGGGGCTGCAGTTAAACGACCGTTACGTCCGCCTCACTGTAATTACAGTCCCTTAAACCCCACTCTCCCGGCTATGTGTTTACAAACAAGGGTCCGTTTGTCAGTCGCATGACGGCATCGCTGACACTCTAACTCGGGCCAAAAATAAGCGGATGACACAGACGAGGCTCCCGTTCCAGACACGCGGTAGAACTGCAGGGGTGGCGGCGGCCCCCCGACCTAAGCGAATGTGGCGGCCCGCCGTCCCGTCTGCACACTGCCCCCTTCTGCAGCCCCGCAGAATGACAGCTATTGTGTTCCAGGACTGTAGCCTGATTTAACTTACATCCCAGATTCCGGATTGTTGGCAACATGATCCGTTAAACATGTTTTAAGGACTGTTCTTTTTATAGACTCTGCCTGAAAATATGATATAAACAGTATGGGTGTTCTAGTGGTGTGGCCTCATGCCCCCAGGACTGTGGGTTCGGCTCCTTGTGTATGTGTGCGTGCACATGCCATGTGGGCAGAGAGCAGAAACTAGACCAGGAACGGGGAAGAGCATGAATGAATGTGGTTTGTCTCTAAATTTCCCTTAGTGTGTGTGTGTGTTGGCATGGGTGTTCACCCCAGCCAGGGTATTGTGGCTCCTAGCCTGTGCTTTGTGGGATATACTCCAGACTGGCATCAACCCAGCATTAGATAAGCAGATCTGGAATGGAATACATGGTTCTGAATGCATGTAATAGTATTGCTTCCTTGCCAGCCTGCCTGTTTTATATGGATAATGACTGTACTCCAGGTTTTCGTATTCACGTTGCATTAGTCTTGCGTTATCCAGCCGCTGCCTTATCTCCATGTCTTATCCTCGCTGCACTGGCTTTGTGTTAGTCGGCCACATTTGCTGTACGGTGTGCTGGAAGTGTGTGGTGCCTTCCAAACTAAATGTTTGCCTTGTGGAGTTTCGGTGTCCGTCAGGGGGTAGGGGCTGCTCTAGGCCTCTCTGTTTCTCCAAGGAAGACAAACGGTCCTCGGTCGGATTTCAGTTGTAAACGGTTCCTATAGCTGCCAGTTCCCCATTTGGTGCACTGCTGTTTAGGGATTCATGTCATTGCACTTCGTTTTAGAGCACTTTGGAAGATGGCTGGACTTGGAAGATAATGACATTAAATGCTGTTACTTGAGATCGTAATCTCTTTCTAAACAGTTCACATTTCAAGCCTGACAAAACATTTTCACGACTGGAAGTTTCACACTGAACTCATGCATACCCCGTGCATGCAAACACCGAGCTATATTTTGAGGAACTAGATTTGCAAGGTGTAATGACCATATGGGCCTTGCTTACCAGACATTGGCCTTACTAGTCATGGATGTAGGAGAATATCTCTCAGCAGACCCTCTGTCAGCTTGTCTGTTGGCCTCCTTCAGGTTTACCTTGGCCCCAATGAAGAAGTGGTGGAGTACGATGTAGTTTCCATCCAGCCCAATGCAGCTATCAGCAGTGACCTGTTCCTGGACCAGGCAGAGGAACACCTGTTTGTCATGACCAGCTCGAGGGTGAGTGACCCTCGGCCTTAGCCAGGGACACCTGGGAACGGGGATTTGTAGCCTGGATTTATGATGGTCTTCCCACCCCCAGCTGGAGAAGAGACCCGTGGCAGAGTGTTACCGACACCTAGACTGCAGTTCCTGCCTCTCTGCCCACGACCCTTACTGTGGCTGGTGCGTGCTGGAAGGAAGGTGAGCTTCACCTCGACAGCTACGTGCAGCAGTTAGAAATATTCAACCCGCCAAAGATTGTAAGGATTTGCCAATGAAAGAGGTATTTTCAGAGAGATTTTGCTTTGCATGACTTCTTTATTGGTTGAGTTATACGTAAAACCAACAAACTAATACTACATTGAACATTTTCTATCAGGATATTTTTATTAATATAGCCATGTCACAATTATTCAACCCCTGTATAATATTGCTGATTTAAAAACTTTCTGCTTTTTTTTATGGCCTGAAGAGTTAAAACATAATTTGAGCCTTTGGGAATTCAGTAATGATCATTAATTGGCTTCAGCTGTGATACATAAATAAATCCCTCCCATGAAGGTGTTGAAGGCAAGTCACGGGTATGGCTAAGGAGCTTTCACGAAAGCTCAGAGAGGAAATGATTTCATTGCACCTGAACGACATTGGGTATTGGGTAAGATTCTCCCAAAAACTGAAATTTCCAAGAAGCACATTAGGAACATTGAGGGAGTTTAAAACTTATGGAACATCTGTAAAACTGCCTGCCTGAGGGAGAAAGCCCAAAATTGCATCAAGAGCCTTTAACAACTTGGCCAAGACAACAAAGAAAACCCCCGTGTTACTGCAGAACACCTACCTGCTGCAGGCCTGGACGAGGGCTTCAGTAGCGGCTATAGGACCAGCGCTTGTTGCAGGAGTTCATATTGATGGAATGCTTACTTACTGACTGTATCCCGCCCTTGTTGACCATATGACCCATCTTTATGGCCATTCTGTTTATTTATGCCTGTGACCATAAGGGTGTTTGTTTGTCAGAAAGCAGAGCACCACTTAACTGCCCCACCCTAAGGGCAAAATTTTAAAACCAGTGATTAAGTCTGGTGTTTTAAAAAATGCACACAAACCACAAACAAGCCCGCGATGCCAGTCGTCTCCAGAGTTGAATAAAAGCTGGTTGCAGTGGAAGTCATTAATGGTCTCCCTAGAATAAATAAATCAATTAATGTCGAAGGCTGCCGACTGTGGTTCGCATCCTCATAAGTAAGGGCAGTTGTTGTGGTAGAGGTCATTCTTTCTGTTGTCAGTTGATGTTTCAGTACTCCAAACTTTGCATTGTAGGTGACTTGATATATTGAGATTGGGAAGCTATTGATTTTGATTAAAATGAGTGAAATATCTCCTCAGAGAAGACAATTTATGTTGGCTGTTTTTTTTTTTGTTAATTTTTTAGGCTATTGCTGTAACCATCCCTTTATCTTTTGCTGTCATTTGAATAACTTATTAACAATTGAAGTAGTAGCCTGTACATCTGTACTCTTTCCAATTGGCCACACTATGTACTTTTTTTTTTTTTTTTTTTACCCGTGTACTTTTTTTGCTACATTTTAAGTACATTTGGTAACACATGATCCTATAATCACTATCTTTGATGTAAATTTCTTCATAAATGAAGCTGGAAGATGCTTCTGAGGACCCTTTTGTAGGACCTTCACTGGCCTTTGCTTGTATTGACCCATCAGGCCACACTGCCTCTCTCCATGTCCTCTTTGCTGTGGTAGGTGCGGCCGCCGCTCTGAGTGTCCTCGTGCAGATGGGCCGGGCCAGTGGCTGTGGAGCTTCGACATGGAGCAGCACTGCCTTGCTGTCCAGGGCCTGACCCCGTCCAACATCAGCCGAGAGGAGAAGAGGAAAGTATGTGGATCTAATGCTGCCCTGGGCTTTCTCACTGCGCTTGGATCGTTTTACATTACTGCCTGTCTACCAGGGAAAAAGAGGGGCAATTGCACAGAGTTAGACTGACAGGCACTTTCACAATTTAACAGCCTCTTCTTTTAAATCAGGTTACAGACAAGTCTGGCCAAGTGGAATCTTTCTTTGCATTGTTTAGTCTCAGTGAGGCGTAGATATTTACTAGAATGGCCTCTTTTCATTGGGTGTGGGGCACAGTGATATTAATCATGAATCATCTGTACTTGGTTAGAGTGAAACTGCAGCAAGGGGCAGTCCAGGGGTTGCTTTTCTCTGATGTGGACTGGACCTTAAAATCTCTGCAGGGGAAGAATTCAAAGACTGCCGCCTGCCGTCAGTGACCGTCAGTGTTCATCCATAACTTACCTTCGATCTGTGTTGCGCCCCACAGATTGTCCTCCAGGTACCGGAGCTGCCAGACTTGGAAGGTCAGGAATCGTATTCCTGCTACTTCCAGGAAGATGAGAGTCCAGCTAGTGTCACCGGCAGTGGAGTCACCTGCTTCTCCCCGGACCCCAGCACTGTGCCTCCAGGGCGCCAGGGACAAGGTGACAGCTCTGCTTAAAATCTACTTTCTACTTAAAACCTACTTCATTTCAGATCGTCTCCCACCTTTTACTGAGTTGCATCCTATAGCAAAAGCCATGGTCTGCAGAGAGCTTACAAAGCTTCAAAGTGATCACATTGTCAAAGGGTATTAGTCAGGAGATGGATACAAAAAAAATTCCATGGCATTAGGTATACCGTGGAACACGGAAGTGAAGTAGCCAAGACCACCAAAACCAAGTCATTACCAATACCAGAGTGTATCAAGACTGAGACAAGACCAAGGCAGGGCGAGACCAAGTCAAGATCAGAAACAGACTGATGGTTGAGTTTACATAACACAACACAGAATCAGTTGTGGAGCACAGGCACCATCTTGGGCGTAGGCAGTTTGGCCTAAAATTTGAGGTGTTTTATTTCTTAAAATTGCAATATAAATCTTTTAATTCACCAGACATTCCAATGACTTAAAGAAACAAAGGTAACATTTTTTCAAATAAGACGCAGCTTATTGGTTGCATTTGAACTTTGAAGCAGGACATTTTACATCCAATCACAGTACTGTGTTAACAAGTGAAATAAAACCTTGAGTCCTCTGTCTGAGATGAAGACAAAACAGTCAAAATAAATTCCATTCCAAGATGAGACCAAGACCGCAGAAGAGTGGTCTTGAGTACTACAACACTAGAGCACAGTGAAGGTGGTCATCAAGAAGTGGAGAAAATATGGGACAACAGTGACGTTGCCAAGAACTGGACGTCCCTCCAAAACTGTTGAAAAGACCAGACGAAAACTGGTCAGGGAGGCTGCCAAGAGGCCTACAGCAACACTGAAAGAGCTGCAGGAATTTCTGGCAAATACTACTTGTGTACTACATTTGACAACAATCTCCTGTATTCTTCATTTGTCTGGACTATGGGGTTGGGTCACAAAACAGAGGCCTTTTCTCACAAAGAAAAACATCCAGGCCCAGCTAAATGTTTGTGTAACCTGAATTTGAATGTGTTTACCTGAACTTGAATTAAAGAATCCGAACTTGAATACATTTACCTGAACTTGAATTCAAGAAACCGAATTTGAAATTATTTCCTGAACTTGAATTTATAGGGCTTGTGTAGTAATAAAAATTCAAGTTCGGGTTGTAAAATTCAGGTTGAGAAAATTCGGGTCGAAAAATTCAAGTTTGGAGATAAAGGGGAAACATCCGGGATACTCAGAAAGAGCAAACGAGTGTGGATCCAACCAAGTGCAATCCTTTCCAATCACAGAACGGGTCGCCAGTCATGTGGGATGAGGTTTATACATTTATATGCAGTGTTGCCAACTTAGCGACTTTGTCGGTAGATCTAGCGAATTTTCAGACCCCTTTAGCAACATTTTTCAATAAGCACCTAGCGACAAATCTAGCGACATTTCTGACAAACCTTAGCTATTTTCTGTACAACGTTGTCGTCAATATGGAAGTGAGCTGAGCTCCCTGCTACTACGCCCGGTGTCCTGCCGAGTTATGCTGCTTTGTCGAAACATACTACCGCATCGCGAACCGACGGTTATGTCTATCGATCAGTGCTGCCTTTTTGAGCAAAGCTACCATAAGGCTGAGCTCGCTGCCTACGAACGGCTTTGATAGGTAGCGCGGTTCATCAGAACACCGGCTGCGCTTCCCAGCGGGGGTAATCCCTGGGGCAGTCCAGCTGCTGAGCTGATTACTCTGACAGACATGGAAATGAATGATCTGCATATGTGCCTGCAGTCAAATCGACTGACTATTCCTATCAGTTTATTTTCAACAGTTAATAAAATATCCTATGCCTTTGCTATATCGGCCAAGCTTTGTTCTTTTTCAAATACACTTATTTTCTGGAAAACATGCACATAGTTTAAAAGGTTACATGCAATTTGTATATGTTAATAGCCTGTGATTTTCCAGTGATGTTTCCTGTACAGTGGTAAATAATATAAATGAGCATAAATAGAATAGATAAATGTAATGCTTTGAGCTGTGTTCAAATAAAGTACCCTATATGAGTATTAGGTACAGAGTAGAAAAACGAACACAACGTGGTGGCACTTGAGTGAATGTGTACTCTACATGATGATGTCATCTAGCATCTTTCTGGGTACAATTCAGCGACTTCTCGTAGGAAACGACGCTGGCAACACTGTTTATACGACTGTTAATACCAAGCAACTTGCATGGTTCCAACTATGCAAGTTGCTAACATAGTTAGAAACTATGCTTTAGGGAAATGCACCCCGTATCGTCCAGCCCTACAGTCCATACAGGGGACAGGAAGGACATGCAGTTTCCCATGTCATGACGTGAGATCTGCTTATTTTTTTTTTTGTTCGTTGACTATGACTACGCATTCATGCAATAACCCAATGTGCTGGTATGTTTTAATGAGCTAGCCATGTAAACGCAGTTACTGGGTTGTTTAAAACTCACATAAACACCTTAGGGTTACCACATATGTAAACGCTGTCATAATCAGCTAAAAACCGGGACATGTCATCACTGCTTTAAACCTCATAATATGAGCTGATTTCCTAATATGAAACTATCTGCTGACACTCACTAGCCTCAGAGCTGTGGTTCACCTGGGGAAACTGCATGCCTCTCATCTCCGGTGTGTGCATGGTCCGTAGGGCTGGGCGATGTGGACCAAAACCATTATCCAGGTATTTTTAGGCAGATTGGGGGATACATGATATTTTCAATCAGAACCAAGCTGTTTTATTAAAATGTGGTCAAAGCAAAATGCAAATACAGGACTTCGTCTCAAATTTTGATAAAGCCCCAATTTCAATGCAGCATAAAAGTATATCGATATTAATACGGTATTGTGTCACTAACTCATTTTGAAAATATATCGATATACAGTGGGTGTACAAAACCCCATCCCACATGACCGGTGATTGGCCAGGATTGCACTCTGTTAGATCTACACTCGTTTGCCCTTTCTGAGTATCCCGGATGTTTCCCCTCTTTCTCTGAACTTGAATTTTTCAACCTGAATTTTACAACCCAAACTTGAATTTTTATTACCACACAAGCCTTATAAATTCAAGTTCAGGTAATAATTTTAAATTCAGTTTTTTTAATTCAAGTTCAGGTAAACATATTCAAGTTCAGGTTCTGGTATTCAGGTAATGAAATTCAAGTTCAGGTTAACACATTCAGACTCAGGTGAATAACTTCAAATTAGGGTTGTGGTAAGTCTGATTTGACGCAATAGAATTGGGGCTTTTGTCAAGCTGGAGGGAATTATAAACTTCCAAATTTTGGCCCAAAACCTTCTGGTGTCTGCTAGAAAGCTGAAGGTGAAGAGGATTTTCATCTTTTAGCATGACAATGACCCCAAGCATACATCCAAATCGACCGAAGAATGGCTTAACCGGAAGAAAATCTTAGTTTTGAATGGCCCAACCAGAGCCCAGACTTAAATCCAATTGAAAATCTGTGGGGTGACCTGAAGAGGGCTGTGCACATGAGATGCCCTCGCAGTCTGACAGATTTGGAGTGCTTTTGCAAAGAAGAGTGGGCAAATATTGCAAAGTCAAGATGTGGCATGCTGATGGACTCCTACCCAAAAAGACTGATTGCTATAATTAAATGAAAAGGTGCTTCAACAAAGTGTTTAAGAGCGTGCACACTTATGCAACCAGCTTATTGTACGTTTTGTACCCTAACCCCCTATAAGACATATTTTTCAGTTTAATTATTCTGGTTATAGGTCACATTGAAAGTGGGGGAAACATTTTTAAATTATTTATTGTGGTCTAATTTTTTTACAGTACAAAAACCTGGAAGTCTTCTTATATCCACTATATGTATTTGGTGTACATGGAGAATTGGTCCACTTGCCTCATGGGATACGTTTTCAAGAATCTGTGTACTTAATGAGTTTTGAAAGTTTAATTATATTAGGACAGAGTGATTTTAATGTAATTTTCTTTGGTTCCCGACACTAATACATGATTAGAAGACCTGACTTCAGCTTATTGATGGTTTCGTCTTAAAAAAAACAGTTTTTTAAAATTTTATTTAGTTATTGCAGAGTCTTTTTTTTTATTTTGGCTGTGTTATTTTGGGTCTGTTTGAGACTAAGAGGAAATGTTTGATTGAAGGTTTTTTTTAATTTTTTTATTTTAAAAAAAGGTTGGGGATTTGCAAGCCAAGTATCTGTGGTTTGTTGGGGTCTTTGGTTAAGTGGGCAATAGTGATGAGAGCGCGCTTCCTTTCCAGACTTTGTCACAGTCACCCTGTCCCTGCGCTTCCTCAACGTCACTATCGCCACAACTGAGTTCATCTTCTACGACTGCAGTACTGTGAAGCACCTTTCCGGGACCATGCCGTGAGTCTCCGCTTGTGTGCCCATTTTTCTTGTAACCAATTTCTGCTTCCCAGAAATAGCCAGCCCTCGTTCCTCTGCAGTGTTAGACTGAGCTGTTTGTGTTGATCACCAGCCCAATGAGAAGATGAGTAGCCAAGCTAAATTTCAGTTAAATGGCTATTCTCCAAAACTTGGCTTCAAGGTCAATTTTAGAGGGGGGTTCTGATTATGACTCCACATCTTGAGTTTTAGCTGCATGCTGTTTCCCCCAGAGTGGTGGGTGAATGGTTCTTCCTATCACAAATTCACCAGTTTCACACTTTAAGGAGCCTTATTTTGGTTAACACAGTAACTAACAAACAGATTATCTGCTAGTGGTAGTAATATGAGAAGCCCAGTCTCATTATCAGGTCATATTTCACACAACAATCCCAGAAAAAATGCATAGTATTTCCTGGGTGACCAAACACCCATCTGTCTAACATTGGTTGACAGTTGAACTGAAGTGCAGTTTTCAGCTCTGTTGAAAGTCTGTTCTCTCCAATGGCTGTTATGTTCACTCAGTCTTTTTCATCAAGAACTTTGCCTGGTTTTTAATCCCACTAATTAATCAGTCTACTTTATTATTAATTGTTGTACTGAACCATTAAATATCTGTGGCTCATTACACATGGGTTGCAGTGTACTGGGTATAACTAAAATTGGCTCTTAAGTCACTTGTTGATATCTGAATCCTAATTGGTCAATAAGGTTGCCTTATTCCACATCCCACCACAGATGCCGTGGGTGTGTGACCAGCCGCTGGGGCTGTAACTGGTGTGTCCACCAGCACTTGTGCACACACAAGACGGTGTGTGAGGAAGGAGTCATCATTTACAATGAGCAGGTAAGTTCACCAAATCCAGCGTCCTGCTACCAACCAATACACATGCTGTATTCAAAGGCTGGACAAGGGTGGATGGGTGCAGATTAGTGCTGGACCACAAATTTTGTCATGGTATATCACGGTAATTTTCTTCAAGTTCACCCTTACCACGGCATCAAACGTTTACGTAAATAAAATACATTTAAGTGTTTTTAAAAGGTATGCTTTCATAAAATATTGTAAAAGAAGAAAAAAGTTTTACGTTCAGCTTGATGGTATAACCGCCATGTTTTATTACATTATGTAGTTCATGTTTTATTGATTTAAAACCGTTTACTTCGACTAGCTCAATAAGAATTGTTTCACTGTTAACAATGTGTATTTGCCTTGATAGGAACAGGTTTTATTGATTATTACTGTATATTTAGTTAAGGCAACAACCTTAACAGGCATGATTTTAATAATTACCATGATTGATATTATGCTTTCAATTGCAGACCTAATTATATTACGTGTAGTCCAAAATTTCTGGCACAGACTGAAGCAGTACCTATAAATACTCTATGCTGAAGTTATATATGGAGAATTGTTGTTATAAAGTGATAACTGAAGGGTGGGCGCCGTTAACACCCCCTCTGCGTACACTCTGCAAACATATATCCAAGGTGCTTCTAGCCACAATGTTATATTGAAGCGCTACAGCTGTGGCTTCAAATTTATACCGTACAAGAATTTAAAACTGACTGCCCAGTAAAAAGTGATAGAGAGGGGGTCAGGGCCACGAAAATGACCCATTATCAATGCACAGGTAAGTCGTTAATGTGTCCAAAACCCATTAGTTTTTTTGCTTTTATGTATGCTTTGCAGCACCAACACATCACCTAAGCGACACAGGTGGATAGTTCAGGTCCAGAAAGTAAAAATCCAGACAGATTTTGTTTTAACCAGTCAGCTGAGTATAAAGAGTCACAGTCACATGGTACTCAACTGGTTGGCTGAAACAAAATTTTGGTCTGGATTTTTACTTTCTGGACCTGAACTATCCACTTCTGCTGAGCAGTAAGCTAATACCCCATCTGTGCTAACATCTGGGAGCTTGTGGGTCCATGTGCAGCTCAGCTACTACAGAACCCCCAGCAACTTTTGTTCCAGTTTTAGATTTTTTTTTTTTCAGTTCATTTATTTAATTTATTTTCATTTCTACTTTTTTTGCTTTCTGCCTCCCCTTCCTCCTCCTCCTCCTATGCCACTTTCTTCCCTGTCGGTGTTTTCCTTCGACTGCCAGTCCAAGCCACCGACAGCGGCGCCCCCTACAGTCGTGCTACAAGCTGCTACACCCAGTGCCACTCTGGCCCCTACAACTGCGGCGGCAGCAGAGTTGTTCAGCACCACTTCAGCCACAACCGCAGCCCCAACAATGGGCACAACCACAACTACAACGACAACAACCACACCTACTACTACTACTACTACTACTACTACCACTACTATTATTACTACTACTACTACTACTACTACTGTGGCTACTACAACCCCCATGACCACTGAAGCCACCACTATGGCAGCCACCACAGAGGGGCCCACGACAACGACGACAACGATGGTGCCACCAACCCCCACTCTGCCCACAATCTCTCCGGCTTCACCTCTACCCACTCCTCTGCAGCCTATAGCTGTGACAGACCCTTCCCCTGTGCTCACTGACCTTCTACAAGAGGGAACTACATTAAAGGAGGATCCCATTGTGGAAAATGTCCATTTTGTGGGGACTCCCGCTGGTCCAGAGGAGGAGGACATGGAGACTAGAGTGCCCCCTTTCTTGCCGGATGATCAGGCTCCCTTCTCCAGGGATCCCGCCACCTCCCCTGTGCCCCTCCCGGTGTACCCCATCACAGAAGCGGTGACGGCTTTTCCCACGAGCGACGCCACACCTCCAGCTGATGCACTACCCATGACCGAGCCCCCCACCGAAACTCCACCTGCTTTGGAAGCTTCCAGCACCGCTCCTGGCCCGTCTCCCCTCCCCCTGGGACCGCCAACACGCCCCGGAGACATCCTTCCCCAGTCCTTACCAGAAGTCCTGCCCCCACCAGCCACCACTTCCCCGCCAGCCACCTCTCCCCCCGCGGTCACCCTTCCCCCGCCACCCACCGCAGGCCTCGCAGATCAGGGAGGGAGTCTCCACCAGGAGGAGCTGGCCGCGAGGCTAGCTGTGGAGAACGACACGGCCTCGTCCGCAGCGGCCATGCTGCTTTCGGGCGACGGGGAGGTGGATCGCGGCTCCCCGGCCTACCTCCGGCTGGTGGATCCGGACTCGGAGCCAGACTACCAGTACGAGCCCTTCCTGCCGGTGAGTAGAGGGAGCCGACGAGGGCAGTGCGTCAGGCTCTCAAACGGGAAGAGCAGCATTTAGCTGGTGCCCCCACTCTGTGCCTCTTGTTGTTTTGTTGTCATTTATTATTATTATTTATTATTATTTATTATTGTTTCAGTTTCTGCTGGTTTTAAATGGAACAAAAATGGCTGTCTCCTTACAGACTGGGGTTCATAAATTCTTAATCCCCCCCCCCCCCCCCCATCCTATTTTAAACCTTAATTTTACCACATCTGCCATTGTAACTGCTGTAACATGTCTGCCTCTGACGCACCAGTGTTGCCAAAGCGTCGAGGGGAAGTGTGGGAATGGGGAAGAGGGGGTGTAAAGCACACTGTGTGTGCTGTGAGCACAGGAGGACGAGGCTGCCGTCTGGGCCCAGGGGCCGTCGGCGTGCCCCTGCGTGGAGGCTGTGCTGGGGCCTTCTCTGCTGCCCGTCAATGTGGAGAGGAAGATCACTCTGCAAGGGCGCAACCTTCAGCTGTTTCAGGTAGAAACTTCACTTCTTGACCGTGGAGTCTTGTGAAATCAAAAGTTTGTTTTACCTTATTAAGCATTACTCTAAGTATGTCAGTCTTCTGTGCAGTTCTGGGTCTGTCCAGGGACGCAGGCTCCAACTGAAAGCTGATTGGCCCTAAGAGTGCGGCTCCCCTGTCACTCAGCAATTCAAAGCATATCATTGGCTAATAAGATTGGCCCCTATGTATGAATTATGGTCCCTCTTATGCCCCCCACCTGAAAAAAAATTGAGTGTTGCCCCCTGGTGCTCAACAAAGGTGTTTAATCT
Organism: Petrocephalus sullivani; assembly: GCA_026780845.1. Classification (NCBI taxonomy): domain Eukaryota; kingdom Metazoa; phylum Chordata; class Actinopteri; order Osteoglossiformes; family Mormyridae; genus Petrocephalus; species Petrocephalus sullivani. Next base: position 1,123,483 of record JAODKM010000103.1, on the reverse strand, counting down.
GAAACAGTCCACGTAGTAATGCGTGTTTACTGTGCAGTCTAGCAGACCTGCACCTGATGCTGCAGATTATTCTTCTAGATGGAAGAGATGTAAACAGGCCATGGGAGGGATGGTGGGGGTCAATCACAATATTCATGTATACATTTGTGTCTTGGTGGTCCAGGACATGGAGCTGAACTACGAATGCGTGCTGGTGATTGAGGGAAGGACAGCTGTGGTCAGCTCCCATGTGCAAGTTAACGAGTTGGACTCTTCCCTCTACGACATCACCTGCCAGTCAAACCAGGTCTGAGTCTTACTAGCTCCATTTTGAATAATTGGCCATTTCAATTTAATGGACAACAAAGTTCAAAGTAAAGTCCTTGTTTGATCACATTTATTTGGAGGTGTTTAGGATTGTATGTATTTGGTAACACCAGAAATAAATGTAAGCCTACGCTTCACCCTCTTGTTTTTTCAGTACTCATATTCTGTGCCCTTCGAGGAGTATAATGCCATGGTATACATCAAAAGGAAAGACTCCTTTCATGTAGACAGCTCCAAGAGTCTTTATGGTAAGTAGGCATACAAGCAATGGCATATCAAGGAATTCTGGGCCCCCTTACAAAATGTCATCTCGGCCACCCTTGGTGCATTCCGCTGAATGGGGAAGGCCGGGGTTCCAGTCCAGCGCCCAAAAAAAGCATATCCCCCCGGCGACGGCCCTGTATACAAGCGTGAGATGGTTTTTAAAGCCTGTCCTTCTGCCGCTCACAAGCACCAGCTGTCTTTAAACAAGCAGCACCCTTAGGATAGGGAAATTAGCCGAGTAATTAGTTCAGCCTAATGGCTAATACTTGGGTCTGTTGATGAACCTTCATGGAACATATGGGCCGTTGATGGCGTCTCTCCTCCCCTCTGTCTGCAGTCACGTTGTACAACTGCTCAGCGGGCCGTTTGGACTGCAGCCGCTGCCACACTGCACCCCGCCAGTACGGCTGTGCGTGGTGTGGGGGTGCACGCCCCGGCTGCTTCTACCGGGACTCCTGCACCGATCGCATCGAGCACACCTGCCCCGCTCCAGTCATCCACTTCGTGAGTCCCGGCGCGGCCTGTCAAACAGTTCCAGCTAGCGAAGAAGTGGGCAGGGACCGTGGTCGGCCCAAAGGCTCAAGCGAGCTAAGTGGCTGCTTAGGGCCTGGTGGCCACCAGGGGGCCTCCCACATCTGAGTAGCCTTTCGGAAGATGACAAATGACAGTCAAGTTAATCAGATTCTGCTTGGGGCACAGAAAAAGGTTGTGCCAACCCTGGTAATGATAGAAGGTGTAGTGATGTGGATTTAGTTATCTTTAGGGGTGGGGTTACCCTTGACATGCTGTGTGTTCTGGGTAGACTGACTCATGCTCCCTCATGTGGCAGATCGAGCCCACGTCAGGCCTTGTGGAAGGCGGCACTGTGGTCACCATCTCTGGGTCCAACCTGGGGCAGAAAGCTGAAGATATCCAGCACTCCGTCACTGTGGCTGGCTTCCCCTGTACAGTCATCTCCAGCCGCTATGAGATCTCATCTCGGTACAGCTCCCCGTTGGGGTTGGGATGCATGTCGGGGGCAGGGAGGTCTAACAACTCGAATAATGTGCCTTGTTTTTCTATAGAATTGTGTGCAGGACGTCACCTAGCAGTGGAGAGAAGGCCGGCCAGGTGTCCGTGGAAGTGAGTGGAGGGCAGTTTGGCCACTCCATCCAGAAGTTCTGCTACCAGGTAATGAGGGACAGTGAGGGTCCGGCTCAGCCTTCGGATCAACACGACCTGCTATACCAGCCCATGCTCTTGTTCTCAGGACCCGAAGGTGACGCAGGTGTATCCCCAGAAGGGCCCCAAAGCAGGCGGTACCTCCCTGACCATAACAGGAAGGCACCTGCGCACGGGGCGTGCCACTGAGGTCAGCGTGTCAGTGGGTGGTGTGCCGTGCATCATGTGAGTGCCGGGAACCACAACTGCTGGGGATGGTGACTCGAAAATGATGGCCGCAAACCGGATCTGTTTATTCTCTGATCTCCAACCCCCCCCCAGCTCGTCTGAGATCCAGGAGGATGGAATTGAATGTGTGACCGGCAGCACCAATGGCACCGGGCCACAAAGAGTGTCAGTGCACTACCATGGCGGTGATCGCCACCTGCAGGGAGAGATGTACAACTACACTCCTGATCCCGATATCACACAAGCGGCGCCTTCAAAGAGCTTTCAGAGGTGGGCCTCCCTGCTTACCTGCCTGCCCATATTTTTATTCTGTTAAACCATGTGATTTCAACCTTCGTTAAACCAGGGACCCCCACAGTGAAAACGGACCAGAGCTAGGCACCCCTTAGTATTAACACATGTCCATGTAAGCAAAGAAGTGTGGGAGGCATACCAAACCGAGCGGAGGGTATGGTGAGGTTTAATGACGCACAGAAGAAAGAAGCAGCCTACGATGTAAGGGGACAGTGGGCGCTGTACCATTCCTACTGTGTCATTTCGTGTCTTGGTTCCCTTCATCCACAAGTTATGCATCTCGGACTTTTTGTTTAGCGGCGGACGGACGATTCACGTTTCCGGGCACAACCTGGACGTGGTCCTGGAGCCCCAGCTTCGAGTGACCCTGTCTCCGCTGGAACCCCTTGACTCGAAGAAGAGGAGGAGGAGGAGGAGGATAGCACACGCTGGTGGGAAGTGGGACAGGCCTGTGCAGAGGCGCAGTCGGATCGTGCCTGAGGCAGAGTGCGATCCTTTAAGCGCCGTCTGCTTGGACAGACACGTGAGTCCAATCGGTCCCCCGGGTGAAGGCCAACAGAAGCTTAGAGCATGGTACACGTGTGCGTGTTTGTATGAGGTCCATAGCCTGCCTTGTGCCATGTTCCCTGTGTTCTGATACCTCATTCTGCGCATAGCAAGTGCGGCTAATTGTGTGACTCGCTTTCTTCTATTTGAATGCTGCCTGCTGCCCCATCATCCCGGTCCCCTGCCCCCTTACACACCGGTGATGTTCCCAGTCCCTGCAGTTTGTGGAGCCATGCCAGGTGAACAGCAGCACCCTGATCCTATGCCGGACGCCTCCGGTGGAGGGGTGGACAGCGGCGGCCCACGTTAAGGTGGAGTTCCTGCTGGACAATCTGCGCTTCGACTTTGGCGCCGTCAGCCCCAGCGGCTTCAGCTACGAGCACAACCCCATCCTGCACCCGCTGAACTCCAACGAGCCCGGCATCCCTTACCGCTACAAGCCGGGCAGCATCATCTCCGTGGAGGTCAGCGGCGCGACTGCACCAGCCCTACCTCTTAGCAGTTGGCACCGAACCCTAAAACACGATCATTTGATTTTTCCATGAATCTGTCATTTGGTCGTTCTCTGGTACTTGCAGTGGTGGCCAAAATTTTTAGAACACCTGACAGATTTGAAAATGTTGACTTTTTTTGCCTCCAAAACATGATTTCATTTCATAATGTTCATGAAATATGCAGATGGTTGTGCACAAGAAATATCAGATGAAGTGAGACCTACTGTTTTTATCCCCTTTTAACTTTAATACAGTATTTTGTATGTCCACCTTTTGCAGCAATTACAGCAGCACATCTCACTGGCATAGTGTCAGTTTCCTGAGAACTTCAACACTAATGGGTATCCCATGTCTTCTGCGACTCAAGTCAAAGGCTTTCTTTTAAATGTACAATGGATCTGTCCAGTTTATTTTCCAACTCGTCACAAATGTGCTTGATGGGGTT
>JAODKM010000103.1:1053766-1074080 GCA_026780845.1 Petrocephalus sullivani | reverse complement strand
GCATGGTACCCAGAGAGCACCTCTGAGAAGAAGATGGCCCTCCAGTGCATCATCACCTACTGCATCACAGCATGGTAGCCAGAGAGCACCTCTAAAAACAGGAAGGCCCTCCAGTGCAGTATCACTGATCAGTGGCTTACAGCTTCCTATCCTGGAAGAACTCTTCAGAACCCCCTGTAGCTGCAAAGACAGGAACATCTGCAGTGATCCAACCCATCCTGGATACAACCTTTTCACACTTCTGCCGTCTGGCCAGTGTTTCAGAGCAGTTTCAATCATTAATCTCAAAGCTGTCGCACTGCTAAACACATTGAGCCCGCTCCCCCCTCACAACAGCATAGAACTGAACTGCAGCTTATCACCAGCACACACACCAGCCACTACACATACAGAATGTGTGCTTCAGCTCTTCTGATTCCTAGCATCCTGTAATCACCTCAGCTAACTGTATGATGTGCATTGCACTGTGCACCCTACCGCTGACCATAATCATTATATACTGCATCACTCAGCTGCTGGCTTTCTCAGATCCAATAATTCATGTGCAATATTCCTTTACACTCCTGTGTATTTAGACTTGTACATTGCTATATGCTGTTTATTTATTTATAATAAAAACACTTGTAGCTTTTATTGAGGTTTCTGCAGGATGATCCAGATATTATCTAACTGTACTTGTAGAGTGACAATAATGATATTTTGTATGTGGCTTAAAGGGGCAGCTCACCCCATAACTTTAAAAAGATATAGTTTAGAGGCAGTTCAGTGGTATCTGTCCATCTAGGTCAGGGGTCTCCAACTCCTGGGGTCTCCTACCTGCCTTCTGATGAGCCACAGCTGTTCTCAGGTAAATACCCGGAACAGGTGTGGCCCATCAGAAGCCAGGCGGAATAGAAAACCTGCTGGATAGTAGCTCTCCAGGACTGGAGTCGGAGACCCCTGATCTACTTTGTTCTGCTAGAAGACGTCTAGTTTTTTTAGATATCAGCCATAGAAATGCTGGGCTTCACTGGGGAGCTCGTGTCTTCTGCATAGTGATATGATTGGTGTGTGGAGTTTTGTAGAAGAAAATGGTTGTACATTAAAATGCTCACTTCCAAGTGTGGATTATCTCCAGTAACCGGGTTTCTGGTAAGAGACAATGCTCCTTGGATTCATTGCATTAAGTCCCATTATATTCAGGAGAAGCCCAACAATTCTACGGCCCATTTCTGCAAAACTAGGCATCTCACAGCAGAACAATCTAGATGGATGAGTACCACTAAAGCCCCTCTAACACACATCTTTTTCGGTTTTGGGGTGAAAGGCTCTGTGTGACAATATGACCCACAGCGGTGGGTGTTTGTAGCTCAAAAATGGCAATAAACTGAGTCGCCCTAATTGGGGCTGCTGGGGGCCGACACATTGCAGCCTGCCTTCTTAGACAGTCATACTTCGCAGAGGATGTAACCCCCTTCTGCTCCTGTTTTGCCCCCCTGAGTCATCGCTAACGAGCATTAACGCGTCTGTTTCGCTTGCATTACTTAAAGCTAATGATACTGTTTCTCTGCCCACAGAACATCTCCTCTCCCGAAGCTTCCCCAGTACACAGGCCAGAGTCTCTGTCGCCTGAGGTAATGGTCCATGCCCCAGTTTCCCAGAATGCTTCTGTCTATCCTCTAAGAATAGATGCAAGTTTCCTCAAGCTGGTAAATATGCCTGGATTTGTTCCCTTCTCATTCTGAATCTCGTGTCCTGCCTGCAGCCCTGTCTGCGCACGGAAATGGATGGGCCTTGTACCATGCTTTCTGACCTGCCCCTGCCCTCTGGCCTGGACAGCCCCACACCACTGGAGGAGTGTCCCCAGGGGGCCCTGGACCCATTTGGGGCATCGGGGCCGGCGGCGGCCCCCACGCCCACAGATGCAGTGTTCGGCGCCAGGCTGGTGGAGGTTGCCGTGAGGGAACAGTCCTTCCGCAAGGAGTTCAACCTCATCTATGCCTGCTCCCCCCTGAACTCCAACCTGGGGGAGGGGCTGGGCATCCGCACGGCCGGTGACAGGCGAGCCTCTCAGTCGGAGGGCGGCTTCTCTCCTGCTGAGCCCTTCTTTAACTGCGTCAGCGGCCAGGGGGTCATCGCGGAGGCCGGCGTGGGCTCGCTGTCGCCGTACCCAGAGCCGCACTACAGCGGTGTTTACCCGGACAGTGGCACCCCCCCGCACCCCGGCAACCCCCCGCAGAAGAAAAAGGCAAGCTCTCCCTCTTCCTCAGCTGGCCGTAGCTTAGTCCCAAAAAGAAGCAGCCGTCAGGACTGTCAAAATATTGAAATGGCACTACTTGCTGTAAAATAGTGAAGTCGCTATTATGTTTTACCTGCTTAGGGACATGGGAGTGGTTCAGGCTACTCTGCTGTGTGCTCTCTCTCTCCTGCGCTGTCTTCGCCTGTCTGTTCTGTCTGATTTATGGAGGAATACCTTTCTCTTTCGAGGTCTGAATTTGTAAGAACCAGCTACGGTCATACGGTCAGAGACGTTTCAGGGTTCAAACGTCCGCTGAGCAGAGTTCTGGTCAGTGCCTCTCTTGGCCCTGCGCAGTGACTCCCAGGTTAATGACAGTGACTCCAGACAGCGTAGGGGCCTGTAATCCCTCTCGGGGCCACGGGGCCCATGGTCACTCTGACCCTGACCGTCTGCTGACTTTGCTCCTGATACTTTTGCGAAGTATTTTTTTCCCCCATTTTTTTCCCCTAAGGCAGAAGGCCAACCTGCACACGATTAGTCTGCTGACAGGAAAGCCAGATTACCAGGCTTTATCTGTACGAAGTGAATACAAGAAAGTACCAAATATGGTGAATATTTTCTAACTCACTATAGAAGTGTGCATGTCAGTATTGTTGCATCTGCATACTTTCCCCTCCCCAAAAAATACATCTACAATTAATATGCAAGTTGTTGTTTTTTTTTTTTTTTGTGAAGTCCATGTTTCATTACAAGTATTTCCAGATAGTCACTTTTTTTTTGTTGCCATGACGATGTTCCATCATCTGGGCTCGGTCAGGCTCCTTGTGGCCACTCCACTCCGTCACACCATCTCTCAGCATCCATCTGACCCTAGTGAGTCAGGATGGATATAGCGCTTAGCCACTGTGGGCCGCAGGGGTTGGCCACTCCCCCCCACACCCCTCAAGGACTACCTCTCCTCCATTACCTGAGCGTCCATACTGCAGCAGACTTGCTCCACCTGTCATCCCCCCCGTGTCTTGGGTTTCCTGCTCGCCGCCTACCTGTGTGGACTCTCTGTGCGTGCGTGCGTGCGTGCGTGCGTGTGCCTGCTCCGTGGTGCGCTTCCCCGTCGTGCTGTCGTTGTTCTTGACCATGTGCTGCTCCCTGTTGCTTGTGCATTTGACAATAACCGAACCCCTGGGGGAGGTGCTAATAACGGTGGGCTCCTGTGTGAATGGAGGCGAGGAGGACGTCGTCGCCGTGGTGACGTATTCCCAAGGATCCCCTTTTTTTACAGGACAGAGCTTTTTCCAAAATGCATTAGCTTGTAAATGATTTTCTCGTCCTGCTAGGCCACACGGAAACAAGCAGCATTTTTCACTGTGTTTCTGTTGAACATTTGATTTAAAACTTCATTTGATTAATGGCTGACAGACTAATCAGTTGAAAATTTGTTTCCCCTTGATTTGAGTATTTAAATTCATGTTTGGTGGTGTCTGTTGAAGCTAAGAATGACAGATATGGTGAAAATGAGTTGCAGGTTTTTGTCCCAACGGCGACCACGGCCTAGCGCTGTGCTAACACTCAAGCGTCCCACTGCTGCGGTGGACCTCCTTTCCCTGTCCGGTCTCTCTCACTTTCTCAGTCGCAGATTTGGCAGCACTGTTGTGATGTCCCTGGTTCTCGAGTATTTTCCCCATGCCCCCTGTGCACAGTTTTAGTTAAATTCTGGTCCCATGGAAGGATGCCGAACTTGTTGAACTTCCAGAGATAATCCCAGGATGCTCCAGTCAGGACCTTAGAGTGAAAGCTTCTAGTGGAAAGTTTGTTGTCAAAAAACATTAGAAGACCGGTTTGTCCAGTCTGCACCGAGTCTTATTATTACCCTTACAGCAGTTTTAGCAGTAGCCTGAGTGCTTCTATCTATACAACCCCCCCCCACCCCCCACCCATCAGTGTCACCCTCCATTCTGTATAGCTTGAATCACACCTCCTAACTCTAAGGTGGTCTTCCTTTGGGGGGGCTAGGTGTCCCTGTTGGAGTACCGGAAGCGCAAGCAAGGAGCAAAGGAGCCAGACGGGGCTGGTGGAGGTGCAGAGCCCTCTGTTGGCCCTCGTTCAGCCCTGCAGCCCCCAGCCTCCCCCCAGAGCTCCCTGTCCTCCCCGGCGCATGCTCCCATCCCCCACGTGGAGGAGGTTAGCCCCCCGGAGCATGCGATAGCCTCCCAGCCCCTGGGCCACCAGTCTCGGGGCCAGGACAGCAGCAGCCACTGGTAAGGCCCACGGAGGGGGACAGGGGTGGGGGGAGTTTGACTGGGGTTTCCATCACCCCTCCCCTCTGAACATCCTCATGTATGTTAATTAGTGCTAGTAAAAAAACGAGGACCAATTCGTGCTGTTTTAATGTAGGTTGCCAATTCTGATGCATGAAGTATCATATTTTGCTACATAGCATTTTCTTTGGAGAGGAAGTTTTTCCCCAAGTACTTCTAAATTTTAATCATAATATAGTTAGCTGTCTTTCTCTGGGGGGATTTCCAGGAAGTCATACTCCTTGTCTGTGATTAGGGGTAACGCATAGGTAAAAGGGCTTAACCTGTTGCCTGACAATCCAGCCTGGATTCGCATGAATCGTGTGGCAACAAAATTTCAAAGCTCCTCTTCTTCCAGCACAGGTGCCCTGTTGCCTCATGTAGCTTGGGAACTTCTGATGTCTGATGTTTCTTTCCCGCCAGGATGGTGCCTACTTCAGTGGAGCGGCTGCGCGAGGGCCAGGGCGTCCTGGAGCGGGTGCTGAGGGGTGGCCTGAAGATGGAGCATGCCCTGAAGAGGACGGAGGCCGTGGCCAGGCCTACCGAGGGCTGCCGGGACAAGGAAGCCGGCACGGGACCCTGGGCCGGCGCTACAGACTGCCCCCCAAAGACCTCCCCCGGGAGGCGGCCAAACGTGGCGGAGCCGCGCCCGTCTGCCGCCGTCTCGGATCTGCACGACGCAGATGGGTACGAGGCCCAGGTGGCCCCCCGGGGCATGGTCTCCCCTGCCAAGAGTCCCCAGCGGTACAGCCACAGCCCTGCCATCTACTCTCACCAGGTATTCCCGTCTCCCCCGACCGCGCAGCCAGTTCTTTGTCTCTTAGACCATAATCCGCCCCCTCATTGGTGGATGAGATTTCCTGATAATAACTGAGCAGCGTTCTACTGCGGATTGCTGTACCTGGCGATCCACTGGGGTCAGTCAGCCTGTGTTGGTGTCCGTTCCAGGTGCCGCCGCTTCTGTTTGAGAGCCACCAGAAGACAGAGCCGCCCTCCTTCCTGCACCAGAGCGCGTCGTCACCCTTCCGCGGCTCCTACAGCCCGTCAGCCCCCTCCCCCAGCCAGGCCTACTACTCGCGTCTGACCTCAAACCCGCCACTCACTCAGGACCCCCCTCTGCAGCAGCAGTCATCCGGCCCTGCCTCTTGCTATCCGGCTCAGGCCTCCTCCGTCACCTCATCATTCGACTCCATCGGGTGCGGATCCTCCCGCAAGACAGGGGGCGCCCCACAACAGCCTCACCAGCTAGGCGGCGGCGGGCCCGCTGGAATCGAGGGCTCCCAGTTTTATAGCGGAAACCCCCTGAAATCCAACCTGCTGAACAGCGCCCCCTCTGGGCTGGTCGCTACCACCACCACCACCACCGCCGGTGTCCCCAGGTCCCCCTCCCTCAGCCAGAACCTCCCGAAAACAGACACATCAAGGTTATCCCAGCAGCCCGGGGTCCGAACCTTAAGCCCAGACAGCCCCATGCAAGTGGTGCTGCCCCCAGGAAGCCGGCTGCTGTCCGCCTCCGGCTCCCAGCACTATACGCAGCGCAGTGCCCCCGTCGGCCAGTTCCAGCACCGGCCGATTTCGGGATCAGGAGTAAGGACACAGTCAGGAAGTTACTGAGACTCGCACAGACTTCCAGGGGCTGTAGAGCCCTGGGGAGGGAAGACTTATCTCGATTGTTTTCTTATCCCCCCCTTCCTTTTTTGGGAAAAAGAAATTGTTGTTCACATGGCTACACATGGGCTTTGTCATCTTTGAGAAATGCTGGACAAATGTAAATGGTCGTGTAACTTAAAATGTTCCCTTCCATCATGGGAGACCGTGTGCAGATAGATAAGGTTTTGGAGAATGCAGACACGCTGATCAGTACCTGTTCTTTTGGTACTTCAAACGATTCATGATGGCTGTGTTTCCCCAAGCATAAGAAGAAAAAAATCAGAAATTGGTGGAACTCCAGATCATGCACGATTCGGTTTCTGATCGATCAGTCCTGTTGTGACAGAGGGTTTGTTTTAATTGTAAAATTGTAACAATACAAACAAATGTCATTCGTATCATCCGTTATAAAGATGCAGGGGGAAAGGGGCAAAAGAGATATATTTGACAAGACTGAGTTCCTAAGAAGACCATTCCATACAATTCCCAGCCTCTGTCTCCTCCCGTAAATGACGTTAGACCTCTGGAGTCAGGATCTGTAATTGTTTTTTTTGTTTGTTTTTTTGTTTGTTTGTTTTTTTTTTGTTTGTTTTTTTTGTATCTTATTTCACTTATAACAATCCTAGGCTTGGTATATTGTACTTGACTCATACAGATCTTATAATCCATGGTGCTGCAGTTTATTTTTTTATTTATTTTTTTAATCCATTATAGCTTTCTCCACACATAGTGAAGTCATTCAATCTCTTTGTAATTGGAAATAGACTTTTGAAAACTGAATCACAGTGATTATTGTTATTTTTTTAACAAACATTCAGTGTACAGGAATGCAGGGAGAGCAACGGAGGGGGGGGGGGGGCTTTTTGTTTTTGGTTGCCCCGTTAAATCCTTGAAGACTGAGGAATTTTAAGAATTGAGGGTTAATGTTTCCGTTTGTTTGATTTTTGTTTTGTTTTTTTTTTTTGCTCCCCTTGGACCAACTCTGCGCTCCCCTCCACAGCCGCCAGAAAAGGACACCCCGCTGGCGAGTGTCTCGCTGGGGAGAGCTGCTGTCTTTCCTTTTTCTTTAAGGAAAAAAAAAGTTTGTAAATGCAAGTGCTGCTTCAGGAACGTTTCATTTTCCACAGAATGCTGTACCTCTCGTTTTTATCTCTTAGCCGGCTTGTCACCCATCGCGATGAAACACAGCGAGGTCACCAAGTCGCGCAGCAGCCGCCACGTGGGGACAAAAGACAGCGTGCTGTCTAACGCGAGCGGCTGTCCACGGCCCGAGTGCTCACACGGACCACTGATTCTGCTCCAGTGTGGACAAATGCACCCCCAAACAGAGAGGCTCTGCTCTAGGAGGAATGGACATGGTGTCTGCTGGGAAAGGTGGCTTCTATTGCATGCATGAGCCCCCCTCCCCACCACCTGTTGGGGGTGGGATTTGTGGGTGACTGGACAAATGGCGGATTGAGCACTCTCCTGACCTCTGACCTCTGACCTCTCCCCTGCCTCTCCTGCAGAAGACGGAAGGGTACTCACTCGTTACCTGAATGTTTCTCATTGTGAAAGTCATGGCTGAAGAATACTTGTGACCCAAAATACCAGCACCTTAATTAAAAAAAGCAAATGTTGTGTATGATCATGTGTACTTTGTATAAAATGTGTTATATACTGTACGAAGAAAATATAGTACACTAAATTTGCAGTTTGGCTTTTCTTTTTGGTCTGGCAAAGCCGAAAGCCTGGGACTGAATCTGACCACAGTTGATAAGCTTGGGAAAAGCAGATTTTTAAACGGAACCAAGCTAAATCTTTATTTATGCGACGTAGTCACATCAATTTGGATTTTGAAAAACAAAAGCAAATGAGCTGTAATATGTTTTTTTGCTCTTGGTAATGTATTTCAGGAATTACACTTTGGAGACATTTATTTATTTATTTATTTGCTTTTTTCAGTAGCTTCTGATGCCTTATGCAGTTTCAGCTAAGCAGCAGGTAAGGATTTGGGTGTAAATTTAGTCCTAAGGGCTCCATGTCAGTGCAGACCAGATACCTCTGGTGAGATCTATATTTATTAGCTTGAGTGAAGATTATCAATAGGTGACGATGAGGAAGATGATAGTATAAAGATACTACAGCTGAGGTTCTCTAGTACATGTAAAACTATTTTTAAAAGCCACTTATTCAGCCAGAGCTATGGTGGTCATGGTGTATGGAATGTACAGCTTATTTTTGGCGTTTGGGAACATTTGTACCCTGCAAAGGCACAGACAGCATCGCTACCCGCTGAGCCTCTGCAGTGCTGGCTTGTTTTACTTTATGGCTGGGAGAATGGTTGACCAACCCGGAGGTCATGATAATGATGTTAGTCTGCATATCACCCCAAAGGATGTTCTCTTGGATACACTGGGCCTGGCCAGAATATTGTACTGCATCATCTGTTTCTGTACACTAACAGCACCTCACAGAGAACCTGCTTTGTTGCTGGCAGGATCAAAGCAGGAGTGATTCGGAGGGGCGTGACACTTGTAATGATATCTCATTTACTGGTCACCTCTGGTCATTGCATAAATTTGAGCCTGGAGGGCTGAAGGTCAAAGGCCAGGGAGGTGGCTGGAAGGAAAGAATGTGGTCTCTCATGTTGCCTCACTATCCAATCCAGCTGTAGGCTAGACATTCCCGCTCTGGGTTCTCCAGGTACACGACCCGGTATCCACACACTGTCTGTACCCGCTGGCATTTCTTAGGCCACGACGTGGGCTGCTTCACCCTGTCGATTGAAAGTGACGCGTCAGTACATGGGCAGTCATAAACGTGTGCTTATTTTTGGGTCAAGCCAGAATAGCCATAATGCACCGGTACGGAGTCTCTTCAGCTCTGTCTAAAAAAAAAAAAAAAATGCTCCATGTCTATGGAAGGACTCCTCGGTCATTGTACCAGCCATAAGCGTGTTGTGGAAAGGCGCCTTGACTTACGAGAGGCAGACAAAGCCTGAGTTGTGACAGTAACACTTCTGGCAGTTCCTGATGAAGGTCTGGCCTGGGCTGAACCACCTCCCCCTGACGAGGCACGCGCCTGCACAGGTCGATTAAAAGGACAGATTTAAAACCGGAAAAGCAGAGCGAGCCTCTGGAAGTCAGCTGACAATGCAGGTGTATAAAAAGCACAGAACATTTTGTACACCTCATCGCCACGGGTAACCCACGCATCAGCCTGCTATAAAGTGCAATAACTACCAATTATATCGTGTATTAATAGTCCACTAATAAAGACGGATAATACATTTTGCAACGACAAATTCTCAGGTATTGTCAAAGGCTAAATGCAAATACGCTTATACCTTGTATTTCTTTCTGTTCAGGTATACAAGTATGATGAGATCAGTGTTGGAGTTTCCAAAGTGAAAATTCTGTTCAGCTAACTGCCAAATTTGAGATCATAGCCTAAATGGTGCTGCTTCACTCTGTCAGTAACCAGTCACACTACTTTCGTCTGCTGTGACCCAGAAGACCTCGCCACTAGGGGGAGTGCTCATGCCAGTCAGGATGCGCAGCCTGTGGGGAAAGTGGGGGCCTTTTATATATAGTGACAGAAGGCATTGAAATAGATGCGCTTGATTTGACAGCCAGCCATCCGAGCCCTCCTTATGGAACACCCTCTCGAACCAGCCATCCGCTGGCTGAAGAGTCTTTCATCTCAGACGTCTGAATGTTGTCCAAAGCCCCACAAAACCTGAAACGCCCGCTCAGGATGGGAAGCCAAAACATACTTGTGAGACGAGAGTTAAAGGAAGCCAAGTCGGCACAGCAGTGATTTGATCTTAAGCTGTTTTAATACATAGTGAGCTCCTGAAACGCTCTTGTTGATTTGGGTTTGGTTAGTTGTTTTTAATTAGAGATTTTAGTATTCCCATTTTGAATAGTAAAATAGTTGCTTTAAATGTAGTTTATTTCCTTATATTAGTTTCAAGATGAAAATACTCATTTCACTGAAATTAATGTTAAGTGTTTAGTTATAATTATAATTAGTATAATTAAAAAGCAACTGAAATGTATAGTGGTTTAGCCTTGATATTTGTTTCAGAGAAAATGTATCAGGTAAAATTGCATCATATTGAGTTTTAAATCATTTTTATTTACCCACGGTTTATCCGTGTTGGAGGTGGAGGTATTTTTCCAGCAGATAAGACTTGCCTGAAGACGCTACTCTGGGTATCTGGCACATTCCGCAAGCCAAACAACTTTCCTGTGAAAGAGTCGCCTATTCAGAACCCCTGAAGTGGAACGTGGAAGTAGCACCTTACCTGAGTGATGGGAGATGGCTCCTTCAGTTTCTCCATCAATCCGGATAATCTGCAGAAGGAGGCAGACTGCCCACAGCTTGGCCAACAGCCTGGGAACAGATGTAAGGCTCACGCCTGCCATGCTGGTCCCAAGTCTCCACGTTGTCCTCACAGGATGGCTCGGAGTGACTTCTAAACCTCCAGAATGTCTCGAGCTGAAATCGTCTTTTGCTTCTTCCTGTGAGCTCTTTCTGGTGATCTGCAGCTCAGTCCTGAAAGTCAAGGTGGCAGTGCTGAATCAGAGTGTCTTCATTCCTCTCTTCCCAACTCACAGGTGAAAAGGGTTTTATATGCCCCTAAACAGCTGCTTGCAGAATTCCAATAGTCAGTAATGGTCCTACATTCTCTCGTTTCCGTCTTACCTCCCTGATGTTTCTTCCATAGGCCTGTTATTCTGCCCACGGTATGATCCTCCCCCGTTTTCCGCACTTTCCTTTTGAGACGTCAGGGAAAAATTTCCTGTAAATATTTTTGCATTTTCTCTGTGTTATTTGGTTTTTATGAGCTAATATCCCCACCAGGAATGTGAAACGTTGGCCCTAAGTGATGGGCGTTTACCTGGAAGGGCGAGGTGTGTTTCCTGTGTGTGTACAGCCTGCAACCTTGATCTCACAAAGGCAGACTGTAATATTGGTAGCACGGGGACAGTTCTGCTTGCGTGTGCCTTCTTGGCTATATTCTCAACAACAACATGAAAGTAGACATCTGTTGGGGTATGGATGGCACATTTTGTCGATCCACACTGAGTCCTTTATTTGGACGGGTGGTTTTCTGTGAGAAAGAGAGGGTTTGTACAGTAATGGCAGCTCTCTGGGAAAATTCCAAGTGTAAGACATATTCACTAGTGGTCTGTTTTGGATCCTTTATGTAACAGCATTGTATTCGCCTGTATTTATTTTTCTGTTCTCCCGTGGGTGTCCTAGGCGCCCTGCGCACATCCAGGCCCCTGGCATGAGTGTAGATCCCCTGTCTGTTTTGGCACGAGCTCCCCACAGTCTGCAGGTGACTAGGTCGGCTTTGCTGCACACTGGGGTCACGCCAGCTGTGCCGACTGGCTCCATCATGCCTTTTTTCTCAGGCCAGCGGGCCGAGTGGTGAGCACGTGAATTCAGGAGCTGTTGCCGTGGTGATGCGTGCATGGGTGCGAGACACATTTCAGGTTTGTGTTCCTGTTTTTTTTCCCCGAGAGGGATGCCGGTGTTCAAACAAAAACTGACCACTGTGTTCCGTTACCCTTCTCTGCGATTAAACCAAACGACCGATAGTGATTTCCAGAACCCTCTCCAGCCAGGCCAGTTCTGTAAACGAAGCTGTATGCTCAGAACCGCTTTAAGAAATGTGTCGTCACCTTTCCGTCATCTCCTGCAGTCCATCGTTCTTTCAGCACCATTTACCCTGTTTGAGCTTGGAGAAAGTCACACTGCCAGCCCACCTGTTTAGTAGCTTTTGCCAAGTCCAGACTGTGTACTTCTACTTGCTTCATTGGCACTGCCAACCCGTGCGCTAGTAACTGTTTATTCGTCTCTTGACTAAATAATAGCCAGTGAGCGGACCACACAGGCGCAGGTGAGAGGCCATCCTGACAAACTCACTGCCAGAAGAATCTTCATGTTTATCGGAGATGGTCTCTGCCAGTCTGCTCTGAGATATGCCCGGGACAATCGCACGGCTGTGGCTCAGCTGCCTGTCCGAGCCCCAGCTTGCAGAGCTCTGTTTTACTGCCCGGTGAGCGCGAGACGACATGCTAGTGGGGTCCTGCCACCGCCCCGGTAGGACCCTGGCATCTTGGCACAGAGACCTGCGAGCCTGGGCTGCTCTTTCCTGTTACTCTCTGCTGGGCCTCGCCGGACACAGTGGCAGTGGTAGGAAGTGGCCTTTTCAGCCGAGCGGCAGGCTGCAGAGAAACCGGCCATCTGTGCTTCTCCTTTACCATCTCTGTCTCTGTCATATTCCGTCATTTTTTTTTCCCCCTGCAACATGTTATCCCAGAATTATAAGCAAGCTTTGCTCTTTCGAGCTGTAGTAATAGCAGGAAGACACAGGACAGAGAGGAGAGACTGGACGGGGGGGGGGGGCAGGTAGTGGGAGTAATGACCCAAGGTAATTCCCTGCTGTGTCTTTCCCTTCAGCCATGGCCCTGGAGTTCCACCAGGTGTCCTCCAGTACCTGCCCCAGCTAATCCCTTATCCAAGCGTGACCCAGGACAAGAGAGGACACCGTGGAGGGAGGGTGGTTGTATATTTGCACAGTGCATAATTTTACCCCCCACTCCTCTCCTTTTTTTCCTTCTTTTATGTGGCTAGAAATAGAGGAGGGACATCTGATTCACTGAAGTGTAAAGAGGCGCACAGTGTATCGTGAGATATTCCTCTGTGATAGCATTTCATGTCTCGGCTTTCTGTTAAAAACAAAACAAAGAAAAAGCTACAGCCTCTTCCTCTAGCCATCTTTTTGACCCACAAGTAGTTGAAGCAAGTAGAACCCACACAACCTCGGATATTTAATATAAATTTAAAATTACTTGCCTTCTCAGCTGTGTTTTAAGTGCCCGGCATTTTAGAGTTAATTGTGTCATACTGAAGAATTTTGGAATAGTGCCATAGGAGTTGGATGACCTTGGTGATTTTATTTATATGTAAAATGCCAATCAAAGGTTTGAAATTTCTCGTTAGGATTTGCTTTTTTTTCTAAAATATATTTTTCCAAAAATATCTGAAGATAATGTAATATATGTTGAACCAAAACAACAGTGTTCAGGAAATATAATGAACATTTTCCCTACATCTCAGATTCCTCAGTATCTATTGGTAGCCACTGGAATGGCACGTTACCACAGGACTTGGTCACCAACTCTGTCACCAGCAAATCATCCTCACACTCTGACACAGCCTCCTCCATACTTGAAAATGGGAACCACACATGCAGATCTCATGGGCATGGGTCAGAGCACATCCAGAGCAGGAAACGTTGACTGCAGTGCTGGAGATCCTGATTGCTTACTCAGCAGTGCATGCTGCATACAGTGCAATGGTCTATGGGGAAGAGGAATAGGGGAAAACAGGAGGAAGCTCCTGCTAGAGGTAGCCAGGGAGCTGGAAGTGAAATAAGCAGCTTCCTGGAGGGAGGCTGCATGATAGAGAGGCGGGTGGCCACTGATGGCTGGCAGGCATCCTGGAGAGGATCTGCGATGGAAAGAGTGTCAAGAGTAAACACTTCCCACAAGGTCGCCCTCCCCGTTTATCGGGAGTGCGCTGTCTTACACTCCCTGGAAGGTTTCCCAGAAGCGGGCCCATCGTTCCCCGGCCATGTGCCGTAAACATTCCTCACGGAGTGCTGTGCCGTTTACAGGAGCTGTCTGACGGTTAGGTTCTGAAACTGGCACGGATGAGTCCACATTTGGGGTGGGGCTGCTGTCGTCCCACAGGAAACTGAAGGTACAGTGGGCACAGGCTCTCCAGAATAAGACAACAGAAGATAGGAAAAACACTGGCTGCTCAGACGAGTCTCAACATAGAAGCATGGATCCATCCTGCCTAGCGTCAACAATTCAGGCTTATGGTGGAGTAGTGGTGTGGGGCATGTTTTCCTGCACACTTTGGACTCCTTAGTACCAGTTGAGCATCACTTAAATGCCACAGCCTACCTGAGTATTGTTGTAGACCATGTCCATCCCTTTATGACCATAGTGTAGCCAGCTTGTAATGGCTAATTCCACCAGGATAACACACAAAATCTCAAAAGTTCATATCATCTCAGATGGGTTTCTTGAACATGACGGTGAGTTCACTGTATCAAATGGCCTCTGCAGTCACCAGATCTCAGTCCAATAGATTACCTATGGGATGTGGTGGGATGGGACATTTGTATCATGAAGGTGCAGCTGACAAATCTGCAGCAACTGGATGATGCTATCATGTCAACATGGACCAAAGTCTCTGAGAGATATTCCAACCCAGTTCTAGCCAGCAGTACCTAATAAAGTGGCCGGTGAGTGCATACGCATATTTGGTTAACAAACCTGGCTTTGCCCTTCATCACTTTTTAGATAAGGATGAAATCCAACAGGACAACAGCACTCTCTTCTTAATGACAGTCTGTTTTTCTGCAGAAAAGAGGGAGAAGGCAATCCCATTATACAGCAGTCTTCATCATAATGGTGCATTCTTGTGATATTTTGCTTTTTACTAGATGACCAGGTAAGCTGTTAGTTGCTGCCACTGGGCAGTAGGGCCCACACTTACCGCTATTCTCTGGCCCTCCATGGGTGTTTGGCTTTTGTCTCATGCTGATCATTGCGGCACAGCTCATCAGTCATTTGATTAAGCCTTCCTGCCACTGCAGGTGATGTACACTATAGGTCTTGTGTTAGTTTCTCTTCTCTGGTCTTGTCAATTGTCATTATGTTCGCCTCTGTACTTCACCTGTATAGTGTGTGGCACAGTGTGACGCTGAAGCAGGCTGTTAGTGCACACTCAATTGTGGGTTTTCTTACCTATTATGCAGGTGGAGTCACTTTGCACAGCATTATGGGTCAGGAATGCACCTGGTTCACGCCCTGTTTGGAATTCCCTGACATGAAGGATGGGTGGTGGGTTTGATGTCTAACTTTGCTTACAGTGTTAAAGCATTTTATTAATGAGGTTTCAAAGGCAGATTAAACAGTTTTTCTTTTAGACTGATTTGAATACTTTATCAAATTACAAAACGGGATGCTGTTTATACTTTTATCCATTTATTTCTTATTAAAAAAAAAAAACAACAACAACGATGTACATGTGGTGAGTGGCGATGTTGGCTTTGTCTGATTTCCAAGTGACAGTCTTGTACAGACGTTTCTGTTTTGTGACAGAGACACTTCACAGCATCTCCTTCATAAATAATGACAGGAAAAAAATAGCACTTGATATACAACAAATAAATGAATAAAGTACAAATTCCACAGTTTTGTATTTCATTGGCGCATCTGTAGGGGGAAAATTACCTCCAAAATGTTCCTCTTGGTGATAAGGACAGACTGATGTTACAGAATTCCTCATACACATATAACACACCCACAAAAAAAGATTAGCAGTTATACAATACCATGAAGTCAATTGGCCATGTCTGATGAGCTTACAAAGAATGATATATATGTTATAAGAGACAGGTCCAGAATAAAGTGTGTAAAGAATGTGTTATACAGGATTATTACATTTCCCAAACCCAGATGACCCCAGTGCACACCTGGCTGGCTATCAGCTTGTAACACTTCACAAGGCCTGGACAGTGATGTCATTCTTTAGTGCCTGTGAAGCTTCTAACCACAGAACATTGAGTGCAGGCTTAGTAATATTGGCTAAACCTAAGGTTGTCAAAAAAGCCCTGGGCTCTCTTTTTGGGAGCTAAACCTGCTGCAGTTTTTGAGTCCAAGACCCCTGACTTCAAGCCTCGGACACAATCTCTGGAAAAAACGTATCTGAGGACTTTTAACTGGCCCAGTACGTCGGCTTTTGATAATGCTGAGTAGATTAACAAATATGTGTTTGCAAAAAATGTGACGCAGTCTCTAAGCAAATCCCGGTGGAGATATGGAGCTTCATGAGATACCGCAGAGATGGCCAGATGACAATTTCCCCCCACAAAATTGTATTTTCGAAATGCTTTTGTGAGGTTTCATTTCCTTGGCATCTGTGGGGCAGCAAAATGAGTCAAGCGATCTCATATCAATTTAAGATAACATTTTGTAGCAAAACATTTAATTCAGCATAGTTTACATGTATTAAACAAGTAAAACAAATTTCAATGATTAATTACTGCCTTAAACACCTGCTGTTGGCATTGGTACACATCTGTAACTGCGTTTGGCTGATTAAAACCCCATGCTAGTCAATAAACTAGAACCAGCCCCACCAGCTGAGTGGCGGCTGGGCTGCAGAATGTGCTCTTGAGTGAGAGTTATAAGAGTTAAATTGCTTCATTGTTTCATGTTCATGTACAGTAAACTTGGCATATTTTTAACTCCCATCCCCTCCAAATTACCCTCACAGAAGCCCCAGGCCAGCTACACGACTGGTAGCACTATAGTACTTGTTGAATTCAGCTGTTTTTGCTCCCCCTCAAATTATGTTTTTGTCTGTCCCTCCCTACCAAAATGGTTCATCCCATTTTTACCCAATCTCCCACAGCTCTGAAAAGGAAAAACCTTCCCCTAATACATCTGCTGGCTTTGTCTCTCATGGGTCCGTTTGTCTTTCCAAAATGTTTCGTTTCATTTCAAGATTCACAGTTACATAATTTCCAAACAATAATGGCACACATTTTCTACAAAATGCTCTGGTGATTCTAGGTGGGTTGGTCTTCTTTATATATTATATTAAAAAATAACTGAGAAATAAAAACTTAACAAAATGCTGAAGAAATTACACACGAACAACATTATTTTAGAAAAAAAATCATATGTTGGTGTGATTTTTATTTATGTTTTTTATTTTCCAGAAGTATTTTTTTTTTTACAGTTGACAGCTTCTGGGAAAACATTTGCATTTGCATGTTTATGATAATCAAGTATGGGGTGTCACCAGCAGTGTGCTTTTTCGTGTGGTGCAAGCCATCTCAAGACTCTCCGTTTTGCTCCTGAATTGAAACCCTCTCCTCAATTTTATCCCTTCCCTCCACCTCCATCGATTCCTCCTCATTTTCTCAAATTTTCTGTTGCCTGAGCGAAGAGGCGCCTCCAGGCTGCAGTCTGAATGCCAAAAACTCCGCAGAAATGTTGCCAAGGAGAAGGGAAATAAGCACCATACAGAGGAGCTGACCATCTTAAAAGGTGATGTTTAGTCTATATCTAGCAGACCATTCCCAGAATCCTTTGAAGGTGGACAGGGTTTATGGTTCTGTTGTGTTGTGCCCAGAAAAGTCATTAATTCCCCTGACCCCCCTCCCCCAGTAAACGAAAAAAGGTAATGGTGCTTCCTGTTGATTTGAAATAGACATATCACGACCTATGACAGGCTTTCATGTGCCTTTGAGTCACTCAGCAGGCTGTTCCTGAGAGATGTTGGGCCTCTATCAACTCTCTCGTGAAGCAAAAAACTTCAAAACTAGAGCCCCATATTACTAACCATGACAGTGGACAAGATCAGGTCAGCCTGCAGGAATTGCTAGAGATTAATTTGACAGGTGATCTACATTTTGTTGAAAAGTCAGGTTAACTATCTAGTTATAATAAAGACCCTTGATACTTTTCCTAATAAAAAACCTGTCTTCTTAAATGTTAGTTTTATCAGGATTAGGCAGCATCAGAATTTGAAGAACATTCACATTTTCAAATGCGTTGAACAGCAAGTGTGTTGATACTTTACATCAGTGCATGGTGGGGAATTTTACATAATCTGTTAACTGAATTCCAACTTCACTGCCCCCTGTTGTCATACAAAGGAGTAATAGCCTACCATGTACTACCAGATATAAAAAGCTATAGACAGTAGGTACCATTGTGAAATTTCTCAGTTTACTGGTAAATGTCTCCTGGATTAACAAGGCGACGTACAACGCAATATGACTACCGTACGCGACGATCTCACCTAAGGCCCAGTTGAACAACAGAGCTCTGCATAGACTTGGAGAAATATCATTGTAACATTACTCCAAGAATCGGAGGGATTTCATATTCGATTATTAAGTCTCCGCTGTTCGTCCTCCTAACCGCCATTTATTTTTACCGTAAAATTGATTCCTATGTGACTGGCTGACTCGTTAAAAAATCTTTCTGTCCTGCATCATCGTCTAATTTCATAATGAATATAAATATATCACATGGCAAAGGTACATTATCGAGATTTAAATATTTTTCCTATTTCTCCCAAGGGAAAAAACCCAATCATTGGGATATCCAGAATGTATTTTTATTGTTGCATGTGGAGGATTCATGCCAGAATTAATTATCTGCTTGTTGCAATTCATGTGAAAATATAACACTTTTAAAAGAGCATTTTAACATACATAAATCTCTTTTTAATGCTTTCTGATTTGGCTCAGTGCTCATAAGGTATAGTAGATAAACTTTTAAATTATTATTTTCAAATATTTTGAGCATTTCACTTTCTGTGACACAGAAATTATTTATAAAATAAAATAATTTTAAAATAATTACCTTTGTGACTGCCTCGTGGGGGAGTGGGTGTCTACAAATTACTCTAATAAATGACCTGGTCTTTGGCAGGGCTAGTCTCTGTAACGTTTCAGATGCAATCGGTTTCCTGAGATTTTTTTATCTTCTGATCGCAAAACTTAAACTACAAACTCGCTTGAATTAAAATAACCGAAGTGTCAATTTTAACTCGATCAAGTTACATCGGTCATCCTTGAGATGCTATTTATAAAGTTTTCCCTAAAAGAACCACCTACATTTTAAAACTACTTTTTGAAAACCATGTGAGTAGCCTACACACTGAACAATGGCAAATCAATTCGTTGTTCCGAAAAATGTATACATTGTCTTAACGTTTATACAAAGTTTCCGTTTCTCCCCATACTTTTCATCTAATGGCGAACGAAATGGAGTAAGATGTACTTGACAAGGACGGGTGTAAAACACATCATTTAACATCCTCACCCTTGACTCACATTGCATTCTATCCGAGAAAAAAAATGTCGTAACATCAATGCCTGCCTTAAAATACTTGTCCAAGAAAGTGTCCAAAAAATTAAATAAATAAACAAAATAAAAAGTGCATTGTCACGTCCTACATGAATGACCTGCAGGAATAAGATGTCACGGAGATGCCACGCTATACTACTACAGTTCCAGACGGCACAGTGTTGTAACGGTGTGGGGCGGCCCGTCCGGGCTGCCGCTGAGACAGACTCGGTTGCTCGTAACTCCGATCGCAGGAGGACCGGGGCACCGCTTCTCCTGGCGGCCTGAGTAGGATGCAGCATGCAAGGGCTTCGCTCTCGCCGGGATAAGGACCGAAATGAAATCGAATGGATGAGTGCAACAGAAGAAGGTCGATGCTGTTAGAAAAGGACCCCCCCCCATAACCTCCCCCGTTAAACACATGGATGAAACAAAACTTAATTTAAGATTTTAACGTGGGAATCAGCCGTGAGATCTTACAGCCAAGCCGGCTCTCCGGTGCGTCGCACGGCTGCTTTAGAAGCTGGAGGCAATAGATCGGACTGGTTACGGGGAAACCCGTCCGGATCGAGTGTTCTGACCCCACTGGCTTGGCGCAAAAAGAAGGACGGAGAGGGACCCGAGGAGGTCGCTGAGTGAGTTACCCTGTGGTTGGCGAAGTAGTGACCCTGTTTCCTCAGATACGCTTAGTGCATGCCAGTCCTCTTCGGCGGAGCGCCTCTCCGTCCTCCGCTCCGTGTGCGCTGCCTTATAGCAGGTCGCCGTACCGTGTCCCTAATGATGATTATGCGCGAAATAAGCTCGCTCTCCTCCTTCGTGCTCTTCTTGGATTTTTTTGTTTGTTTGTTTTGTTTTTGGAGAGCTGGGCATAACGCAATCATTACTGTAAATGAAACGATTCTCGAACGAGTATTAGAATACCGTGGCGAACGCCATCGTAATTACTTTCAGTATTCAAAGTAAAAGCAAAAGGTATTGTTTTCTGTTATTTCCCACGGTTTGATTCTTGTAAAGCTGCGGTAGATTTTTTTGTTTTCTGTACAAATTTGTTCAAATAAATGCATTTATGTAGAATATTTTCTCTTTTTTATACATATTTCATTCCAGTGGTATTTTACAAACAGCTGTTTACATATCTTCAGGCTGAGGTTGGGTGTGTGTCCTGAAGAGAGGAGGGTAGGGTGAGGCGAGGTGGGGTGGGGTGG
>JAODKM010000103.1:1040372-1053666 GCA_026780845.1 Petrocephalus sullivani | reverse complement strand
AGGAATTTAGGGAGAAGATGTTGGGTGTGTGGCCAGGTGGGATGTGCCGGAGACAGGGATCTGCTCAGTGGAACCGCTGGACTCCAAACCGCGGGTCCTTGCTGTCTCTGATCTCAATCTGGAAAAACAAAGTGTAAGCATGAGGTTAGGGTGGCCAGGGTGACAGACAGCGTGGGACACAACATGAAAAGGAGAGGGGAGAAGTAGCAGACTGCCAAAAAAAGGAGAGAAGAGGAATGAGCTTGGAAAGACGTGGGATAATGGCAGGATTTCAAAATCAAAAGGAAGCTTAGGCGTATGACATCGAATTACTTCAGGCTGGGAGGGAACAGTGTTCCTGTAGAAGGTGAAGTCACTTTCAGGTTTTTCAAGGCTAATCAATCATTCTGTCGATACACCGATAGGTTTAACAGAAGCATCCCACTACATTCTCTGACCTCCACGGTACAATGCAGTGCTCAGAAATCTCACAGCACAAGCCATTGAAAAGGACACTCTTTCTCTAGCCCAGTATAACACAAGGAACACATTTACTGAAAATGTGTGTTTTTTATGGAATGATTCATTGCCAAGCAATTTCTGATGTGCAGTAATTATCGTTATAGAAAGAAAAACAAAAGTTGGCAGAAGGTAGTTTTCTCTGCGTTTTTTTTTTCCAATTTTGTTTGGGGACAGCTGTCAGCTTCGGCTGAGAATCGCGACAGAGACCCTAGTTAAGAACATCCACAGGATTCTACATAAATATGGTCACTGTCATACACATTTCTGTACTAATATGGATCACTTTACCATTAAGCAATGATTCAATAAAATCTGATCTGAACTTCACTGTCAAGTTTGTATCTTCTCCTAGTGTCTGTCTGCACATCCTGCTACATGGGATTAGTTGATGGATGGATCATACATTAATATTTATTATTATTGAAAGTATAATAAAATTGACAGATGCTACAGATTATAGTTGCTGATTCTGCTGTTTGGGTTCCCATGTGCTTTTTAAAGCAGAATCTTTTTTATTGCACAGCTAATTTCCCACCACGGCTGTGAGCGTTTGCCGGCTGACCCCTCTCCCCATGGCATAGTACTCAACTTGACGCAAAAAGGACACAGATAAGCAAAAAACTGCTGCCGCAGCTGTCCTCATCTCAGAAAGCTGCTTGCCACCCTGTGAGACGTCCCTGGAATGAAATATCCCCCCGTTTTCAACACGGCCACGTTGTGTTTCTGCTGAAACGAGAGTAGCCCTGACACGAGATTGTTTTTTTTTTTTATGCGTCCCTGACTCGTCAAAGTTCTGAGAGACTCCTGCTGAAAGCCGACAGCTGTGTCAGCCTCCAAAGGTCACCCTGGGGCTGTATCTCCCCTTCCTCATTTCATTATAATCTACGGCTTTTCATTGTTCCATTTGTTTTAGCTATATAACACAAATGATCCGTGATTAACTTATATGGCAAACTTTTACATCTAACCTCCCCAGTGTGCACCTGTCTTCACTCTTCTCCAGCCTGCAATAGCAGCCAGATATTTAGAAAAGTGTTATTTGCATCTCATGCATTTATTATTTGAGACTTAGATTTTTAAGTGCAACTTAAACGATTGGTACCTACAGTAATATTAATATGCTGGGCATAGTTTACAGTACGTGTACCATAAAGAACAAATCTGTCATTTCTTATAACAATGTAATTATTTTGTATGGCCGGCCACACTGCTCAGTATAACAGTTTTTGTTATATACAGGAAGTGAAACTTGCCTCCAAACTGAGTAACAGGCGCTGCACTTTTCAAGAAAATCATCCCCAATTTAAGGCAAAGTCATCCACCCAGGCAGCACAGGGCACAGGACTGGGGGGCAGCCTAAATGGGATGCTGGTCCATCACAGGGCATACGCACACACACACACACACACACACATACATAGCTTTCTCTCTGGGATCAATAAAATTAATTCTAATTGTAATTCTAACTACATGTCTGGACTCAAAGGAAACTAGAAAGTGAAGCCCACACGACATGGGGAGAATACGCAAACTCCACAACCACACAGCAGAGGCAAAATATACCCTAGTATATTAATAAAAATTGCTACATCAGAATGAACAAATCTGAAGAATGCTCCCAAAGAACTCAATGTCTTATATATATATATATATATATATACACACAGTATATTCAGATCAACATCAACACTCCTATTAGAACTCTCTTGGAAAACATCATCTTAATTTATGTAAGTTACCCCTCACACTAGAGCCAAAACTAGTGTTTGTAATGTATGACATGCTTTCCTGCTTCAAATGACAGTACCACACATACATTATGCACTATACATATATTATGTACATACATATATATATATATATATATAAAATATATGTGTATTACATATATATGGACATATATATATATATAAATACATATATATGTATATATATATAAGGTTTATATGTATAATGCATGCACACACATTATATATACAATGTATATGTCGTGCACTTATATACAACATATATATACACACACACATATATACATTTATACATATATACATATATATTTATTTCTACTTGTATACGACATATATATGTGTAGAGTACTCCACATCATACTTCAGCTTAGGCACCTTTGAATGAGACCAGAAGTTCTGTAAAGTTCTGGTGCTTCTCTTTGGGTCTTAGCACAGAGAAGTCCTGCAAATGATGAAGAGCAACACCCACTGAGCACAGTCTGCACCTCTCATCTCGCCTCTTTCGGCTGCACTCTGCCTACCAATCTCTTTCGCCCGGAGTGTCTTTAGAAAAACGTGCCTGCACCTCTCAGGCCCTGCTAGTTGTAGGGGGTGGGGTTGGGGTTGGTGGGTGTTCAGGGGGAGAGGTGGCTGGGGCTAAAACCACTTTGGGCTCTTTGGAGGGAGTGAAACCAAAAATCGCCATCTGACAAGTGGAGGAAGAAGGGTGAGAAGAAGGCAGCTTTCCAGAAGGAGGGGGGAAGAAAAAGGAGGAGGAGAAGAAGAAGCTAGCAATTAGCGAAACACGCACGGATCCACCCGGACGGCAGAAGCTGCAGAGTGTCGGGGGGGGGGGGGGGGCGCCACAAGACGGGCCGGACAACAGGCACAGAACACAAAGCACACAGCCGCCAGCACGTAGCTTCACTTACCCTGGACACTGCGAAATCTGCAAAGACAGGACAGAGATTGGCATTCAGTTCATGTCCGCTGCATGCTTCCTAAAGACATAGGCAATGTTCTGCAAGGGGTCGTCTTCTCCCTGCTAAAATGCTTCACTTTGCTTTATTGCAAGACAAATTGACAAGAACAAATAAAGGGAAAGGGTGAACTGAAAGACTTTCATGACACCCTGAGGCTGCACAGTAGGAGGTCCACACATTACATCACTGTGTATCAACATACATCCACATATATGCATGGTGTAAAACGAATCTTTAAATTATAATTAGAAATATATACAGTACAGCCCAAAACTTAATGTACTTAGCAGGTTATAAGTCACCTGCTAATAAGTATAAAGCATAAGTATTTTTATTCTAAACTTGTATACAGGAGTGCCATAAAGGAAGGGGGTTAGGTAGATTCCAAGGGCGCCTGAGTGACAGAGACCCTAGGACATTTGGATCATGATTGGATTGGTCTTCATTGAAGGCCTGGTGTCTCTAGTGGCAACCTTGCTTGTACGCTAAAGTGGAAGTAAGTCTAAAGCACTATTAAATGAAAAACTGAAATAACTGGGTAGCCCACGTGGCACCCAAGGCAAGCTTCACCACTGGTGCCACCGCGGCCAATTGCCAACCTTCTCCTTGCCAAGTTCTGCCACTCTGTTTAGGCCTAACTACAGCATGTGTGTAAGACACAGAGCACAAATGAGTTCTGCATTTGTGCTTTCCCCTGCATGTGTGGTTCCCCCAGCAAGCTTTAAAAGGCTGCCTGTCTGGTTCTGCATGTGTGGCTCCCCCTGTCAGGCATTTAGTGGGTAGTGTCATGATCTTTTGCAATGGCCCTTTAAATCTGCCCAGCAGTAACAGAAGATGGATGGATACTGTAATGCACATTTTCATTTCAGAGATTTCTAAAAAATATATATTCAATGTAAAACATATTAAAAAAATTGAATTACCAGCAAGTGTACTCAAACCTTGACTGTTACTGTATACAAATATAGTTGGTATAGTTGGTTGGTTATAGTATGGTAACAAATGTATATGTTCATAAAATAATATGAAATACTTTTTACATCTGCTTTTTAAATGCTGACCCTAGATTCACTGAAGCCCTTTATGAATGTAAGTATTATATTATAGCATCAGCAGGAAACCCTGGTTCGTTGAAATTATGCCAGTTATGCCTTTGTCTGAGCCCTTAACTATTTTGATTAAGTTTTTATTAAGAAGGGTTGGAAGATCACATGGTATTGCAGGTGTAAAGTGATTGCTGACAGAGAGGTAACCTAAAAATCTGCAGCAATTGTGGAGAATCCCAGACCTCTGCAGTGTAGGTATGATGTATTAAGAAGGTGGGCATGTGTATGGGCAGAAGATCATTCCCAATATGTGTTTTGATTTTGAGGTGGCAGACAATCAGAACAGAAATAAGGCTGGGTAACATCAGACCATGCCATTTCTCAAAAAATAAAGGAGCTAGGTCACTTGGTGAAGAGCACAGTGAGCTTTAATATTATTTTTGGGAAGAATTGCCTTTCTGTCCTACTTTCTATTTACAATATTTCGGATGGCTTTGATGTACAAAATTGAAAAATGTCCTTCAAACATAGATGTGGACACAAAAAAAAAATGCACGGAGCAAACACTGGACACAACCAATTCCTGTAAAGGAAAGTATAACAGTGCCAGTTCCTTTGGTGAAGAATGACTATAGTTCTAGTAATTCAAACATGGAAATGCGGCGAAATGGATTAACGGGGGGGGGGTTTAGCTTCAGCAAAACGCAGATAGAGATGTCATATTTGCCACTGTTCTCACCCCCCCACCCCAGAAAAAAGATGAAAGGGAAATAACACCCCCCCCCCCCACAAATAAAACCAAAAACACAGAGATGGCATGATGAGTAGGGAAAGGCACAGCTGCAGAGTGCCGAGTCACTGGGGAGAGATGTGGTCCTCTTATCCTTCTGGAATCTGAAATGTAACCATGGAAACTTCCTCCATAGAATCGGCGAGTATGGAGGAGCCATGTTCCTCGCATCCCTCACTCCCTAACAATAAACACTGCCCTCGTTTTCTCTGCTCACGCTATTCTGGCCTCTGCCTCAGTGTCTCTGCCTTTAAGAAGCACTGATGAGCTCAATGTGAGGAAACAAAAATGCAGGTTAATAGGTGCTTCATAGCCCAGCTTGAATGTGACAATATTACAGCAGTTAGGTGCCAGACAAATCAAAAGTTTGACTATTTATTTGGGTTTCGGAGGTCGGTATCTAAGAAAAACCTGAAAAACAAAAACGTAAATGACATCGGGCCAGGTTCCCTTACCTTTGTTGTCAGCCTTGATATCGTCCTGCAGAAAGTCGCTTTGCCGGTTCCCAAGGACAAAGGCCAGAAAAGACAGGATGAGCGCGTCCAGGATGCCGATGATGGCCAGGATGTAGGCCCAGCGCACGGAGCAGTTGCCCAGGGTGTACTTTCCTGTCTCCTGTCCACACATGTCCCTCACCACTTCTGCGTCCCAGCCATCCGGGAAGATCATGCAGCCCAGGACAAGGCACACAGCTGAAAATGGACAGAAAACCGCAAGGAGAAGACTATGAGTAACTAATTATGGGGATTAAGCAACAGGTGACTCACCATATGCCCCAATTCACATCACCAATCATGCTGCAAAAAAAATCCATGTCAAAAGCATTATTATGAATGTGCAAATTATGAAAGGTCATATATGTATGGAATATGGTAACCATAGCCGCGATGGGAGTATCACTGGACCAGAGCTCCTCCTCATTCTGGCTTGAATTTGCTCAATTTTGCTTTAATTAAAAGGGGAAATGCCACTGGAGCACACATGACACAGAATGTGTTGTAGCCTGCATTAGCTGCAGAGAACAAACTGCAAATGCTGCCTTCTGTCAATCAGCTAATCAGATTTCATTTGGTGTAGCACTTTTTTTGCAAGTATGTTTATGGTGATTTACAGTTTTCCAAATGGAAATCGAAATGCATGTATTAGGAAAAACTGAAAATGACTCTCTGCCCCCCTTCAAAGAAGCTGATTACAGTATGTATTAATGTTTATAGATTGTAAAAATGACAGACATAATTGTGAAGGGTATATAAAATTCAATTCAATTCAATTAATTTTTTAAATAGCACTTTTCAACGGATTTGCCCCAAAGCACTACATGGGTGTGTTGTGATACAGTACAACATTGTTAAGAAAGAATAATGCAAAAAATGGCTTTATGTATTGCCTGTGTTCCAGGGCATAGGGCACTGGGCAGAAAAAGAGATAGAGAGATGGACACAAACGGAATGACTGTCTGAAAACACGAGTCCCCAGGGACAACACCAACAGCCACCTCTCCTTGCACCAGGGTAACTGTGGCATGAAACTCTCCTTCCTGTGGATTTCTAGATGCCTCACAACATGAACACAGGTGGGGCAGATGTGTGGCGTATGCTTTGTAGTCCATTGGACTGTAAAAGGGCTTTAGTCCTGAGGAAGGCGTCAGAGGGTCCAGGGGATAGGAGAATGGCTGTAACAACAAAGTGGAGAGAAGAGAAGAAACATCTACAGATCTATCCTAATGGGTTTTTATTAGCCGTGTATTAGCCTTGGCTAACATGCCAAGTACATAGTAAGTAGAAGGACATGGCAGTATTTATACACATACTTAAATAGAGACTAGACAAAACATTTCAGATAAAAATTAAATAATGTTAAATAAAAACATAACAATATAAATGTGAAAATTATTGTACTTCAAATGCCAAGTTAACGGCATGTCCTCTCTTGAACTATATTTTACTAATTTCCCCCACACAAAGGCCAAAATTTGTCGGCAGTTTATTCATAAATGAATAAACGAAATGAAGGAAACTAAGTAAACTAAATAAAATAAGTGAATAAACTACTCAAATACAAAAAGAAGAAACAAAAAAAAGAATTGAAAATAGAAATGGAAAATGGACCTTATGATTCGTCTGGAGGTAGACCTTCTCTGATGTTCCTCTGGGGAGAATCGTGGTTGTGAGAGAGGGCTGAGATTGATTAATTATTGATAATGTAAGAGAAAGGGGGAAAGAAGAGGGCAGAAGTGGAAGGAGGAGAGAGACGGATGAAGAAGGTGGCCAAGCCCTGGCTGTCTGTGTACGAGAGCCTTGCCAGGTCTGCTATGCGACGGGAGGCCTGTAATGTTTCTTATATATGGAAGTTTGTCCACCTTTACGGCTCAGTGTATGTAGGGTGTACTGTGAATGCTAACTCCTAACCATAACATCAAACACACAGCTGGTACCCCGCACCACTCCATCCTGCCAACCCCTGAAACAGGTGCTCAGGACAATCAGCACACAACAGCACACACTGCAAATTTCAACAAATCACGCTGTTGCCATGTAGAGTGAGCAAAGCTTGGATTGCTGCAATGATACAGGGAGGTCCGGGACACAGAGACGTTTCTGAGCCTATCAGAAACCTCGGCTACATGCCTCATGCTCTGAGTTGCTCCACTGGGAGCTTCAGCCTCAGTTCACACATTCCAAATTTCCCATGCACACCCTACCTCAGAATCCCAAAGGTATCCGCACAACATTGCTGATTCCATACTAATTAACTGTCATCCTCAAATTCATTTTCATGATACTACAGCTCCAGAAATGCATCTTTCAATTTAAAACACTGCCTTTACAAGGATATGTATGCTAACCCCTCGATTAAAAAATCCTGGTTTGAATCCATTGGTACTCTGCGGCTTCCATAATGTGCACGGAACACTGAGAAAGCCAAAAACAGGCAAAAAATTGCACCATTCCACTGTGAGCACTTCGCAAAGACCTGCTGTGATGACCATAAATGGCGTTTCACATCCAATATTTCATTCAGGGCTGAATATGCATGCAGTCCACCCACTTCAGAGTTATTTCTCTCAGGTTACAAGTTCAAAAATGACATCACTTTTGTGTGCATCTGATTTTTTTTTGTATTTACCCTTCATTTGGACTTGAATCCCATCTCCCACTTTGATGTGAAGCTTTAGATGCTTCCCTATGACCACAATGCAGTGGGGCTGAAGGTCATCTTCGAAATATGACATCAAAAGTAGCCAGCGCACAGTTCTGCATTAACCACCTTTTAAACACTAGGCGGCATCTAAGGAAGAGGGAGACCCCTTTGCATGCACCAGATTGGCGACAAAGGGCGATATCACAGCTGATTTTCCAGAACAGAAGGAAATGCCCCGTGGAAGGCTCGCAGGATGTTACATCACACCTTGCTGTACTATAACCCATAGCTAGGGCAGTAAACAAAAAGCTCCTGGTTCATTTGCCTCGATGCAGAAAAGTTCTTGAAGATGTCAGCTGTGCTGACGTGGTGTCTGTGGAGACAGGGCGATGATTCGTAAAAGGGATGAAGTTTCAAAAACTCCCCCTTCATGCAAAGGAAGAACCCTCTTGATAGATCCTCATAGATTGCTTGATTTACCCAAAGAGGACAGAGCAGCTCAGCAAGGAGATACCTTGGGACTTGTTCTCTCAGAGCTCATCAAATCCCTTCCCGACCTTGTCTGCCTACACGGTACATTTGGCCCCTGGTTGGAGATCAATGTGGCAGAGGTAGTCCCATATGAAAGCCATGACGCTTTGAAGTTGCAAGGCATTTTTTTTAACCTCAGCAGATCATTTCCAGGAGTGCAGTGGGAACTTCAAAGACGGCAGCGACCCGGATGAGCAGACAGCCACAGACCCTCTGCTGCTTACATACAAGGCTTGGCTCCCGCTGCCAGCATCCTCCGCCTGTTTAAATCTCTTTACCCAGAGGTGAGATCACGGGCCCTTGTCTCTGGCCTGAAAAATAGCACGGCCCTCAATTAGCTCTAATCCGTACCACCAGACCCATGACCTCCTTTGTGTTTCCTGGACAACTTTCTCTAATTAAACAGTTGAAATGCCAGCTTTTAATCTCTGTGAGCTTCTGCCCATCTACCTTGACCCAAAACAGCCAAAGCCACAGAACAAGTCCCCTTTTACTTTTAAATAAATCTAAAAAAATTTTAAAAGCCATTTTATCTGGGCAAATATATATAAGACCGTGATTTGCTTTTGGATGAAATATTTCAATCGCTTGTTAAACACTCTGTTTTTAGGTACTTTTTTTTATTTTTATTCTTCTATTTTTACTTTAGGATTTTTTATCTTTCATGATTCAAAAGAAAGTAACTTTATTTGATTTTAAAAAGTATTCAAAAACAATAAATGGGGTTTAACTATCTTAATAGAATCTCCAAAAAGTACAGGATAAGTACTTGTCTCCTAAATGCAGAAATAGCTGTTTTTTGAGTCCCTCAAAGAGTTTTCTATGAGCAGATTTTCTGGCTAGATTGTTTCTCACAAGATGTATATGTGTCCATTTTTGGGTTCTTCATTCCAAAAAAATCAACACAAAAAACGCATAAATGGAATTTGACAGATATTTCCCAAGCTTCCAAAAGGTAAGATCTTAACCATCTCTAAGGACAAAGAAACATCGATGGATGAAAGAATCCACCTCTCCATATATAAACCATAGGTCAGTCCAAGAAAAAAAAAACTACATATACATATAAACCAAAATTTCGATTTTTTATATATAGTGTGGCATGGCGGCCCAGTGATTAAGATTCTTGTTTGGCATCTCCGGGACGGGGGGGCTCAGATCTCATCCTGACTGGGGGCAGACCATGCAGGTTCTTCCAGGGCCAGCTGGCTTTCCCCAAGCAGCCCTAGGACAGGCAGTTAGGGGCTATATTGCCCAGAGTGTATGACTGTGATGGACTGGCCTCCCGTCCAGGCTGAAGCCATCAAGCCTGTTTCATGAGAAGAAAAAGTGATAAAAGGGAGGGGGGGGGGGCAGGAAAGTATCGATTGTTTTCCTGACAACAGCCTTAGGTGCCCTTGAGAAATAGGATTCCATGGACATTAATTATCTTTTGGCAGCATATGTGAGAAACAGACACAAATGATTTTGTCAGTGATATAATCCCATGTCAAGGCCGGGCCCCTTCCAGAAGAAACCTATATTTTTGGTCCGATTAAAGACAGAATTGTATTTAGCAATTGGTGTAAGACCTGAAGTCAGGTGGCACTGTGAAGCTCAGAAATAAAAAAAAGCCATCTTGGGGGAAAAAAATCAGCAAAAATGGACCTTACTGACTTTCTACTGAGCCCATATGGACTGAAGGAAATCAGCCGGTATTAAGCAATAAAAAGCAGCAAAAATGGGCCTTACTGACTCTGCTTTCTACTGAGCCCATATGGACTGAAGGAAATCAGCCGGTATTAAGCAATAAAAATCAGCAAAAATGGACCTTACTGACTCTGCTTTCTACTGAGCCCATATGGACTGAAGGAAATCAGCCGGTATTAAGCAATAAAAATCTATTTAGCTGTTAATAATAATAATAAATTATTAATATTAATAGGGGCCTGAGAGGCCCCTACTACCTGTGACGTCCTTCCAGCCTGCCCACCCTCCTGCCTATGATGTCCCTACTACCTGTGACATCCTTCTGGCCTGCCCTCCCTCTTGCCTGTGATTCCCCTACTACCTGTGACGTCCTTCTGGCCTGCCCTCCCTCCTGCCCGTGATGCCCCTACTACCTGTGATGTCCTACTGGCCTGCCCTCCCTCCTGCCTGAGAGGCCCCTACTACCTGTGACGTCTTTCTGGCCTGCCCTCCCTCCTGCCTGAGAGGCCCCTACTACCTGTGACGTCCTTCTGGCCTGCCCTCCCTCCTGCCTGTGACGCCCCTACTACCTGTGACGTCCTTCTGGCCTGCCCTCCCTCCTGCATGTGACGTCTCACCTGCCTGCCCTTCTGCCACACCATCATCCATCCTGCTGTCAGAAGTAGCACTGTGACCTGCCTAATTCGAACTGTATAAATTAGGATTTTGTTCATTCTGTTCATTTGACTTCCTCTGCCGGCCCCTGGAGGATGACCTTCCCCTTCGAGTCTGGTTCCTCCCAAGGTTTCTTCCTTCTGGGGAGTTTTCTGGCTTCCCCACTGAAGGCTTTGGGCAGGGATAATGTAAAGGACTTTGAGACAGTTATGTAACAATGTAATATTGTTAAAATGCGCTATACAAATAAACTTGAGCTGATATTTAGCCAAAAGACTAGATATACAGTATACAAGATGGATGGATGGGCGGATGTGTATCAGATGAAGCTTTGCTAGTAGTATCTATGCATACTATCCCTTTGTAATTAAGTCCTTTGTTTACAAGTGAGTACATTTTATCCTGATAATTATTCTCAGTTTTATTTTTAGATGAGATATACCTTTCACGGTGTTTGATTCACACATGATGCTCAGACACCATGCCGCACCTCCAGCGGCCTGTTTGTATGCAGTACAAGGTGAGGCAAAGGGCTGAGCAGGGCAGTGGGGGGGTAAGGGGGGGGGCTGGCAAATGAGAACATTTACAAACAGGACTCCCCTCTACAGAAATATAATGAAAAGACGCTGGCTGGAATGATGAGTGCGGAGTGCAGGGAGGGCCAGCGGCGGGCCGGGGCCAGGGAGGTGCTGCTCACCACACTGTATTTTTTAATTCCGGTTCATCTGTGTTTCCCCTTGACTGCACCCCGGCCCAGGATGCAATAAACCTGAACAGCAGGGCGGCGACTCTTCCCGTGGGTTGCCAAAAGCCAGAGTTCCCCACTCCATAATTTCAGTTCATTTTTCCTGCGGCTTAGCTGCTTAAAAGATAAAATCAGATTACTTTTAATGGGCTGCTAATTGAGGGGCACAAACTAATAAACCTTCCTCTTTGCCATCTGTACAGTCTGCTCCCAGCTTCAATGAAACATTGACCTGTCAGCTCCATAATTCTCACATTTCCACATCAGGACTTCCAATATAACACATACGGGAAGTGCAAACGGAGACTCTCCTACAGTGGGGACCATTTCTTTCATGTCTTTTTGTGCATTTTTTCCCCCTGTATCAGTTTGGGACCCTTCCAACTATAGATATTTATTACACATCACTCTATAACATCACTTTTAATGGCACTTCAATAGCACAGGGAAGGTTTATGTCCTAAACCACAATATATTTGCAGCTGGTTGTTCCTTAACAGCACTTCTTAAAAAGCCAAATCCCTGGGTCGCAGACCAGTCCAAACGATGCCGCAGGTCCAGGTTGGGCAGAATCACCACCTGGTGGGCCTTCATAATCCAATTTCTTTGTTATCGGACAGCATAAACATCTGTAGAGTGTACTGCACAGTGAAATGGGAGGCAGCACCCAAACAGGAACTCAGCCACAAAATCAATACATAGATCAATGGAAAGATATTTTATTTGGCATTTTATAAAGTCACTAATGTTTTATTTAGTATAGAGCTAGAATGCAATGCATCTACCGCAAAGGTTTATAGTGCAAGAGCCTACTTTTATATTTTAAAAAATGGCAAATATGGCAATTATTTTAGTAAGACTTTCTGTGAATGCCATGTCTGTGACATTATAAATACTCTATGAAGCTGTCATGTATAATGCACTATAGATACCTTTATAATGCAGCACAAGGCATCCTTAATGCTTATATCATAATGCATCATGAAGGTATCTAAAGTGCATTACAGAAGAAAAAAAATCCCTGGTGCTCAGGATTCAGCACTCTCACTGCTGCAGTTTGGGCTCAATTCCTGGGAATTAACACTTTGGGCTGGTGAGTCGCTCAGAGGGCTAAGCCTCTGTGCTTGTGATTGGAAGGTTTGTGATTCAAGCCCCAGCCACAGAACAGTCCCATGTCTGTGGGACCTTGAGTAAGGTCCTTATCCCCAGCTCCAGGGCCACTGCCTGCAGCTGATCCTGTACTGTGACTATGGAGAGCAAGATGGGGCTGGTGAAGAGAAGAATTCTACGGTACCTGTGCTCATGCATGTGCAAATGGCAAATAAAGAGTTTAAAAACTTCACTGGAGCTTCTGTATATATATATGTATATATATATATATATACACACTCATCGGCCACTTTATTAGGCAAAGCTTGCTAGTACCGGGTTGGACCCCCTTTTGCCTTCAGAACTGCCTTAATCCTTCGTGGCATAGATTCAACAAG
>JAODKM010000103.1:1010584-1039322 GCA_026780845.1 Petrocephalus sullivani | reverse complement strand
TGAGTTGCCACCATGTGATTGGCTGATCAGTAATTTGTGTCAACGAGCAGTTGGACAGGTGTGCCTAATAAAGTGGCGGGTGAGTGTATGTTGCATGTATTTGATTAAGTGTACCCATTCATATAACACAACTTGTCAAACGAGTTATGAGTGACTTACTAGTTATGTTACAGGATGGCATGCATCAACATTTATCGAGTGCCGGGTCTCTGGAGTCCTGGAGCCTGTCCCAGGGATCACTGGGTGCATCCTGGACAAGATACTAACCCATTACTGGGCCCAAAGTGTTCGGAACCGGAGTGCCCAAGGAAACCAATACAAACACAGGAAGAACACACAAGCCTTATACATGGGGATGGAGGTGGGATGTGAACCCACAACCCTAAAGGTGTGAGGCCACAGTACTACCCACAATATGACAGAGCCACAGTATGAGAACTCATAAAATAATTTGTGTAAATAAGCACAAACTTTTCTGCCTCATAAGTATTTCAGTGTGGTAACAATTGTTTGAGAGTCCAGGATTTTGTGGTCTTCCTCTGTGAGAATTGGTTCTGTTTGAAGTCACAAAACTAAATTAACTAAAGGCTGCTTGAAAACGCACAACGACACAACGACACAGTAGTGCTTTTCCTTATCAGTGGAATGTTCACCTTAATCAAATTCATTGATCTTCTGCTTAACAAACAGCAGGTTGGGAAATTTACCTCTGTCAAATTTAATTTATTCTTTGCTGAAATTAAAAATCAACAAGAATCTATTGAGTTGATACAGCTTTCAAATGACAGCACTGGGCTAACAATGGGTTTCTTGGCAGATGAGCGGGGACTGTAGCCCAGGTCATGAATTCAGATTAAATTGCAGCAGAGGGTAATAATGGCAGTCCAATGCAGTGCAGCCCTGAAACCCAACTACAGAACTTGGAAAGCACATTAACCAGAGAAGCACACCTTTGGAGTACCTTGGACTCCAGGCTTTCAGCTTGCATGACTTGGGGGGCTTGGTCTTAAGCAAAAGCTAGCATTGATCACTGCACAACTAAGAGTGTCGAAATAAGGGGTGGGCTTAGTGGGGGCACAGACATTTCATTGGCAGGGGCACCCGGAGCCAAAAAGGACTTTCTGTCTGAGAAGGGAAGCAGAGATCATCGTTGTAGCCATGTAACACCCGCTGTAACACCCGCTATAACACCCGCTGTAACACCCGCAGGCCATATATATGACCTGCAGAGCTATTTTTACCATCCCTAGTGATCAAAGTAAAGTACCGCTTTAATGTTCAAGTGTATGGAGATGAACAGATTTCTGCACTGTTCTTTTCTTTGGATTAA
Source organism: Petrocephalus sullivani (assembly GCA_026780845.1). Classification (NCBI taxonomy): domain Eukaryota; kingdom Metazoa; phylum Chordata; class Actinopteri; order Osteoglossiformes; family Mormyridae; genus Petrocephalus; species Petrocephalus sullivani. Next base: position 1,037,992 of record JAODKM010000103.1, on the reverse strand, counting down.
TAATACATATATTTGTTAAATTAAACATGAAATATGCACAGAAATATGCTTCAGAACCAAATAAAGTACAATTTACTGAGACTGTGTCTCGATCAAACTGACATAGATTCTGTTTCTGTGGGGCAAAGATAAGCATGGAGGATTTAGTGCCAGTCATATCGCATGGCGGGGGAAAGAGTTCAGACAGATAAGCCACAAATGATGCGGTCTAACTTTTCACCCGGTTCACACACACTAATCCCAGAGGTGACCCTTCCAGGGACGCAAAACCAGTAACAGTCTGGTCCACTTATTAGCTTAAAATATGATCATGGGTTCAAGGTAATCTCAACCAGAATTCCCATTCACAAAAAAACTGCCCCTCCAAAGCAAAGATGCAGTAAGAGGACTTTGTTCAGTGCTGAATGGGACGTGCATGAATGAACACTAATTTGCTATATAATTTGACAGCCATAGAACTTCATATTGATTTGCTTTCTACCGCCCTCCTGTCCATCGTCTATGTCGGTGATTTTATTCCTCGTCTCGACCACAACACAGCAAATGGTCATAAAACAAAACAAAAAAACAAACGTGATTTGCGTGCAGGGGATCGATGGCCAGGTCTCGTCCCTGCGCACTGAAAGAGCAGCCCACTACAGAAGGGCACCCCTTTCATCTGTTGCCAGCTGGTTGTTAGGGGCAACCCAGCGCTGGAATAATGATGGATTTCTGCGGAGGCACTGCCGCATTCTGTCCCCTGTCCCGCCTGTTTCTCCTCCTCCCTGCCCCGGTTCTGTATAAAGAGGCCCTCATCTATTTCCACATATTGATAGCTTTCCCATTAGCAGTCCTGAGCGTCTTCTTTTTTGGCTTAAGGACGTCTCATTTGCATTCAGAGAGGACACGCAACACGCAGCCATTGTCCACAGACGCACAGGATCCTGGCACTCAGATATCCTCAGGTGTTTAGTGAAAGATGGACGGCATATTGGTGCGTGTAGCGCATGTTCACCCATCGGTTAGTGCGCACTCAGCACAATGCTGTCATCAAGGGTGCAGCTATGGCTGCGTGCTCATGCCTGAGAAACACAGCATTTAAGGATGAGGGACATGTATCTCAGGATGGGCTCATCTGATCCAGTGTTTAAATACATGCTTGAACTGTCCCAGGAACTAGATGCAAAACGCTGTTGTTAGTATAAGCATTCGTTAAGAAGAACTCATAACACACAATAAAAAAAATAGATTTTAGCGACACGGTAGTTCAGGGTGACCTTGCCCCTCCCCCACCTAAATTATATTTCCGTAAATGTTGTATGTCACTATGGGCTGCTCTCTGAAGAACATTCTACATCTTTCATTACACTTCTTGGCAGCTCCTCCTCCTGGCTTTGTATGAGGGCCAGCAATGGAGAAGAAAGCCATTTCATTTGTTCTTATTTACAATAAAACCTCAATTTTTGTCTAGCCGGTACTGTAGGTGTGGCACACTTCTCTTTGATGATCTTAAGAGTGCTCTTGATGGCTCACTGACACCTCTGTGCAGGGTAGTGTGTGAGTCCGTGAGGCACACATCTGTGCCTGTTCTCGAAGGCTGTGGGTTTGAGTAGTTATATCATGGTTGGTGCCTTGAGGAATGGAAGGATTAAGGCCTTTAATCCCAACTGCTCTACTGGTTCTGAATGCTTTATGAACCTACACTCTGACCCCAGAACTGCTCTGACCAGTATTTATTCTATTTAATCTGTCTTATTTCTGTTTCTCTTATGTATATATCACAGCGTATATAGCGCAAAGTCTCATTTTTATCATTTTTTATTTCAGTTGCTTATACTTGATGTACTTATATCTTATATTTCTTACGATCTTGTCTTGTGTCTCTGTGTGACTGTGTAGCAGTAACATGAGCAATTTCCTTTGGGATCAATAAAGTTTTTTCTGATTCTGATTCTGACCTATATATACATGTGTATCTATGTCTCACATGGAGAGCAAGATGGAGTAAGTGAAAACTACCCAAATTCCCCACAAGATTTATTCTCTCCACACAGTGTTGATGTCATCCCAGAGAGGGCTCACCTCATCTGCAATCGGATAAGCTCCGGATTATCTGGAGAATACAGCCAGGCAGTCCTTTCCCTGGTCTTTTCCTGTCATGCTGTGATTGGCAAGGGTTGGAGGTCCAGGAGAGACAAAGGACAGAAATGTCTTTATGACAACATAGGTGATGAACACAGCCAAACCCGATGGCCCCGAAGTCCCGGGGGCAGGCAGACAGAGGCTGCATGGCTAGAACCACTGTAAACGAGAAATGTCTGCCTCTCATGTGACTGTAGGATACAAAATGCATAGGAAGCAGGCGGCCGTCGTCGTGTGAGTCGGAGCGATGTGTTTCATTCGCGTTCGCTTCTTCGCCATTGAACTGCGATTGGGTACCGCTTTCAGAAAAGACTGTCCCCCGCTCTCCTGAACACGCCTTCCTATTTCCATGGGGACACGCCTGGATGCTCGTTACGGCTCCCAGCCTTGGGTGCCCCGCGGTGAAGGAGAGCGGATGGCGGGCAGACGGCAGGGACAGGCGCTGAGGAGCGGGCTAGCCGGCAGACAGTGCCTCCCCGCGAGCGAGTGTTTAGGAGCTGGCCCGTGCTCTGGAGGAGAGCAGCTGTCCCTCTTCCTCCCCTGACTGGGAGCGTCTGCCGGGCCGTGCTGTTGCCTGGCACACGGTGTCGCCTCAGCGCGGGGCGCGCGAGCTGATTAAACCATCATCGCCACCCCGGCCGAGAGCATTAGGCCGCCGTCCAATCCTATTAGACGGCTCCCTCTCCCCGGTCAGCGCACCGATGGCTCCCACCTGCCCCACTGTGCCGTAATAACGCCGGCGCGGGTCATTTATCATCGGAGGGAAAACCCAGCGCCCCCGCCACCCACCACAGAAAAACAGAACCTATCCTGGGATAAGAAGATCAATGTCACCCCTCCGTCCAAAAGGATGGTTTTCCTCTGGACGACTACGCTGTGTGACTCAGCGCAGTGCTGGGTAATACGCGTGCCCACAAGGGTGTCAGCAGTAGCAGACTCGGCGTGTGAGCAGCCTATGATCATGTGGAGCGCTGTTTGGCATCTGATTGGATATCAGGGGGGACATGACAGCCAAAGTGGCCAATGCGCTTATAATTGGGCGGGCGGGACAGACAGCAGAGTCACATGATCAGCCCATTCATTCACCTTTACCACACGTTGTTTTTTTTCTTTTAGCTACAGACCATAAAAGAACCGAATCACTATTGTAGATCTTACAACAACCCAGCAACTGTTTTGTGTGCTTGTCCTGACGCTGTTGCAGGTTGCCGTACCACGGATCTTCGTCCCAAAAACAGACTGAAAGCCAGACAGTGCTTTAAAGATGACTTTAAGGCGCCAGCCCTCGGCGAGCCTGTGCTGGCCTGTGCTGGCCTGCACTGCGGTCTCCACACTCCGGCAGCTGTCACATCGCTCTGTAAGTGTCGTATAGAACAAACGCCTTTCATCGCCTCAGACATTCTAATTGTTTGGGTAATGAGGAGAAACGAAAGGGCATTCCTTTCACAGCTGAAAATGTTAATTTCCGAAACAAGAAAACGAATAAACTGGATATGCCAGGAGACGAAGTCGAAGAGAGATAGGGAAAAGAAGTATCTCACTGTTCCGACGGATTTAGGGCGAGGGCAAGCTCTGGCACCTAGACATTCACCTAACTCATTACGTAACATGCCGGTTTTAGGAATCCACCAGTTGTTGCAATAAACACAAGGACACTGCCCAAAGCTCTGGAAAACCACGGCCGAGTCTCCATTCGACAATCTCGCTCGTCATCTGTCTTATTTGTTCACACATTTGTAATACATCACTACACTTAGATGTGGTATATTGTGCCTCCCCCCCCCCGCACACAAAGTTGGCAGGGGGGCTGCAGCTGACAGAAACAGCGGGGAACTCGCGAGTCACGGCGCTGCCGCCAACAAGCTTTCACCTACGCGGCCTTGGAACACAACTCCTGAAATTAAGAAGTCCAGCACCACCGAAAACAGCGACACCCCGGTCAACGTGGGCCTTTCCCGTTATTCACCCCAGAAGAAGACAATCCCATTGACAGAGACGCTACAGTTACCATCATCCCCGTCTCATTCCGGCTCATTCCCACTCTTCCTTCTGAGGATTCAGCATATTTCCAGCTGCTCTCCGTTACTCACTATCAAAGCTGCCATTTTTGCATTTGTAAAGTGGGCAGTGAATTCTTACACAGCGATCTCCGTGACTGGTTTTTATTCGCCGTGAATGTGTTCAGTGCTGACTGGCCTGCGTGCCACCGCGGCGCCGTCAGCAAAGCAGACATGCAGAGTGCCCAGACGGCACCCAGACTGCATTCTGGCAGGCCCTATCCCAGTATGGCGTTATGGAATGATTCCTCCGCATAAGTTAATGTTCTGGTGTCTGCACATGTGTATTTCGCATGAATCCCTACAAGTAAAGTAAGGACTATAGATGGATTCCATGGAAAAGAATGCAGCAATTCTTTTTCAGGTGCTTAGATGATGGATGCCATAGGAAACTAACATGACAGAATACACAGTCATTCTTCTTCAGGTGTGTTAACATTACATCCATCCATCCATTTTCTGTAACCACTTGTCCTAGTCAGGGTTGTGGGGGAGGTCTCAGAGCCTATCCTGGAGGTTCCGACGCAAGGCAGGGAACAATCCAGGATGGAGCACCATCCCATCGCAGAGCACACTCACTCACACACACACAGACAGACTCACGTACCTATCTAAATGGGAATTTTCCATTTCTATGGGAAAACCCCTAATTTATATAAAATTGAGGTTATCCAAAAGGGGACCTGAAAAGATGTCCCCAAAAGTAGGGAAATCTCAGGTTTTACCACACTTCGAGGACATTTTGTTCCTCAAATGTGATATATGCAACCCCCCCCCCACACACACACATACAGGCAATTTGGTAATTCCAATTAGCTTCAGCATGATTTTGGACTGTGGGGGGAAACCCACAGTACTCCAACCCAGAGTACCCAGACGACATGGGGAGGACATGCAAACTCCACACACATGGAACCCGGGCAGAGACTAGAGCCCTAGTCCCAGAGGTGTAAGGAAATAGTGCCAACCACAGTGCCAACCACTGCACCACCATGCCGCCCTGTTAACATTACCTACCACAGAAAATCACAGTGGTTCCTATTCCAGCTTTCCCTCTTCAACTGATAATCATGCTAGCATCTGTTCTCTGCGCCAGCCCACTAAAAACTGAAAAATAAACCACCAACATCCATATTTTTGCTTGGAAGGTGTATTTTCTACAGTGTATCTTCCACTGTAGGAGCTGCTCCCCCAGAGTTGCATGTCCTGCCCCCCCCCAGCGGTCCCTTCTCACGTGCAGCGGGACGCAGCAGTCGATGTGCGGCAGACACCTTTGCATTCATCTCCATTGGTTGGCCCCAGGGGCATCCCAACCATGTTTAAAGCGGCAGTATGTGCTGAGCTGGTCAATCTCTGGCAGGACTTTGAAGGTCTAAACCAAATCCCAGAAAAAATAAAAACCCTTTGTTCTTGGCTAAAATGTTCAGTACTCATTAAGCTGCCTGTATCTGCATCCCGTTTGGAGCCTCGGATCTTTTGGGCATTTTTACAAACCGCTGGACTTCTCCTGCCTTGCTGGTATCAATCCCCTGTTCTTTTTGGCACATGGTGGCCATATAGAGAGGCAGCCATGATAACATGTAGCTCTAATCTATGTTCAACATGGTTCCTTTTACTACAATCAAATTTTCAGTCCAAAAAATTACTTAACGAGGATTTTCTACACGTCACACTACACTTAAACTGCTTATGTATTTCAAGGGGTTCGGGTGTGATTTTGTACATTTGTAATAAAACATTATACACATTAGCTCTGTGATGGTTTGGCCCCCCATCCTGGGTTTTACCCTGCCTAAGACCCATAGGCTCCCCTCAGCAAGCCTGAATAGGGCAAGCCAGTGCAGAAAATGCATGGACTACATCTATCTCGCAGAAGTTTTTACACAAAGCAATACACGTTTTTGTGACAGCAGGGTCAACCAGCCCCTGGAGGTATTGGGGGTTAAGGGCTTTGTCCTGGGATAGGAGCTGGTGACTTTCCAGTCCCAGCCACAGCATCCTAACGTGCTGAGCCACACAGCGGCCACACAGGGACGCCCACTCACACTTCAGCAGTTAGCAAATAAAGAATTAAAAATAGTTGCCCATAAGGTAAACAGAGATCAAGTAAACAATCAGATTGTACACACACACACACACACACACACACAAGTGCACAGTCAAAGTTATCTCATCAACGCTGAGAGAAACTCTCACTGCTGAAAGGTGGAGGGGTGTAATCCACAGTCTGGAGAAATGTCCCAAAACTGTACCAGAGAATGTCAGCTGCTCGGACCTGACCTTTTCCAGTGGCAGAGAAGGGAAACGCAATAAGCTTTGCGGGCGCGTAGGAAAAGGGCAGGGAGCTTAGTGAGACGGCGGAGTCCGTGGAGCTCGCCTTTCTCTAACGGAGGCTTACAAAAAGTAATATTCTGAGCACAAAGAAAAGGGGGCATTTACTGAACGTCATGCATTTAAAGTGTTTGTGTGGCAGCAAACCGGCAGAGGTTTTGGGGCGTGCGGCTTGGAATCACCATTACTGCTCACAGATTTATGATGCGGTCCACAAACACCCTTTGCATATAAAAGTTACAGGAACAACAATCCAGGGCGCAGAAATCAAGCTGAGGAATTTAACCATTCATATTCTGCAGAGCATATTGTCATTCCAACTTAATTTTTATACATCAGAGATGCTCTCTTCAGCTGCACCTCAGAAGATGGCAGCCATCTCCTAATGGGTCGACTAATACTGGTTATGTGTTTATTTCTCCATCCATCCATCCATCCATCCATCCATCCATCCATCACAGGTGTTACTCTATCTTTTGCCCTGGACCTGAGTGTGGAGATTAAATGACCTCCCCCTGTAGGAGTTTCCTTAGAGTACTCCGCTTTCCAAAAATATGTGGTTATGTGATTGTTTGTTAGCCCTGCAATGGACTGGCATCCCGTCAAGGAAGACCTCTGACTCATGCCCTGTACTCCCTGGCATAGGCGCCCAGTTCCGCACAACTCTGCACTCGATAAGCAGTTAAGGAAAATGAATGGATGTTCTGCATCTTTCCAGTTCATGAGTAAAGAGGCAGGTGAAGTCACAGCCCTTTCAAACATGTCATGGCAGGGATGGGACAGCAAAGATGCCCTTTATTGGCCTATAGAGTCGATACACTACAGGATGCAAGTCACAACAATGCTGTTCTCTCGTGCGGCTCCAACCGCTGTTTGCCAGCAACACTTTCTGTTTCAGCATTTTCTGACCCCGCTTACTCTCTATATGAAGCTGTGAGGCAGACAGGGAATCTGTAAGCTGTGCTTTCATTTCCCAACAGCTTACAAGTACACATTGCTTTATGTCAACGTTCGCCAAGACCAGGTGTAGAATCCTCCCAGGCTTTGCGGCCCTTTTGAGTAAAGTCTCACCTGAATTAACTGGCGGAGGATAACGTGTATTTATGTCCAATTAATTTGCACCTCATCTACTTAATTAGAAGCTAGTGTAATGAGAAATCCGAACATATGAGGAGTGCACTTCACACAGGTACCCTAGAACTGAAGGCCGGCTCCAGATCCAGTTTTGGAACTTTTTGGATCTCTGCTCTATGTGGAAGACTATCACGCCCGTCAAAAGTAGAAGCTGACACTGTTTCCCCACACACACACTTCCAGAGAGGGGCCCAGCAGCAGTGCTGTATTTGATGGTATCATGGCCGTCTTCATTCATGAAAAGTTACAGAAAGTTCCATGTGATGTAATATCCCCGCCGCTACATGTGGACGTCTCAGCTGACCAGATCGCATCACCTTGTCATACTTTCACCTCCCTCACAAGACCAAGGTTAAAACACCACAGAGCATGTATAATTTAGTCACTCTATTTAGAGAAGAAATACTATGTATGCACGAGCAGGCATAATAGATGGTAGTATATTTAAATCCAGCAAGCATAAAATGCTTACACACGTCAAACCGTTTCTACCGTAGTCTCTCGGGATTACTTGTATTGGGTCAAGGGACACATATCTCAGTACTAATTTAATATATTGAACTACAGCATGAAATAATATGTGCTCCAACTGAGAATTATTACATTGTTGATGGAAAGCGATGACTAAATGACTTGTCATAAAGGTAAGTGTCGTGCGTTCGTGTGCACGATCTCACAGCCCGTCTTCCCGGGAATGAGGGCTCTCTGTGCGGCGCACGCACTAACAGCACCCCGGCTCTTTCACCAATCACTCTGCATGCTACCGTAACACCCGACAAAATGTCAAAGACTGGCCAAGCCCAGTGTACTGGCTCCATTGATTAAATTAAAAAAATGTGAAGATTACTTGTGGGATCTTCAAATCGTTCACGATCTCCTTGTCAGATACTGATGATTTAATTTCATTGTTATCCAATAATATAAGTCCCCCTATACAGAAGGCCAGAGGCAACCACTGAAGACCCCACTTCGCACCGAAATGCCAATATTTATTCCCAAACAAGACTTAATTAACCGAGACCACTGTAATAAAAAGCGATTACGATCAGCCGTTTTAGGTGGTAGCGACTGGTCATATAATCAGTCACAAGCAAACCGCTGGTGTACGGCGTGTGTCCTGCTCATTTAATGCAGGTGGAATCAAGTATTGGCGAGGAATGCTGCAGAAAACGGGGAAGATGCACGTCATTATATTTCTCGTTTGTCAGTTAAGTGGTGTTACAAGATTTGGTCGTGTTTTACAACAAAACTCTAATTCTAATAACAATGCATTCTTTTTTTGTATCAAATGCGGCGACAAGATGGAGAGATTGCACCACATATACACTGTTTAAAATACCTCAGTTTAATACCACTGTTGAATTGTAAAAAAAAAAAAACACCATGACACAAAATTAAAGGTTTTACCAAATAAGACACAAAGCGCCCGCTCCATCGCATGGATTTCACCCACAATAAATCGCACAAATCGTAACGTGACCCTTAAACCGCTGAAATATGCTTATATTCATGTATTTTCCTCTTAAATAGATACAAGGTACCGAAGCTGGAAGCTGTTTCAGCACATATGGAGGAGATTCGCGGCGGCTCAGCCCCCGCTCGCCCGTAACGCGGACGAATGTCTGAATATCAGCCGCGTCTCAAACAGAAAGAGAAAGGAGGCTGCCGGAGCCGATCCGGACCGGCGCTCGCCACTTACCGCACAGCAGCTGCATCCAGGCGCACGTCTTGTAGACGGTGGCGGTGTTGCAGAAGAAGAAGAGGGCGAAGCAGGCGATGCAGCCCAGGATGAGGACCATGGAGAGCAGCACGAAGAACGCGGCCGCTTTGAAAGCGCCCGAGGGGATGGAGCTGAAGTCGGAGAAGGTGCCATGGCAGGTGAGCTCCCGGTTGGAATTGCCGTTGCCCACGCAGTAATGGAACAACCCGAAGTAGCCGGCGTGTGGGGTATTTACACTGTCCCCGATCCAGTAGGGCTGAATAAATACCACCACATTTATGATGGCGAAACAAATAGTGAATATCGCCCAGAGTACTCCGATGGCCCTGGAGTTTCGCATGTAGTTGTCATGGTAGATCTTGGAGGCTTCTTGCGACGGCAGCATTTTCCCTAAATTCCCCTATTTTCCCCCCGGCGTTCTCCTCCCCTATATCTTTACCAATGAGCTCACGAAAACGCGCTTGAGATAACAGGGTGCCGTAAAAATAGGTTAAAATGCCCAGATGTTTCTCTAATAACGTGAAGGTCAGTGCAAAGATTTTTTTTTAAACGAAGAATTGAATCAAGTAATTCCGCCGCCACCGATATGTGTTATACCTAAACGGTTAAAATAATTATATATCTATAAACACGGAAAGTGATTCAACAGCAATGAGTAAAATCCCTTACGATCCCCCTCCTCCTCTCAAAAGGCATACAAACCTCCGACTTGGCACACAGCACACATTGCAAATAAAAGATACATTTCACGATAAAAGCGACCAGAGCTTTTTTTTCCTGTTGAGCCTAATGTGCAGGAATAATCTACATGCTTTGCCTCCCATCAGAACCAAGGCTGGCGTTGACGGACAGTAAGCGCTGCCGGGGATCGCTGATGAATCTTTCGCGAGCAAACGGAGATGGAGCCCACAATGGGATCATTCGTGAGATCCTTGCTGCCAAAATCCTCTCCAAACGCGGGATGTATCCTTTTTTTATCGTGCATATGAGCGAGTCCCTTCGATGGATCAGAAGAAATACAAATGCAGATGTTGTGCCTGGTGTTGCGACCGAGGCTCCGAATCCATGATTATATTTTTACGGTCCTCACTCGCTCTATCCGGTTTCCTCCCCTGCGTTTCTGCCCTTCTCGAGCAGTGTCGATGATGGCGCGTACACGCATTGGATATTGCAGGATTTTTATGGCACCGTATCCCTCTACCCCCTTTACAGTACGTCGCACCACTCATATAAAACACAGTCTCATTGATCTTGAATTTCTGTATCGACTTACCATACTATTTACATTTTCCTTTTATGTGGCCCCCTCGCCCCAAATCACGATGATAAAATAATTACAGTAAATAGATCACACATCAGAAATCGAGGATTAGGACACGGGAGTATAGTGACTCGCTGTAAAAAAATTATAATCATAATATCTGGATACCATTGTGGCTATTAATTAAGTTATGAACATTTTTTATCCGAACACAAAGTAAAGGATATTCAGATTCAATTCGTTAAATTTAAAACAACTCAAAATAGTAACAGTGTTTTTAAGGTACGTTATAGAATACACACAGACAGTAGATGTGATGAAAATGGATACACTTTGGATTTCTGACTTAAATTCAGGTATAAATCAATTCATATAGTGATTTTTATCAATGACATGCACCTGCCAGCACCAAACAGCAGGCACTGTAGGGGGAAACTATTGCAGAACATGTTAGACCATGTCTATTGGATACATACTCACAATATTCTAAACCAATATCATGGTTGGCAGAGAGATTCAGGAGGCAATGCTGTCACGTCTCTTCTCTGGGGTTTGGAGTTTGAATCTCACCAAGTTCTGCGTGTGTAAGTGTGTCATTTGGATGTTCTGATGTTACACAGGTTCTTCGGGGCATTCCGGTTTCCTCCGCTAAAGCAAAATTAGATGCTGTCACTAAATTCCCCATAGTGTGTAAGTGTGTGCATGGCCTGGCATCCTTTTCAAGGTGTCCTCAGCCATGTACCCTGAGCTGCCTGAGACAGACTCTCTGAGACCCTGTACTGGATAAGCAGCTTGGAAATAGTGGTAGGATGGATGGGTGAATGGATAGATAACAAGCTGTTGGTGCTGTTTTGGCTCAAGAAACACAATTATTTTTTAATTTCCACATTTTATAAAACATGTTTTTTGTCTTTATGCATTCAAGTCTGCATAAAACATATGAAAATAAAGGGGACATGTGATTTCTGGTGAAGTGCAAAATCATAAAAGGACACAGCTATGGTTTGCAATGCTACCACGCTGTTTTGGACACCTGGAATCCTGACAGATGACGTGGCTGGTCTCAGAAGAACAGTATGCTTAATCAGTACAGAACACAACATTTTGAGCTGCATTGGATGGATCAGCAGACCGACAGGGCTCTTTATGAGGACAGGTCAAGTACCTTTTGTGACAAATGGTCCCATAATACCATTAAATTCAATACCAAGAACTCAAGTCAACAGTCCCTAACAGTATCTCCAAATAAGTTATGATACTATAAATGTGTAAAGCATATGTACAGGTATCATACTAGGAGATTGGATGACTTCATGGTCCAGGCATTCATCTTCCATAACCAGTGCAGAAGTCATCCAGTATGGAGCTGTGGTGAGCCTATCTCAGCAAGTGCAGGAAACAAAGCAAGGGGCTTGTTTAATATTTATTTTCTCATTAAAAAGCCAAAACACAAACTGCAGTCAGTTGTATAATATACATGCAAAAGCAGAAGCAAAAACTGCTTAAGGCACATACACTGCCGACCATTTTCACCAGCAAATATCATGGTAAGACATTCATTTTATTTATTTCAGTCTTTATATTTGCCTGTTCATTCCTCTATTTGCATTAACTGCTTATCCAGTTACGGTCGGAGTGGCACTGTGCACGACTGCTTTTACAGTAAAACACTCACGTAGAACAGAAATTCAATTCCAGAGAAGATGAAAATAAGAGGATAGAAATTAGTGCCAAAAATCTAAAAAAAAAAATATATATATATATATCTATAAGAAAAATGTATCATTTCTAAAGAGTAGATTTTTAGACCATCAAATATCTCAGGACTTTTGGGAAGTGCTGGTGATATAGGGCTGTGTGTGTGTGTGTGTGTGTGTGTGTGTGTGTGTGTGTGGGACCTGAGACGCGGTTTAGGTCTGGATGCTGGATGCCACAGCCCTGAATATCCATTTGGACTCAAGGTTAATAGAGCCATTCCATTAGCTGGGCTGGTATTGACCTCAGTATCTGCACTGAGAGAAATGTCTGGAAAGGTATTATGTCACAGTTCCCTGGGTTTTCACAAATGGATGCTAATATTGATTAGCCTTAATATAATAATAAAAAAAGCTTCCATTTACATTCCCAGGCTTCTGTGGTAATCACATTTATATTTCCATCTACTGTACTTAGTTTGAAGACGGCAGTATTTTTTAGCCTTTAAGTTACATAGCTATAAAGAATATCTATATGTCTGCTGGATATATTTCTTTTTAACTTGTATGGTGCATTTTTAGTTGGACATGAACCTTGCCACTGTAATACTAACAAGTCAGAATTAAAGTACATAGCATTTTTAAAGGGTTGACATTGCGAAAGAACATTTAAATATAGTGAAATATTGAAGCCCAGCTGGTTTTTCTTCACCACTACCACCATTCACCTGTGGATACTGCACACAGCATGAATATTTACTATTTTAATGTAACATTGTTTTCACATAAACCGGCAAGCTTTTTGACTGTCATCAATGCAAGTATACATTTTGTTGAATTGCTGAATATATGTGCTAATGGTCAAGCTGGCCATGAGCTCACAGAGCATAATCACTGTGAATCGCTAATCAAAGATTTCATACTAAATTATCGTTAAATTATTATTGTTTGAATCAACACATATGGAAACTAAACATTGGTGTTATTTCAAGGTAATTGGTGGCTGAAAATACAGGACTTTCTTGAGAAACTTTCTTGGAACGTTTTGCCGTCAGCGTTTGGATAGGGGGTTGATGTCTACAAAATTGTACACTGAATATTTAGGAACTACCTTCACCACGTGGCATAGCCCGGACTGTAGTATAGATGCACGTTAAAGATGACTTTACACTCAAAGACGATTACTGCATGTATTTATTATATTACAGTCAAAGGTAAGGTACAGATTAAGGCTGGTTAATGAGAAAGCGGAAAACCGAGGGAATGTGTGTTTTGGCAGCAGTGTCACATGAGGAGGACATCTTGGGCCGTCATATGCTCCCGATAACTTCCTGTTTACCACTTGTTCGCTGTCTTCAGCTGGAGCAGTAACACACCCCCGGAACTGCAGAATACCGATAATGAAACTAAACATAAAGATGTTTCTGGAGGTTTGTCTCTGCGGGGTCTTGCGTCTGCGGATGGCACTGTAGGGTCCAGTCGTTCTAAGAAGTGCGGAGTCCCGAACCATTCCAATGGAAAGCGTGACTGGGCCGCGAATCCTCGGCGTTTCCTGAGCCGTCTCTGCGTAGAACCGGGGACGTCTTCGCCCTGCTTCGACCGCCGGATTAACCTGTTCGTCAGCCGCTCAGCACTGTCCTGTTAAACCGGAATTTCCATAAGTATTCTAAGCTGAGGACTTGGAAAGGGAGGCTATTGAATGGCGTTTTGTAACTTTTCCTCGGAGGTGATTGTCTAAAAGCGGTCCGCGCTAGCCGGCTGCTGGGCTACCTCGACATCACTTCGGAGGGGGTGGTTGAACTCTCTGGTGCCCTGAATTCAGGACGGATACCCGGCTCCGGCCCCTTCAGGCGGGCGGTCAGGAAGAAACTGACCGGGAAGGGATGGCCTGGACGGTCGCCCCGACCCCAAGGAGCTGCGGTGTTTGAGAGGGGACGCGTCCGACTAGAGGCCGCGGCCATGGCCGGGTCCCCCAGCGCGGCGCTCGGTGCGATCTCCGGGAGGAAGGGCGACGAAATCGCGGACTTGATCGTCTTGTTCTCGAAAACGCAATACCGGGCGAAGGAAGTCAGTCCCCGGGTAAGAGCAGCGGGGAAACCCCGGCGCGGCCCCGACCGCCGCTGCCTGCCCATCCCTCCCATTCATTAGATTAACATGCTGCGGCGTTCTAACACTCGCCGGCCGCTCGGCCCATTAGGGGCTGTGTGCGACCTGGGCGGCCGGGGTGCCATGTGCGCCCGTCCGGAGGCGCACCGGGAGCCGCAGCCCCTGTCTGTAATGTGAGTGAGCGGCATGCTTGTTGCTGTCACGGCCAGGTGGAGCGGATCGAGAAGCGCTGCTTGGAGCTCTTCGGACGGGACTACCGGTACAGCGTGATCCAGAACGCCAGCGGGGAGGTCTGCGGGCACTACCCTCGACAGATCGTCTTCCTGGAGTACGAGAGTGCGGAACAGAGCAGGGAGAGGTGGGAGCTGCCATCCGCCCGCACGCGTGTCCCGTCTGGCGGGCCGGTGTCAGCTTCTCATGCCTTGACTGGGCAAGCAACTGGTTTATGAGTTAGTCCAGTAATGAGTTTTAGAAGTTACTTTCTAGGCAGCGGTGGGAATGTAGCAATGCACCGCACAGAAGTTTTAGGAAGAAGGTGTGTTAAGGGTGTCAACTGCTGGTCAGTCGTGCTTGAGTATTTGAATTTTTAATTTGTGTTATATATTTTTAATGTGTTCCTGCAAGTCGAGTAAGGAGCTATGATTAGCTGGTGAGCTGTCTCGGCCACTAAGATGTGTAGTGTTTTTGGGACAGACGGGAAGGCTAGCACGGGTCTCGCCGGCGTGCACGTCACCTGTCCTGGTGTTGGCAGGTTTGAGAGCACGGTGCAGATCAGCAAGCTGCAGGACCTTGTGAACCGCAGCAAGATGGCCCGCTGTCGGGGGAGGTTTGTCTGCCCTGTCATCCTCTACAACGGCAAGGTAAGCTGTCCCAATGCGTATTTTACAAGTTTACAATGTGGGGGGGGGGGGGGGGGCTAGAGCCGATCCAAAGGTCAGCCGTCGGTGGCGTTCTGGTTAAAAGCTAAGAAGGCTGTCCCTTGGGGGAGGGCAGAGGTTCTCGTCTTAAATGTCCTCCTTGGGTATTGATGCGTGATAGTGGCCCTTGACCACACCTGCAGTAACTCAATATGGAAATGTTCCATGTCTCTGTGACTCAGAAGTAGCTTTAGCAAAAAATAGCCAAGTGACGTCCCCCCCCAATCTGATTCATCCGTAATTATTAAGCAAGCTATTATAGTTAGCTAGAACATTGTTTTAGGCATTAGGATACTATAAATGAATGTATCAAAAACATGTTCGCCGTAATTACTGAAATGTCTGTATTATGCATAATGCCAAGCAGAAAGCTTTTGCAGATTCTAAAATTATGCAGATTTTTGAAGAAATGGCTTTTTCCGACCAGTAAATGTTAAGAATGTCCCTAGCATGATGTACTCTCATGGGTTTTTTTTTCTCTGTTGGGGTCAGAGCTCACTGTTTACATAAGATAACTTTACAAGATAAACTCTGCATATTACGACTCGCCTCTGCAAGATGCCTCTAACATGCTTCTGAAATGACTTGGGAATGATCCTGGCAGTTGTGTTATTGTATATCACTCATTTAATTAGTTGAAATTGTCATGATGATAACTTGCTGCCCTGCTTCTGAAGTGTATATATTGCACAAGGCTACAGATAAGTTCCAGTAAATTGGAAATTTGTTCTTTAGAAAGATATGTATTTCTGTGTTGTTGTATGTCACGGTAATAGAAGCGATATATTTATCACGCTATTTACTCTGATAGAAGGAATGATGCTTGCTTTTATTGCGGCCTGGCATTATTTTCTTTTGAAAGCCTTACTCGCACTGTTTGGTCCCTCTCTTGTTAGCACATCTGTCGGTCCTCCACTCTGGCTGGCTGGGGGGAGTTGTATGGTCGCACTGGCTATAACTACATCTTCTCAGGTGAGGTGAAGCACCCGCTACTCTTGGACCTCCAGGCACCCATTGTAACCCACTTTGACCCATTTTAATTACGCAGTTGTTTGGGCCGACAGAACCACCATCTTGTCTTCTCGCAGTCTGTAGCCCATCTGTTAAGTCTCGCCCTTTGCTGTGTGACGTGGTGTTCCTACATGTCAAGTGATGGTAGCTAAACCTAAGGTGTGTTTGAGAGAACAGGTTAGACACTGAGATGAGAATGAATGTTCAGTATGAGAGAGACATTTCAGTGGTTCATTTATGAGAAACTTTAATTATTTGGATACAAGTTATGTCATTAATGAGACTTTACCAATTGTAAAGAGGATGTCCTATGTTTTTGTAAAACTGGGATACAGCAGTGACCTCTTGTGGTGCATTATGTAAAACCTGTCTAAATTCTCGTATCTCTTCTTCAGGGTAAATCTGATTATTGTTACATATATCAGTTACAATCTAACAATGTTTTGAAGCAAAGGTGGTATTCAGATAATTTAATATCTTTTTCTAATTGTACTTTAACACCTATAAAACTTGAGGTAATTTCCTGTTTGGCAAATGTACTCATTTGTATGCAGGTGATTCCAGCTTGGAAGCTTATAAGACATTGTTAGTTTACTAATGATGTTTCATTAATATTTTGCATTGACTTGGTAAATATTTCAATACATTGACCTTGCTCTCATTTAGACCTAGTGATGCTCTTAAAAACTTTTGAATTGTATTTGTTTAAAAAAAAAAAAAAAAACCTTTGGAATTGAATTGTTTTTCTCTGAATTGCATACTGTTTCTTTTAATCACATTCAGTTGTGTCATGTGGTTTTTCTGATTGGCAGTATATCAAAATCTAACAGGCTATTTCACATTCAAAGAATCAGTTATTTACAAATGTAGAACAAATGTAGAGTCGCAAAATGCATTATTCTGGATTTTTAGTAAAGTTGTAAATCACCATTAATTGTAGTCAATCAGAACTAAATGACTCCTATTCAAATGACCTCCACCGCAGAGGCTGCACCACAGAAGCTTTCGGGGAAAACGCTTATTCTTAGATGTGTATCCTAGCAACAAAGTTTCTCTGATGGCTTGAGACAGACGATCAGTCTGGCGCAGTGCTGTCTGAGGCTGCTGCCAGTATGGCTGTCTGTATCCTTTAGGGTCAGCTTCCTCTTATAGTTTCAAAAGAAAACACTAGGGTAAAACAATACAGATTTTAAATTGTGAAAATTACTAGAAAGCTGTATCTTCATAAAACATCAGTAGCACTGGTATTGTTGGATACCATACTAATGTAGCTAGTTGCATAATAGTCTTGTTTAGTAAATGGGGGCTGTTTGTTCTGTGTACACATGATTGTAATGGCCTTCTTTGCTGTACATAACATGAATTGTTTAATGGTTTTCTCTCATATAATACATTAAGCTTTAAAAATGTATCATGGCTGCCTGCAGAGTGAGTCCAGGCAGCCAGACAGGAGGCGGCCGGCATGGCACTGTCCCCCTCCGGCGATGCCTAGCTGCTCCATGCAGCTTCATTCGCTTGGCATGCCGCAGCCTGCTTGTGGCCACCAGATGCCGGGAATTTGGATAAAAGAGGGTTTTGGGCAGTGACATTTGTCATGCTTGCCAGGCACAGGGCGATGCTTCATGTTTTATTTAAAAAAATTTGGAAAAAGTGTAAAACGAGAGACTGGGAATGAGTAATTTAATCACTATTATGTCCCCCTGCTTCACCCTACCTCCAGTTTTTCTGATTTGTGGGTCTTGATTCCAGGTTTGTGGGTCTTGATTCCAGATTGGATGGTCTTGATCTCAAACTTGTCGTTCCATCTGGCTGATGGCATGACTGTTGTAAATGTACAGCACAGAGGGTACTAGGTTGCTGGCTTTTATTTAACGTTAACACGGTAAACTAAACATATAAAATGTTTCATAGATCTGGAAGTGGTAATCGAACTAAAAAGAGGCCTGTACTATAAGCTTTCTAGACCCACATCTGGGGGGGAGTCAAATAATCCTGTTGTCTTGCGTTTGCCAAGGTGCTGAATCTCTCTCTCTCTCTTTCCAGGGGGCTCTGACGACACTTGGGGAGAGTCAGAGGAGGTACCGGAGGATGACAGTGCAGTGCGGTGAGACCATTCTCTAAAAAATAACTGAAATGGTTGATTTATTAATGATATATAAATGTTTTGTGGAACTGTGTAAGTTGTAGTTGTAGTTAATGCTGTGCAGTTCCCGTACTGGATTTGATTACAATACTGTTACAGTGTGGTCTTGACAAGCTGACAGCTCACACGGCCACACAGTTGTTGTCATGGCGAATCGTGGCCCTGTGAAAATTGGCGGGCCGCGTTGTGTTGTCGCGGCCCTGGTGCGGCGTGTCGGTGCGATTTCACACGCAGCGTGATCTGGTGCACCGCAGGAACGGCGAGTCGCAGCTCTTTGACAAAGTTCGGGGCCTGGATATCAAGCTCCTTCGCTACCTCTCTGTGCGCTACATCTGCGACCTCATGGTGGAGAACAAGAAGGTCAAGTTTGGCCTAAAGTGAGTGGCGGTCCTCGGGGCCCATATTCCTGCTGTATACTTCTGTGTCAAATCGACAGCGTAAGTGCGGCGTAGCTGTGGGCCTTGCGCTGAACCTCCCCAGAAATGTATTTACGCATCACGGAGACGCGAACCGCATGAACTGTGATGCGTGGAATTTGTTTTTTAGTAGTATTAGAGAGCATAAACGGTGTGCATCCCAGGTGTACCTATATATAGCTGATTGAAACTGAAGCTCTATTTATATCTAGCATTAAATAACTCACCCTAGGCATCTTTGCAACATGTCTACAGAACAGTCACGTACCTCCATTAAATTTATTCGTATTTTACAAGACTTAAAAAAAAAAAAAAAAAAAAAGTAGTGGAGACACTAACTTTAGAAGGGAAATGCATAAAAAAGTGACTTTGTAGTGCCTCAGCATTTTTCCAGATTTATCTACGGGAAGTTTCAGGCAGCATGCATATAACCAGAGCTCAATAGATGGATACTTTAATTGTTAAATGTTTAGTGTTTTTTCTGCTTTAGTTGTGTGATTGAACACTTGAATATATTACAGGTTGCAAAGTCAATAAGTAGAGCATCCCTTAGTGTTTTGGCAGTGTATTTGCTGAGCAACACGGACACACCAGCGTAAAAATGCTCGCGACAGCATAGGCCACTTACACAGCTCCCGGTATAGGCTTGACACAGAAGTGCAGATCAGCCGTTACGCTAACCCACTCTTCTCTTTCCTTCCTTTTTATCGTAATCCTGTTGTTTCCCTCCTTTTTTTAATCATAATCCCGCTTCCTCCTCCCTCCCGTTTAGTGTAAGCCCTCTATCCGCTCTACTAGGCTTGGCCGCTATGACAATATTACAGCATACACCCGTATTCAAAAATCCCCAAGGTATTGTTTTTAATCAAGAAACATAGTCTCTTCTCTTTCTGTGATACTGATATGGAGTTGCCCTACTGAGGCGATGTACTGTAGTGCCTAGCGTTAGCGTTGATTGGAGCCTCGCTTAAGTTTAACAAAAAAAAAATAGGTGGACAGTTAAGTTAACACGCAGTGAACTGCTGGAGCATGCCTGGCATGCAGTCACAGACGGGGCAGTGACAGTGCTGTCACTAGACGAATGATGATCTTTTTACCTCTTCAGGAAGGAGCGGTCTCCTCATGTCTCCTTCCATGCTGATGAGCCCGTTTAGGCTCTGATTCTGAAGTTTGCTGTAGCCTATATGATTTACATATATATTCTATACTGTATACCAGTTTGAAATGTGTAAAAGGTATGATGACATGGATGCCGCCCAAGCCTACTCTCTCCCTCTCTGTAACCCCACCCTCCTCTTGTCCTCCTTTTCATGGTAATCCCGTGGTCTCCTTCCTCCTCCTTATTGTAATCTCCCTCTTTTCCTAGTGTCACCTCCTCTGAGAAGGTGGACAAGGCTCAGCGCTATGCAGACTTCACCCTGATATCTGTGCCTTACCCAGGTAATGACACGTCCTGCCGTCCGCGCGGCCCGACGGCCGTCTGAGTGTTTGCCTGCTTTCATTAGAGCTTCTGCCTTGTTCTTTTCAGGCTGTGAATTTTTTAAGGAATACAAAGACAGAGATTATACAGCAGAAGGGCTGGTTTTTAACTGGAACCAGGTATGGTGACCTGTTGTATTATTATACTGCAACATTACAGCTACGGGGGGTGGATTTTAGTGGTTCTGGATTGGCGTAATGATACTGTCTCATGCTTAAAGCTTAGAGTGTATTATCATCATCCTAATGAGATGTGTATGATTAGATTAGTCCTCTTGTGACACTTGAGAAAGGAACCCCCTTCTCTTTTTAGTCTGTTTATTTTGCTTGATCTTATCCTCTGTGCTCAAACTGAAGGACTTTGTGGACGCTCCCTTGACAATCCCTGATACCTTCACCAAGAACTTGAACATAGACTGGAGCGAATACCAGGTAGGCATTAGGTAGTTCACACCCACTTTAGAGCATAGCCCCTGCCCCCATATCGCTGCACATCTGGTATCTGTGTCATGTCCACTCTGGTCTCTTCATGGTGGCAGACATGGGGTGTTTCTCAATACCAAAAATTAAAAAATTGTACTTGTCGTCTTGGCACGACTGGATTTGCTAATTTGAGGAACACCTTGGAGTGCAATAAATCATGAGGTCTTGTTTGGCAAGGATACAACTAGGGCTGCGTGATATGCTTTCGCCATATAACACTGATTATATGGCACATGGAGGATAACCGCCAGGGCTTAAACGTTTGTCCACATGCCGGCTTTTTGGCACTATTCGGACATTTACTTATGCCCACGATTTGGTAAGCAGATTAGTAGTGTACCTAAAATATTAATGATAGGCGTTTTGTGATGGCCAAAAGTTAGTAATCTGTATTTTGGAGTACTCTCATGTTTATTACATTTGGATAGTGGAGCATGCCATGTAGTACCGTTTTATATCATAGAAGTGATACGTACTGTAGTGGCAGAGAAGGGACAGCTCAGCAGCCACAACATCTTTGGGAAATTAGATGTCGTGGATAAACAAGGCAAAAAATATGGTGGTGGTGTGCCAGTACTTTCTGTAGTTTCAAGTCGAGCACATTGATTAAACATAAGGGTACGCCAAATTTATACAGATTGCTAACTTTTGGGCATCATAATATCCCTCTCATTACTATTTTAGGTGCAATACTAATCTGCTTACCAAATTGTGAGGGTGAGTAAACGTCTGTATGGTCCCAAAAAACTGGCGTCTGGAAAAATGTTTTCGCCCGTCATCTGAAGCTCTGGTAATTACTGTGCACGCGGCATATGACCGCAGTGTGATATTGTGCCGCCCGCTGATGCAACCGATGCATCCTTGGTGTTTGTGGTGGGGCAAGAATGTCATCTGCCGCCCTCTGTACTTCTGCCTTAGAATTGGAACGGATCTTTGGCAATGGACGATGGTGTAAAATGGGTAAACGGGAACATAAGTAGGGTCAAGTACACGTACTGGGAAACAGCCTTGGTTTGGTTTCTTCGTGCCCGAATGTTACGCGGGCGCCCTTCATACGACATGCTTCCCAAAGGTGTTTGATTTCTGTTCTGCTGTTTCGCCCCTCAGTCTTGGGACCTGGTCCAGCAGACACAGAACTACCTGCAGCTGCTTATTCATATAATCAACAATGACGGTGAGCACCCCATGGCCGCCTGGGAAATGACTGGTTGCATTCACCGTGGATTATTTTGCTCTGAGAAGCTTCCCCCTGTAACAGGCTCTCCTAGCCTGCAGTTAAATCCTGTAAAGTTAAGTCCTACACGACAGCAGCACTTACTTACTTCAGTGAGGTTTGCGGTGCCGTGTCAAACCCATCTCCTTCACCCGCAGATGACAGTGGCCTCCTGGTGCACTGTATATCGGGCTGGGACCGGACACCTCTCTTTGTGTCCCTCTTAAGACTCTCCCTATGGGCAGTAAGTTCTCCATTGGATATGTTTTTGAATCTATAATTCTTCTTCCTTTTCCCATCCAAGTATATTGCCTTGAAGTGAGTCTCCCCGGATTGGGGTCGAGTTTCTACCCAGAAGTACACCCATCACCCAATTTATTGCCCAGCTTATCTTCAGAAATTCCAAGAGCATCATAAAGAAGGGCATTTGCAGCCTGGTGCTCAGTGATGTGTATTTGTAACCTCGGCCCGGCCTCCCTGGAGTACCACACTCAGGAGCTAAGCGCTGAATGGAGAGCCAGATGCAAGCTTCTCTCTGTTGTATATTTTTCATCAGTTTTATTTCGTAGGATGGCTTGATCCATGCCAGCCTGGAGCCAGCTGAGATTCTGTATCTGACCATCGCCTATGACTGGTTCCTCTTCGGGTGAGGAGTCAGCCTTCTTTTGTGTTGTTTTTTTGATGTTTATTTTAAGGCACTCAAAGCGATAAACATGCCGCTCGGGACTGGAACGCGAGCAAACCATTTCCCCTGGAGGTTCTACCTGATTATTCTCTCCTGTACGCATTTAATCCAGGCAGAAAATATGTGAGCAGATACCATGGTTTTCTTAAATTTCAAACCAGCTCCTGGGAACAGGTCCAGGGAATTTGGCTTAAGTCCCCCCCCCCACACACACACACACACACACGTACACGATGCCCATTCCAGGGGATAAACTGGAATGTGATTAATTTCTCACTGACTCTTTTTAATCATCTGCACTCCTTGGTAGCTTTATGCTGCTCTGGAAGTGAAACCTTTTGGCATTTAGCTCATTTCTAGTCGTGTGCAGATCTGATGGCGTTTAATGACCTTTGTGTTGTGGTGCAGTGGAGATGATAAGCGGCGTTAAATAAAACGCCCGTATAGAGAAGTGTGGCTCTGCAGATGTTCTCACATCCTCTCCCGGAAGGCTGGTGGGTTTTGGCTGGGACTCTGTCTCAGAACAGAAGGGGTGAAACTTCATGGTTCTGCTTCGAGAAGACCCCTTAAAAGTAATGATAATCATGTATAATCTCCTTATTTTAGGCTAAAATAAAGGTGCATTTTTATCCTTCAGTTTTTCGACCTCCTGACCCAGAATATTAAAGGCAGTTTTAGTCCAAATTTATTTAACTTTTAATTGTTGCTGCTTTCTTAAGACCTATGGATTAGGACTCTTCTTGTGATTAAAAGGTCACTGGCTCACATTCTATGGCCAGAGGAGTGATGTCACTGCTGGGCTTCTGCCCGAGGCTCTTAACCCTATTTGCTCCAGGGACTGGGTTGACCCTGCTTTCTGAATTATATGTTGCTTCGGATAAAGCTAGTGATAAATAAATGTAATAAGTTCCATGCCATGTGCGACAGATCAGGCTGGTTTTGTGGTTTTTCCAGCATGCCCATGTTTGTTTGTTTGCTTGTTTATCTGTTTGTTGTGTGGCTTCATGTAGTTACTGGCTAATCAATTTACTGTATATGAGTTGTCATGAAAGCCTGAAATTCTCTAGAAATTGTACATGGTCCAGTTTCTGCTGTGTATCGAATCATCTAGGGGTGAGCTTGCTTACTGAGAGAAGTTTCATTTGTGATGACCAAGGCTTGTATTGTTTAGACAGCTGTGTTTGGTTTTTGTTGAATATTGATTCAAGTTTCTTGCCTTTTCACGAGTCATTTACATAATTAGAAAAATGTAGCCTTGCTGAATTATCAACTGCATTGTTAGAATGCAGAGAAAAATACCCACATGTTGCCTTTTTGTTTCTCTTTGCATTGATTGATTTGTTAGTAATATTTGAACCCTGCTTCTGGTTCCCCAGGCATATGTTACCAGATCGACTCGGTAAAGGAGAGGAGGTAGATGGCCGGCGTGTGTGTGTTTGTGTGTGTGTGTGTGTGTGTCTCTCTCTCTGTGTCTGTGTGCCTGTTTCTCTCTTTTTTAAATGATGAAATAATCGCTGGATTTGTGAAAGACACCAGCGCCTGCAGCCACTGCAATTCTTGCACCACTGTGAATTTCAGCAGACACCAGTCCCACTTTAATTCTGGAAAACTAGGGGGCAGTATTTCACCTAGTTGGTCTCTCTCTTTTTTTTTTTTTTAAATTGATTTATTTCTTCTTTTTAGATTTTCTTCTTTTGCTTCAATTTTTTGAAGCACATCGTCTCAGAGAAGTTTTCGGCTGTGAAGAAGCAGAGGTGGGTGTTTGCCGAGGTTCAGGGTACAATAAATGGCTAGTAAGTGGTCGTTGGCCTTTGATATTAAGATGGATATTTAGGCTGGGACTACAACAAACCACGCAAACATCTAGATGATCTAACAGCAGTCCCAGTATAAAAAAAGTTTTACAGTTCAGTTCATAGTATGATGTTAACACGTGACATTTTCCTCTCCCGTCTGTCACTACCCAGGAGGAAGAACTCCCAGTTTAAAGACATGGAGTTCACAATGGACGACCTCTGTCAGATGAGTAAGTTAACCCCTACCCAGTGGAAAGACTGCCTTTCCCTCATGCTGGGGTGGGTGCGTATTTAAGCATTGTCCTCGGCCATGCTAGCTCCCACTGGCAGCCTGGGATATCCCTGGAGAAGCATGAAGTTTAATTGGCTGTCTGTTAACAGAAATATACTTAGGATGATATTAATAATTGTGATACTTTACTTGCCGTTGTGCAAGCACAGGTATATTGAAATTCTTTAGTTTTCTCATGTCTTGCTGTCCAGTGAGACGCATGTATACAGGTGAGAGCAAAGCCTGAGGTTTGAGCGCAGTCAGCCACTTTTCCTGCACCCATAGAACAGTTTTGTAGTTATGGACCTTGCCGCAGAGTCCCATACCAGCTTGTTATTATTTATTTAAGGATGGAATGCCCCCCCCCCCCCACCCTTGTGTCCTGTCCTCTTTGTGACAGAGTTCTGCTCTTTTTACTGGTGGTTCCTGCTCATTAGGCTTGTGGAGCCCCATCAGTTCGTCTCGCTCGTTTTCAGAGTCCCGGGAGCGGGGCAGCCTCACCAGTCTCAGCAGCGACTTCTCCCTCATCACGGAGGATGCCGTCGCCGTCACTGCCGCCTCCAGCGGGACTGGCGAGGGGCCGGACCCCTTCTCCGGTGCCTCCCAACCACCCATGCCCTGGTGAGCTTCCGTGTCGGCAGGAGGAAGGAAATAAGAGGTCTCGCATATTTCCTCATACTCATTTAGTGTGATTTTTTTTTTCCCAGTTAAATTTCTTCTGCGGTCGCTGACTGACCGTAAAACAGCGGTTCTGCCTTGTTAAATGTCTTTTATATTTTATGCTGAAGCTGTAAGGACTCAGAGGTGGCAAAGTGTATAGGGTCTTTTCTGTTGGACCTTGAGAAAAGATTAACTATTTTTTTATAGATTATGGGCCTTGCTGAGGGGCTCAGTGTTGAATGCACTTTGTCAGCTCTGGGATTTGAACCAGCGTAGCGGTGCATAATCGCACTTCTGCAAACTGACGCCTTTGTGCTCGCAGGAGAAAGGGGAGAACATCGTCTCCTCAGACGGTCCTGTGGAACAAACCCATCCCCCTGGAGGAGAGGCTGCTGCATCCCGTCGCCGACGGAAAGTCCTCCAGCTCCTCGTCTTCCAACCAGTCGGAGCAGGGCTTCCCTCGGGCCGGTAGCAGCCCCCTGGCCGTGCCGGGCCGGAGGTGAGACGTCGGCCTGCGGGCGGCATTCCCGTCGA
The DNA here is from genome assembly GCA_026780845.1 of Petrocephalus sullivani. Classification (NCBI taxonomy): domain Eukaryota; kingdom Metazoa; phylum Chordata; class Actinopteri; order Osteoglossiformes; family Mormyridae; genus Petrocephalus; species Petrocephalus sullivani. The sequence continues at coordinate 1,011,960 of JAODKM010000103.1, read as the reverse complement.
GGCCTTGGGTCGTGGCGCGTGGTGCAGCTTCCCGGACTCGAGCTGGCCAGCCCGGTGGCCTCGTCGTCAGCTCGGCTATTCTCGGAGCTTCTGAAGGACGAACGGGGGGCGGGCGATGTGGGAAGGGCCTGCTCATAGCTATTGGCACCAAGGTCTCGGGGCTCTGCTGGCAAGTTCTGACAAGGGCTGTTTGGACCATCAGCGGTGCGCGGTAGGTGTGGGCGTTCTCCTGTGGGAGTGGCGCACCACCTGAACACACTACTGTGGAGCTTAACAGTGCTTCCCTTCCTCTGCTCTGTTCTCTTCTGGGTGACACCTATTCGCACTCATTTATTGAATCGCAACTCACTGGGTGGCCTGTAGGGGCACTTTTCCTGCATTTGAGTGGTGGGTGGGTGGGGGGGGGGGGTAGGGGCACACACACGCTTGTGTAGAAGTGTAGAAGATCCCTGCTGATCATATAGTGAGTTTAACTTTAAAACAAATTATGCTAAAGAGTGCCTGTAGGTCCAGAATAATCCGAAAACGAACACTCATTGACCAAATAGGTTTATAGGTCAAAAACACAACTTCATGGAAGCATTGTACTGAAACTGTGCTAAGCTAACAAAATCCAAGAGCAGAAGCACAACCTTTCCATCCCCTCTGCCTGTAAAATGATAACTGGCCAGTGATTCCAGCCCCATTAGTTCTGCCCGGATTTCAGTGTCTCCCCCAGACGCACTTGCATCCAAACACTTAGACCCCCTGCCCGGCCCTGGCATTGCCCCGCGCCCCCCCCGAGCCCCACCTGTCTGTGCTCTCCCTGCCTCCCTGCACCATTCTCCCTGCCTCTCTCTCTCGCCCTGCAGATCAGTGGGGGAGTACACCCGCTCCGGCTCCTCGCTCTCCACCGATTACGGGAGCTGGCAAATTGTGTCTGGCTGCGGAAGTATCCACGACCAGAACGCCCCCCTCCCCACAGAGTCTCCCCTCCCCTCCAGCTTTCAGGATGAGGGACCCAGTGGCCGGATGTGAGTGCTGGAGGGGCGGGACTGGGCGTGGGTGGGCGGGGCTGCAGCGGAGGCCGTAGGTACAGATGGCGACGGCGGAATGTCCGCGCGATGAGCGCAGGGTCCTGCGCGGTCCCTGGCGTGCCTCCCGCGCTTTTGTCCCAAGTGCCGGCGCGTTGGACTCCGTTTATGACAAGCGCGGAGAGTGAAGTACGCGGCGAAGCGTGCCCTGCAGCACCTTCCGTGTGCTTAGCGCCGTATGCCCCAGCAGCCAACGGGGGGGGGGGGGGGGGGGCAGTTTCCTTCTTTCAGGGTTTTCTCCGGGTTTCTCCCTTCTGTTGCTTCCGTTACAGTCTCTGTTGTCTCCAAACTTATCTCCGGTTT
>JAODKM010000103.1:985418-1002035 GCA_026780845.1 Petrocephalus sullivani | reverse complement strand
GGGTGGGACACGGGACAGCTCACAGGAAGTGCACCCTGTACGCCAATCGCCTGGCATACTGTATGGCCGGTAACCGTTATGCTGTTGTTTATAGTGGACCCAGAATGTGCAAACATGTGCTGGTATTTGCTCGGAGGTAAAGCTGAACTTATTTTTTCCAAAATCCGCAGCATTGTGTAGATCTGACTGGGGGGCTGTAACATTTACATACATGGCCGGATGCCGTGGGAATGAAGTGGATAGATGGCATTAAATTAATGTCTCAGGCTTTCACTGCGTGCATCAGTGGCTTAGAAATAAAACATCATCCAAGCTGTCTTCACCAAATATGTCTGGCCTACTGCTTACCAATTACTTCCTTTCCACAATTACAGGGAGATAATTCTAGCTCAGTGGATAACTGTTTCATATTGAAACCGAGTACCATTTTGTAGCGAAGCATTCTGAGCCAGAAAGTACCAAGCCTAAGATTTTTAATGTGAATTTGAACCTTCATCTTAAGGAACAGGTCACGTGTGGTACAGTGGGCAATGGTGGTATAACTCCATGACCGTGGGTTTGAATCTGGCCCTGGCTCCAATGGTAGAGTGTCTGTCATAGGTTTGGACTTGCAACCCCATGGTATTATAACCAAAAAAAGAATTTCCATGTTGTTCATGTATACTGGAGCTTCCGTATGTCTCTGTGTGGGGCTCCCTGCTATACGTGGGCGTACCCTGTCGCGAAGACCCCAAGTACATCAGTGCCTACTGTCGATGGGTGAATGCAGCAGCAGGACTGGATTTATAGAGTATATGAAACTGAACGCTACCAACGTGTTACCAGAAATGCTGGATTATCTCAGCACATTAAACCGAAGCCAGCAAGATGGCAACAATTTTGTAACTTTCTGTGACTTGCAGTGTTAGCTTGTTCTTGTTGCACTAGTACGCTTCTAACGTCCATATATTATTTATTTGATTGTGCTTGGTGTGGGGGAATGAGTGCGCACCCCGGGGCGTGTGTTCCACCTGACCAGTGCATCTTGAATCTCGTGCCTAGCTTGTGGCAGCCATTTTGTGGTCACATTCTTACTCCCTTTCTCCATCTCTCTAGGAACCTGCTGGACATGGACACTTTCTCCAAGTCTGATCCCGGTACGTGCCCCTTACTCTTGACTGGGCTGTGATCCCCCCCCCCCCCCATCCATTTAGTCTTCACATTAGCACATTTGTGGATATCATGGATATTTTTGTTCCATTGCAGTCCTGTGATTCTCTCAGATTGAGACTATAGCAATTAAAAATGTGACTTCGGGGTAATAATAACATAAGGCGTAGTTAAAATTAGAACAAATTCTTAAGGGACTAGTCACAGTACATCTGTGGAAAGTATCTTAAGACTGTCTTAACTTGAGCTCCACTGATAGAGCCCTGAATACTCTTGACTACCTCTCGCTTCTTGGACTTTGATATCACGGAATGTGAGGTGCGGTTCGGCAGTTCTGGAGCGGGAGACGTTCTTGACAAGTCCAAACACAGTGAAGATGGTAACAGAAAGAAGATGAGAAGAATCACTCGTGTTTGGCACTCTGCTGAAATAAGTGTGTATTGTTTGTGGAAGCTGGTCGACTTGATAGAGTGCTCGGGCTATTTTAATGAGGTCTGTTGCTCTTAATCTGGTTTAACCTCTAGCAGAATGGTTCTCCAAGATATTAATATAAGCAAGTTTACTGATTCCTCACATTAAAAGATTACTTAGGTTGAGTTACACTGCAGTGAACTTACACAAAATGATAACACACACAATGCTGGCACAGTGGCTTGTGACTTTTTCTGCAAACTCCTACCTCTAAGCAGAGATGGAGAGTTCAGGTTCAGAAAGTACAGCTGCAGACCAAGATTTAGTTTCAACTAAATCTTGGTCTGCAGTTGTACTTTCTGAACCAACCACTTGAGCATAAAGCATCAGAGAGTACTCATCTGCTGGGGGGGAGAGGGGGTTGGAACAAAAATCTTTCTCACTTTCTCAATCTGAACTTCCCACCTCTGCCTCTCGGTGTGACTGCATGAGTTTTCTCTGGGTTTGCTGTGTTCTGGTGACTTCATATGTCTACATTGTCCGTAGTGTGTGAGTGTGCGGGCGCCCTAAAACAGACTGGCATCCCGTCCAGGCTGCCCCTCGCCTTTTTACCCCTGCTTCCTGAGCCTCCGCTGTCCCCACACGCCTGCACTGGACAAACTGCTCTGGAATATGCGTAGCTGAATAAGAGTGACCTGCACCTACAAGCTTGGTACCACATCATAATGGCAGGGGGGGGCCCCGCCACACAGAGGCGGGGAAGCGCTGACTGATTCTTAAGGCCGGTAAATATTTATGCTAATCTGTTACTTTAAGAAGCGTGTCAGAATAATTTATAAATGCTCCCAGCACCTGGCGACTGAAACGGAGAGGGAAGGAACAGCAAGGGTAGGTAACGCTTTCTGACGTCCGTGAAAAGCAGACACTGGGGTTACTGCACTGAGCCACTGGAGGAGACATTTTCAGGCATCAGCAGACCAATCATTTTCCTAACGCGTTATGGCTAAAACAAACAGAAAATAATTATTGTTCCACAAAAACTTTGCTATTTTTTTTTGTTGTTTTAGGCAAACGGGTTAGGAAAACACACTTTGTTTTTCTGGGTTGTGGTCATAAAATCAAAGTTTGTGCTTCATGTAGTCGTTTTTCGATAGGTTTTAGACATAAGCAGTTGAAATATAACACTTGGAAGCCAGGAACAAAAACTGCGTTACATTGTGTTGTCTTTAAATGGGTATAAAAAGTAGATAAAGACCTGGCAGATATATTGGGATAAATAATTTGCCTCAACAACCATTTCTTGCAAAAGCCTAACGCAGCATCCGTCCCTGAACACAGCTGAAAGTCACAGCATCCGTCCCTGAACACAGCTGAAAGTCACAGCATCCGTCCCTGAACACAGCTGAAAGTCACAGCATCCGTCCCTGAACACAGCTGAAAGTCACCGTGGGTTATTTCGCCACATGGTCCCCTTTCGTCCAGCTAAATTATTTAATCTGGCACATTTGGCTTTCTGTCGCAGTCAGATCTGCTTTGTTCCTCTGAGCCTGAGCACGTGGTACATGGGACGCTCTCTGGGCCAGGCTCGACTGTATCTCACTCTCCCGGCCTGATGATGCACTTATGAGACTAATTCAGTTACAATGTAATGGACATCAGTGCAAATAAATGTGAATGAGTGCTATCATTCAGAGGTGTAAATTTCAGGTCCCGAAAGTAAAAATGCAGACCAAGATGTTGTTTCAACCAACTAGTTTTGCACTCAGAGAATGTTACTCTTTATACTCAGCTGGTTGGTTGAAATATCTGAGTTTATTAGTTTATTGGTGATTAAGTCATGACACTATGAATTAAAGAAATATTAGAACATTCATCTGATCTGAACCAACACGATCTTTAACCAAGATAAGGCTAAAATATAGACAGGTATTAATATATTACTATTAATTTCCAAAAAATTGCTGCTCAGTCTCTCTGTATTTAATGCATTCAGATCACCCCCCAAATACTTCCTCTAAATGAACTATGTGCTGTGACTCTCTACATGACTTTGTCTGGATGTACTCTGACTGTGCTCTAACTCTACTCTGGATGCCCTTTGGCTGTATTGTGTACTCTGGCGTACTCTGGATGCCCTCTGCCTGTACTCTGGATGCCTTTTGGCTGTATTGTGTACTCTGGCGTACTCTGGATTCCCTCTGTCTGTACTCTGGATGCCCTTTGGCTGTAGAGTGTACTCTGGCGTACTCTGGATTCCCTCTGTCTGTACTCTGGATGCCCTTTGGCTGTAGTGTGTACTCTGGCGTACTCTGGATGCCCTCTGCCTGTAGTCTGGATGCCCTTTGGGTGTATTGTGTACTCTGGCCTACTCTGGATGCCCTCTGCCTGTAGTCTGGATGCCCTTTGGGTGTATTGTGTACTCTGGCCTACTCTGGATGCCCTCTGCCTGTACTTTGGATGCCCTTTGGCTGTAGTGTGTACTCTGGCATTCTCTGGATTCCCTCTGCCTGTACTCTGGATGCCCTTTGGCTGTAGTGTGTACTCTGGCGTACTCTGGATTCCCTCTGTCTGTACTCTGGATGCCCTTTGGCTGTAGTGTGTACTCTGGCATTCTCTGGATTCCCTCTGCCTGTACTCTGGATGCCCTTTGGCTGTAGTGTGTACTCTGACGTACCATGGATTCCCTTTGCCTGTACTCTGGGTGCCCATTAGCATCTTTTGGCATTGTTAATGATCCCAGGTTTTCAAATTATTGACCTTTTAGTGGTGATTTTCATTAGTCCCATTTAATAAAGAGAAAATATGAAAAGTGTGGTTTATTTTGCATTCCTGAAAAGATAATCAGTGATGACATTTTTCCTGCTGTCAATATGTAAGCAAGTGATGTTTCCGGTAAAGATACAGCTCGGGAAAAATTGAAGAGACTACTCCATATTTAAAAAATATATGTATTTTTAAATCTTGGTTTAATCCTGGTTCTGTTGGCAGAAGCCTATGTCGAGCAGCAGGCTACTTCCAGGCTCAAAGTTTTTAAGACAGCAGTACCTAAGAGAAAGGGGAAGCAGGAGACACTGGCACTGACCAGAAACCAGCCAGGTAAAAGGAGGAAGGGACTTTCTAATGCCAGAGTTGGCCGTTAACTTATTAGATGTTTTCTCATCAGTCGGAGGATGACATCAAGTGACCTTCAAAAGGAATGGGAAACATGAAGTGGGGTGAAGTGCACTGCTGGGACAGGTAGTATCAGGCTCCTAGAAGCAGGACTGAAGTTCCATATAGCAAGGAAGAAGCCCTTCATCAGTGAAAAGCAAGGTAAAGCCAGGTTGCAATATGCAAAAGCATATATATTATTTACAGATGCACACCCACAATTGAGGAAATGACCAAAACAAAAGTCTCTTAATTTTTTCCAGAGTTGTATTTTATTCCCCTTGGTCATGTGAATAGCAGCTTTATGAAATTCCATAATTCTGCCACTGTGGAAAGAGGCGAGATGTCACACAGGTTCTGAGCTCTAATCCCCCCAGTACATTTAATAATACCTACCAGACAGTTTTAAACACTGATCCAAAAGTAATTAGAGCTGGCTGAATTCTCTCTCTGAACTGGAGACCAACCTTTGATTAGTTTGTAGTTATGAGGCCCCACTGCTTGAGTGATCTTGTTAAATGAGAGGAAATAGAATTTATTAAAAACGAATTAAATCAGAAGGTCAGATTCCAACGTGGCTTGGGTCTCTCTGGCCTCCCCGCCAAAATTGCAGCCATAACGGTAATAGGATGAGTTGCCATGGCAGTTTTGTAACTAGGGATATCCAATACTTTAGGAATTTAACTTGTTGACCTCAATCCAGAGGAATGTGCAGCCGTTCTCCAGAGCCGAGTGGCTGGCCGACGTCACCCCAGGAAGTGCGTTTGTCCGAATGTGATATAAGCGGAAGTTTTGTCACTTCGATGGAGGAGAGTCGGGTGACTGTGGCTGCTGATATCCCATCATCCCGTGTCCATTTCTGAAGGTATGAAATGATGCTAACTGTTACCTCTGCCCTACTGACCCTGACAGGCATCATGACTCATATATTGTTGTTCCCGTACATGCAAAATCTCAAAATCGTCATTATTTTTATTCTTGCTAAAATGGTCTTTTTGTATTTATAAGCCTTTTCTCCCATGGCCTGTCCTCATATGGGTGGTGATGTGTCGGGTTCTCTTTCCCGTCAAGCACAGATGGTAAGATGTCAATTTATAAAACATGGGTTTGGTCCCTGCTGATCTAGCCATGCTTCAACCAGGGTTTTTTATAGATACACCTCAGCTGCCATGACCATTTAAATTGTCCTAGATTAATGGGACTGTCTGTGCCTCCTACTTTGGGAGACTACCTTGATTGGCCAGTTAGCTTCGATGCGTCCTCAGGGACTCAACCTCATAGACTCGCTAATGTATTAATATGCAGTAATACAGCTTTTCTGTGGAAAATAGTTGTATGTGTTGTAAGTCTTGGCTGTGTCGACATCATTAGTAGTCAGGGTGACGTCGTGCTACTTCAGATGCCATGCTTAGGCACTCCCGCGTCTGTTGGACACACACATTCCACATCTGGCTATATGTGGACGGTTCCTGTGCCAGCATGCTGTGGTCATGTTTTCAAAGCATCTGCCTCTTGAGGGGGAGGAGTCCTAATTTGGAGCTGCCTTCAGAAGGCGAAATCAGTGGGCTGGCATATTGGGAAAAATCTCCAAATCAGAGGGATTTCTGTGTTTGGCCTCCCTGCAGGGGGCAGTAATGATCTGGATCGAGATGTTTCTGGACATCAAATACAGAGGGGCGAACTGTAAAGGCAGAGGGCCCCATTTGTTGGGAGCAAAGCTCTTTCATCTGCCAGTTCCTCACATCTCCCTCCTCCCACCCCTCGCCCACCCAGTGAGTTTGCTGAGTATAGAAAACACACCAGTAAAGACAACTGACATTTTTTATGGGTTGTTGATCTATAAAAGGGAGAAACTAGTTTTTTTTGTTGTTTTAGACCATTAACGTTAGCCCATTTAACTGCAGCAAATTAGCAAATCATGCCCATTTGGTTTTAATGATCTGAATGTGCACACAGACCTGGGCTGAGAACTGTATCAAAAGTTTTAATCAGTTAAAAGTTTGGGATGGACAGTCACCATCCGGCTGACTTGATTTAATGGATCCCAAATCTTTTTCTCACTCGCTCAGGGAATAAGGGGTTTTTACACACCAGGGGGTCAGGAAGCTACAGATGAATGTGAGACAACAGCTTCAGAAGCACTGCTCCAGCTTCCTAATGAGGATCTCATCCTCGGCGAAGATACCATCCTCAGTCCTCATCAGTCTTCTGCTTAAGACATATTTTTATTTTTGAATTTTTAAAAATGTTTACTATGGAAGGGAAGGCCCGTGTTTAGCCCAAGCGGTAGAAGACGCTAGATGTTTCTGCTGCATTTAACCATTATGCACAATCCACAATAGAGGAATTTGAAATCAAAGGAAGGAAGGAATTTGAGTCAAACAAACAAATCATTTTTCCCACCACTTCCCAAACCCGCATTTCCAATCCAGGATGGCAGTCGCCCAGGAGCCTGTAACTCTGGTGCTGTGAGCTCACATGTAATGTGCTCTTAAGCTCTATCAAGAACATAAAAAGCTGGAACTTGCCAGCTGGAATATCCGACATCCTACAAACAATAAAAAAACAATAATATTTCAAAACAGCATTTTTTTTCACTTGCATTTCTAAAAGATTGACACAAAGTTAAAAAGTCTGAAAAAAACACAAACCTAATGAGCACGCCAAAGATCCAGAAGATGTATCATGTTTGCAGTTTGGTGTCTCACTGTCAGTAATAATTCTTGCGTAATGGCATAATGCATCTCATCCATTACCGCCTTTTCCAACAATTCTGTCTGGCCACATTGGCATTTTCAAAACTTCTCAGTTGTTCAAAGATTCTTTTTTTGTTCCCTTGAAACTTGGTAGGATGGTGGATCCGCATCTTTAAAAGTGTGGCAGAGATGGAGAACAGTTTCAAAAGCTGTAATGGTTTATTACATATTAAGGATGACCACTTGTATGTATAAAAGCTTATATTGGTATTTGGTTTATATTGGATTTCATGTGAAACTGCAATATTGAGTTATATTACCAATTTCATGTAAATTATGATCGGGTATGATTGTGACTTTCTGCCAAACAGATTAGCATATTTCTGACAAATAGATTAGCATATTTCTGACAAATAGATTAGCATATTTGAATTTTATAGTGGCCCCTAATCTTCCACAAGTCATTAAAACCGAAATGGTGCATCTTTTCTCGTCCTGCTGTTCATAGCTCACCTGTTTCAGAAGGGGGGGGGGTGCATTTCTGTGTCACACTGCGCCAAGCTGTGGAGTGGAGGTTGATTAGAGAAATAGCTGGAGAAGTGTGGCCTGCAGCTGTGTGCTGCCAGGACCCCCACAAGACCTCCACAGGACCCCCACAGGACCTCCACAGGATCCCCACAGTGCACCGAGCGCCATCGGCGTAATTAGCTAGTGGGGAAACTCCTGCCACACCATGGGCTCAATTATGAGCCTGACGAGGTGGCTTCAGGGGTGCGACACAGTTTGTGCACTGAGTGAGGTATCTTCCCGTGGGTGTGCATGTGTGTGTCGCCGTTTGCTTTGGTTAGTGTTGGACTGAGAGCTGTGTGTTTGCTTTTTCTTCCATTGTCATTGTGTGCGTACATGTTTTCGTAATCCTATGGCACATTTTTCTGGCTATATACCCTCGCATGGACAGCAAACCTCGGAAAATAAACCTGGAGGGGATGTTCTATAAAGCGGAATTATAATTCTTTGCCTCACATTTTATGGGGTAGTCTTAATAATCATATAATACACTGGAGTCAAACAGTATTTGTCCCCGCAATGACATAGATTGGTACATGTGAATGAGTGTGTGTTTTATGATGAAATGCTCGTTCCTTTCCTGAGTTTTCACGCCTCTCTCCTGTCTTTCTCCCATTCCTGCAGTGGTCGTTCTTTATGTTCAGAGTATTGGCACCAAGGAATGGAGGGAGGTGAGTTCAAAGATCTTGCTACCATCACCTTGTGCACATCGTGTTTGTAGGTCGCTCACTGTGTGTGTCGCATGTCACTGTTTGTGTCAGGTTCTGCGTTGTTCAGCTTCATGGACAAGCTCAATAAAACACCTTTCTGTTGAAACTACTCAAAATTAACCAGTTAATAGATTAAAAAACAAAATAAAGATCAAGTAGGACTTTCACCCGGACTTCCTGCTTTTTCCTTGAGTTTCTTCAAAAAGAGCAGTAGCTTTTAAAGAAGGCCCCTACTGCTGGGGTCGCAACTGAAATTTGCTGCTGTTTTACTGGAAGTAGAGAGCAACTCTGGATGAAACTTATGGCTCAACAGGTAACAGTCATTTGTAGTACAAATTGGCAGATAAACCAAGCGCAGGGCTCATTATCCAGAGCAATAGCAGGAATAATGCAATAGATCTGCCTGTCTGCACCAGTACGGATGTGTTCGGTGATAAAGTCTGATCCTGAGTGTGGCGGCGGGCTTCTGCGGGAGCCGACGCAGGAGGAAGGCGCCAGGCAGCAGCGGGTCAGCTAGGGAAGCGGCTGAGCCTTTTCCGCTCTGTGAGATAACAGATTCTCGCTCAGGAGGCGCTCATGAAATATTCACTGAGAGAATCAGGCATGCTGTCTCCATCTTCCAGCTCTGCGCCCACGCTGATGCCAGGGAAGCCCTGATTTTCCGGCCGCACGCTCGCTTCGAGTTACAACCAGCGTTCGTCTGTTCAGCGTCGCCTGTCGCTTGTGTTCTCCTATCGTCTGCGGCTGGAGTTTTTGTCTGGGTAGGGGGGACGCAAATAAAACAGGGTTTGTTTTTATAACGTTGGAGGAACAAGTGTTCTGCAATAACCTGATTGCCAGGTAACTCTATTTGTGAAAGATCAAATAACTGACCCCTCGTTAATTGCAAAATGCATAATAATAATTAAAATATACGGATATACTAATGAAAGCCTTCCTAATTTCACAGAAAAATTTATAATTTCTGCCCACAGATATCCTCCTGCTGTGATGAAGTTTTTGTTGAGGTCTAATCAAACACACATTTACACGCTATACAAAGTATATGTACAAATGCACTTATTAGAATGATTATTAGTTACTAAATATGGCATCAAGTTCATTTGTCTGAATCTGTAATGAAACATGCATTAATTACATTAATGTTCATCACCACACCTTGATTACAATATATTGCTTATTGAAAATAATGAGTAAGGGCACCAAAGTCTCCTCAGCTTCTGCCTCTCGGCTCCGCTCCTCTCTCTGGGGAGTCATGTTTAATTTGTCCTTTTTGCACCTATCAAAGGTGCCGAGCCGTAACCCCGGCAGACGGGCAGGGTGGTGGCCTAGCGGGCGGCCGTTGAGCAGGGGGGGCGGGAGGGTGTAGAGATGGAGAGTTTGGCAGATTGACCTTCTTACCTGCTGCTTCACAGCCATGAAAACACCACTTAGTGCCTTTGCATTTAAATGACAGTTCTTTTTATATCTCTTATATGTATTACGGCAAAGTTTCAAGTTATAAAGAAAGAGACAGGCTCCATAAATGCCATTCTAAAGGATTTATAGGAAAATGTGTAGGGGGAAGCCAAAATAAAGCCCTTGTTCAAGTCTCGGTGAGTTGGTCACTATAAATCCTCATTATGGCTACATGGAGTCATATTTTAGACCCGCCACACAATGGTAGGGGTGACCCATGGCTAGATATTGCCGGTCTGACCTCCACGCAGGAGCACTGGAACCAGTGTATTGACACAAACAGTATTTCTATATTTTGTTTGGAGAAAGTGGGCACTCGAAAGGGAACCCCTATGTGGTCCTACTGGACTGCTGTGCAAGCCAACATGTGCATTTGGATTCGAAGAATGCTTTTGTCCATGTGCCCCGGCACAGACTGTGGGAGGTTCTCTAGGTATCTGAAGTCTGCTACTATGTCCTGTTCCTTACCTGTATAAACGTAGAGTTGCTGTTTGCAGTGGGTGCTAGCCTTTGGCACGGGTGTGTCTCATTTCCTTTCCCGGGTTGTGATTTTCATGGACAGATTATCCATTCGCAGCTGTGGCTGGCAGGATTTGGGGTATGGAGGCCTGTAAGATATTCCTACTATTTGCAGATGATGCTCCTGGTCTTGTCTGACCTGAACCTCAGGCACCACGGGAAATCAGCATCTTCAAATCAGGGACTGGTATTCTCTTGAAAAGGAGTGGATCTCTCCATTGCAGTGGAAGGGTTAGTGAAGGAGCTTAAGGCATTTAAGGTCTTGTTCAGCATTGATGGTAAGATATAAAAGATGATATAAGGGATATAAGATTGACAGGCAGATCAGTTCAGTGTCTGCTTTGAGGACATTGAACAGATCTGTGGTGGTGAATCAGTAAGTTAGTCGTCAGATGAGGCTTATGGTTAACTGGTCAGTCTAAGTCAAAATGCTAACCTATGGTCACGAACTGTGGATAATAAAAAGAACAAGGTCCTTTGTACAAATGGCCGGAATGAGGTTTCTCAATGAGTTTGTCACTCTCAGAAACAAGGCGGAGAGGAATGAAAATCTGTCGGGTGCTCTAAACTGAGCAGTGGCTCATTCAGGTTGAAAGTTAGATGGTTCAGGCATCTTATAACACTGCCAGCTGGTTAGGAGCCTTTCTGGGCACATCCACTGGGCACTGGGTAGAGGACTTTGTAAAGACCTAGGAGATGCTGGTGAACCTGGCATGGCAATGTCCCAGCTGGCCTGGCGAATGTGGTCCTTCTGAACAAGCTAGGGTCTGGGACCAAGGAAGAAGAGGTCTGATGCCACCAAGAGAGGTGGTGGGGAGCTGAAACGTGACAGCGTCCCCATAACCCCCCCTGCTCTGCATTCAGAAAAGGTCTTACTATGATGCCCACAGTCATGAGGTTTAACTGGGGTATTAGTCTAGGGCAGAGGTGTCCAACCCCAGTCCTGGAGGGCCGCAGCCCTGCACATTTTTGGGTTTACCCTTTTAACACACCTGATTCAACTCACAGCTCAGTGTGCTAATTACCACACAGCTCTTCAGCTCAATCGTTTATGGTGGAACAGGGAAAGAACTAAACTACACAGGACACCGGCCCTCCAGGACTGGAGTTTGACACCCCTGACCTAAGTCTTAATAAGTGGTGTTGAAGGTTTTAGAACAGGGGTGTCACCATAAATGATTGAGCTGAAAAGCTGTGTGGTAATTAGCACACTGAGCTGTGAGTTGAATCAAGTGTGTTAAATGAGGGTAAACCCAAAAATGTGCAGGGCTGCGGCCATCCAGAACTGGAGTTGGACACCCCTGGTCTAGGGTATTTTTTTTGATGTATCACGGATGAAGAGAATCTTCAGAAGTTCGAAGACTTTCTGCATTTGTCAAGAATAAACATACAACATAGCATTGTCATTGTCCAAGCCTGACATTTTAGATGATCAGGTAATCTTCTGTCTAGACCAGGGGTGGGCAGTCTTATCCACAAAGGGCCGGTGTGTATGCAGGTTTTCAGGATAACCCTAACGTCAGCTGTTCAAACCCAGGTGTGAGAATTCTTTAGCCAATCAGTCCACTAATTAGTGATCTAATTAGGGAGTTGCAACGAAAACCTGCATACACAGCGGCCCTTTGCGGATAAGAATGCCCACCCCTGGTCTAGACCCATTCTGCCCCCATTTCTTTACATGTTGGAATTTGTAAGGTGTTTTTGCTGCCTTGACACCCGTGTGATTAGCCTGGGACCTCAGCTACATCTGTGAATTGGCCTCAGCCTCTCATGTTTTCAAAAACGTACGCTGTAATGTTAAATATATATGATAAGTACAGTCGCTGAGCTGGAATGTCGCGTGAGAGATTGAACAGATTTCCAGCATTACAAACAAATCGCAGGCACTGGAAAAAGAAAAAGGCTTTTGGGAGGTAATTGCGTGACGAACAGTGTTGCATAAAAGCAGCACAAAATCCTGCCGGCTCTCACTTGCCGAGTGGAGAGTGTTCATTAGCCGGGTCCGGAGTGCTGGACTGCGCGCACTCTGTACCTCTGTGGGAGGCCATATGAAAGCTAACCTAGTTTCTCGGAATTTGAAATTACAATGCGGCTCCCAGGCGCGGCGAATGAGATGAGCCAGATCCAGTTAGCTGCCTGTTATTCACCACCGATGGCATGCTTCACAATTTCATTTCACTGGCTGTTCTGGGGAAGAAGGCTTTCCTGCATGTTTTGGCTACATCTCGATTTGGAATGCTGAAATAATGCTGTAATAAAGTTATTAATGCAGATAGCTGTTTTCACTGCTGGATTCAGGCCTTCCCCATCTGTTTTGTTGATGTTTTGCCCTTCACTAACGTACTTAGCCGTGACTACTTATAATGCCCATTGCATAAAGGATGAAAGTATGCGTAACAGTGCTGTGGAATAGCTAATGGTCTTTTCTGTAAAATCTTATACCCACGGTACATTCTCTCTCATTAACCTCTTAGTAGAAGGCACAATATAGGAGCCTCCAATACACTAGTATGCAATTTCATATAAGCTGCACCTGCTGTTTTCACTTTTGATAATTCTGGCCCTTTCATGGCAATTTCAAGCTGTTTTAGGGACCACTGGATTAAAGCACATTAACAGCTTTACCAGCTTCTCCCAGAGACATACTTGAGGAGAGTTTTTACTCATATATTAAACTTTATCCGTAAAGTTCTTATTTTAGTCTGTCTCCTCTCATCTTTCTTGTCTAAATGGTTTGACTTTATTTAGTTGGTCTTACCAGTAGCACCCACACCGGTGCCTGGCAAAGGCTACAGGACTGTAAAACATTTTCCCCCGATTTCACTTCTGCTTTTTCTTGCCTGCTCAGTTTGGTAGAACGGAGGTGATCGAAAACGCGCTGAACCCCGACTTTGTGCGGAAATTCGTGCTGGATTTCTTCTTTGAGGAGAAGCAGAACCTGCGTTTTGATGTGTGAGTATGAAAATGCAGAGGTGGCAGAGGTGGTGATTAGATGCAACTGCCCAATAACAAGTGTCTACATTAGTGAGATAGAGCAGACAGCCTGTGTCCTATTATAATGTCGTTAATTACACCTCACTTCCTGAAATGAACTTCAAATAGTCTGATAAGGCGTAAGCAAGGTTTTCTTTTTAAAAGACTAACAATAATAAACCCTTTTGTGTGAAGCAGATAGATCACTGTTTCCATTATATTGTTCTAGGTTGACCATAACTCTTACTATGATCAGCGTGCAGACTCTTAGTATAATCAGTGTACTTGACCTGTAGTTCCTCGAGTTCATTGACCCAGATTTCTTTACCTGGTTATCTTCTGCCTGCAGGCTTGGCTATGTCTCAGTGGAAATAACAGCTAATTTACTTTGTAGGGCAAAGTGTTAAACTTTAGTTTGTCTGTAAGTCACTTTATTTTATGATTATTTTATACAAATGTGTGTCTTCTCTAAATTTATACAGGTACAATGTGGATTCCAGAAGCTGTAATATTTCAAAACATGTAAGCTCTTCTGCATCTATACGCACTGCTGTCTGTGTATATGTGTGTTTACACTGCATCTGCCAGTGTTGCCTACTTGATTTACTGGCTGGAGAATGATACTTAACCTAAGAGTAACAGTCAGAGTGGGGTTCTGTCTGCTTAGGGAGGCTGGCTCACTCTCAATCCTCAGAGTGTCTTTTTCACCCTGAATTTGTCCACCTGCAGTCTCTCTCCTTGCTGACCTAAAAAGCTGGAACTGGATATGTGCTTTGCTGTTTCATCGAATACATTTTGAGAAAAAAAGCCAGTTAAAGTGACAATTACAAACAAGTAATTTCTTAGTAGTGTTGGCATGCATTTATTACTGTTTTCCCCCCCTAGATTTTTCAAATAACATTTTAATTTCCTTCTTCCTGCACCAATGTGGATAAACAGAAGGTTAGTATTTATTTATCATTAGAATGATTTTATAAACCATTTCTGATTGTGGTGGAAAAATTGCGAAATTGCACTATTTTACATGTTGAGTGGCTGTAGCATGATACTTAGACCTTTTTGAATTTTGATATTTGTCAGCAGTGGAAGATGGTGTCTGTCTGTGGCAACAAAGCATTTATTGTCAGAAAATTCCACGTTATCTTCCGCTGTTTGCCAAAGTGCTCTGTTGTTGCCAAAAGTTCAATTTAAGTGCTTCTGGCTCGTTCAAATTTCAAAGACGGTCTACTGTGGGATCTTTTGCCTGTTGCGTTTTGCTCGGCAATAACAGGCTTCTTTATTCGCACTGCTAAATTCTCAGGCAGACCGGTTTTTGAAGTGCTCATCCGAACTTTTTCGGAAGTTCCCCCAAGGCTGCCGATAGCTGTACGGTTTTGTGGCAAAACGCCTTTGTTGTTTTCCTGGAAATATTCCGGGCCTGTTTCTTACCCAGACTTGAAATCTCCGAGCACTCGTGTGGAGAGCTTCCTGTCGCTTTCTGCTGTTATTGGACCCACTGGGCACAGTGAGGACGAACGACTACTGCTTGCAATGAAACATTGCCTAGTAATGCAAATGATATCAATGATGCAATAATACATTAATTATTCAGGAATTCCATGATTCCATGAGGAGGTCCCTTTGATGTTGCATCTATAACACTGATAAAATGCTACTTATTAACATGCAAATTAATATGTGAATTTTGAGGATTTGACTATATTCATTTCAGCAGGGTACATGAAAAGAGGTATAAACTGACATATTGATACTAAAGTTGTCCACGCTTGGGGGCATCCTGTTTGGCAGTATGAGACTAAATGTTACATCAGTAATGGTGGACTTGTCTATGATTTTTCTGTTGTTTTTTAGGACTTCCTTGGACAGACTTTTTGCACACTGGGGGAAATTATCGGCTCTACGGGCGGTCGTCTGGAGAAGACGCTCTCGTAGGTGGCATCCTCCGCATTTTTTACTGTTTCAGTTGGCTTTGGTTTTATGTATATTTTGTCTTGGTATTTATGGAACAAGCGACTGGAGGTGTCAATTTCGGGTCCAGAAAGTAAAAATCCAGACCAGGATTTTGTTTCAACCAATCAGTTGAGCATAAAGAGTCACAGTCACAGAGTGCTCGACTAGTTGGTTGAAACAAAATCCTGGTCTGGATTTTTACTTTCTGGACCTGAAATTGACACATCTGCCAGCGACTGCTGAATTTATGAGATCAGCTGACATTCTTTGCCCACTGAAACTGACCAGAAACCAAGAGACCGTCGGAAACTTTGTCAGTTTTTTTAAAGCATTAAACCATTCTGAAATTAGCAGAATAATGGCTATTGGGATTAATACCTAAAAAGTTTCTTTTATTCATAACTCTTCCTTTTGAGAGGTTTTCCTTACACAAACAAACAGCATGCTTGTTAAAATCAGATCCCTCCTTTTCTAGGTTGTTTCCTTTCTCCTCTGGTGACCACAAGACATAGTTCTACTGTTCATACAGTCGGCCATACAGGGTGATTTCTCACCATTCGAATAACTGTTAACTTTCTTTGGTTTATGTCATTATTAAGCTAACGGCGTAGCGGAAGCGTTCTAATTGCTAACACTTTCTAACATCTAATAAATAAAATATAAGTGTAGAAAGTGCAAAAAGCTGCAATTGTGAAAACATCAGTTCAGAAACTGTTATTGATAAAGATACTGAAGTAATATCCATTGCAATTTTTTTCTGCTATATAATGCTCACATTTTTGCATTATGATTGAAAGGTGCAAAAACCTGCTGCATTCATAATACTCCATGCACCTGAGGAGAGTAGATATCCATGCACAAAAAGATTAAAAAACTGAAACCCTCCCTGTCGGAAGAAGACAAGTCTACATCCAGTCGCACCTGAAGGCTGAAGCCTAGGGATGGGTATCGTTAAGATTTTAACGGTACTACAACTCTTTCCGGTGCTGCCTATCGGTCCGGTACTTTAACGGTATTGTTATCGGTACATTGTG
>JAODKM010000103.1:963421-981267 GCA_026780845.1 Petrocephalus sullivani | reverse complement strand
CCCGTCCCCCCCCCTTGAACCTCCTTACATTTTTCCCCAGAGTGTGCAGTTTCAGATATTACTGTTATTACTGTTATTCTCTTGGCCAGCTGAAATGAGTCAGTTAATGTGCTGAAGTAGAACTGTCTCCCGTGATTTTTTTAATTTATTTGTGTATTTGGTTTTTAGGCTTCGTTTTGAAAGCGATCACATTGAATAGCGGCTGTTACGCCCGAGACTGTCGGATGAGCTGTTAGTGGCCCGCTCCACCCGCTTTCCTGCCTTCGGCCTTGCCCACGCTGCCGGACCAGTTGGACCGTCTTTCGCCACACGGGTCTTGCCCTCCTGCCTTCCCGGGCCCTTGGCGTCGGCCTGAATGTGCGGAGGCCGCCTAGGCTCTGTGGGTTGAACAGAAATCCTATGCCTACTTCTGAACTCTGTTCCTTTCCTCTGCAGCCTAAAGGATGTCGCTGTGGTATTGATGCACTGATATGCTGCTTGTCGCATGCATGAATTATAAGTGTGTCAGACCTGATTGCACTGCCCAGAATGTCAGGAGTAGAGAATGTGTGTGTGTGTGTGTGTGTGTGGTCATGATGGGGACCCAATAAAGTAACAGGTGGCAAGGCATCCTCTGCGGTACTCTCGGTACACGCCTCACCTGCCTCAGGGCGACTGACCCTTTTATGAACAGATTCTCTGTGGCAAATTCTCAGACACCTGTCAGGAAAATGAAGCATGCAGTATGTTGGCTGTTTGTTTTATTGTGTTTATCTGCCTGCCAGTCAGGCAAATTATATAAATATGAAATTATCTAGAATATCAAAAAGTGTGGCCAATACTCCTGAAATTCCACAAAAGGACACTGGTATTATGTTTTAAGTCCTCGTATTGTACATGAAGGTATCAGTGCATGTAAACGCTGGTTATAATAGTGGTCTGCGGGTGGGGCTTACCATAAGCTTGTGAATCACTGCTTTAGATGGTTTTAGACAGTCTGTTTTTAAATTATAAGTAAAACCAACCTATTGATCAACCATTACTAAAAATCTAAGACTAAAAACACCGTTAATCAGCCAAACCCCTTGGCAGCCCCGACAAGCTTCAGTGGTTCTTTTTAGCAGATTACAATTTTTTTTTCATGATTTCACATTTTTCATTCAGCTGAAAAAATATAAGTGCTCTGCTTGGTGTAGTGTGCGTGTGTGTGTGTGTGTGTGTGTGTGTGTGTCAGTGGGCGGGGGGGGGTGGGTTTGAACGACTATATCATTATTTTTCTGGTATTTTTAAATTCAAATCCATCCATCCATCCTCAGTACCTGCTTTTCTCTTTCGGGGTTACAGTGGGGGGTGAGGGGAGGGGTCCGGAGACTATCCCTACGGGCGCAAGGCAGGGAATAACCTGGGAGTACCAGCATATCGCAGGGCATTCAATTAAAATATCACAATATTTATTTAGATATCATCCAGCTGTAATAAACTTACAAATGTAACGTGAAAAACGTAACTGTAAAGGATGCATTAGAGGGTCTTGGCCTTGCCCGAAGCAGGCTGCTGAGATGGGGCCACTGCGCGTGACTGAGCCAGCCAGCAGATATGCGCTCACACGTGGGTCCGCTCTCGGCTTGCCACTGCCTGCCAGATGTCTGGCTCCTTACTCAATTTAAATATTTAATTTCTGGGGGAAATGGCAGCGGCATTGGGGACGTCTTGAAAGAGCTATTTGAGAACGGAGTTTAATCAACACGTAACCCGGCCGGTTCCTTCCTGTCATTGTGAAGCTGGCTGGCCAGTTAGCCAGCAGAGCCAAACGTGACTTCAGAGTAGTGCATTAAAATGGGGCACTGAAGGCATATCGTGATGAGGCATCTTTTCTGCCAAAGATGCCAGCAGCGAGATCAAAGTCTTTCTTTATTTCAGAGAGAAAACAGAATTCCCCCCTAACGATGCTCCTTCCTCTTCATCAGGGATGACTAATGGATTACCGAGACTAAAGTGCAACAGATGTCACATCCATTATTTATTCACTTCCTCAATGGTAATTCCCTGTATATATGTATCAGAGGGGTTAATCCCTGTGTCGAGAGTGGCTGGAGAGGGGAAGGAGTCCTGTAGCTTTGACATTTGCATGGAGATTAGAAGACCCCTTTCACACCTGCCCTTATCCTCAGTCTCGAGATGGGGGTGTCAGTGGATATTGCGAGTTTAACGTACTTTATGCTTATATATAGTTTACTTATATACTTGGGGAGGTCCCATCATTGGCAGTATGGCGAATTTCCGTTATATCGGGGGCTGGGTGCCCATATATGTCTTTAGTAGCACAGAAGCTTAGAAGTAAAGTTAGTCATTAGTTTCACCAAAGCCTTCACACAACAGTTTGTTAATGCCTGACTGGGGTCTTGGCAGGCATCTACTAAGACTTATTTGTCAGTCAAGACAGTTTTATTGCTCTTGAAGAGGCTGGCAGTGAGAAATATGGGGAATGGCAGCAGATGGTGGTGAGCGGACGGCTCTCCAATTGACAGAGATTGCCACGTCCTCCACTAGAAACAGCCTCCCTAAGCTATTTTCGAGGACAGCTCTGGCGCTTTGTCCAATATCTACATCCCTCGCTTTCTTTCACGGGTGAAGAAACGTCATGATTTTCTGATGGGCGTCCTGAGCTTGCATCTCAAACTTGGCAGAGATCTTCTCAGAAGGTACTGCACGTATTTCTATTCCCACAAAATTTCAAGCACAAAACTCACAAAAATATGATGCTTCTATATCAGGACTTAATTAACTCCATTAATCAAAAACCCGAGTCCGACATTTAAAGAAGTTCATTATGTAAAACATGATAAATTGATATATTTAATCTTGTCAGATTAGCTCCTGGTAGTCGGCCATCTCTCTGGCAGGGCTTTGCATGGAGATTGAGGGCTCTCCTGTATAATGTGTCTTTTTTAAACGATTCCAGTACATTGTAATTAAATTTTACTGCATTTCTCCCTAAATTTTGGAAGAGACCTTGATCTAGAGGGTCTCTTGTCGACATGACTTTTCTCCTTGAAAGTGCCTTATGTGTTCTTATAATCATTCATTGAATGGAATCATAAGTAATCTGTATCACAGGACATTAGCTATTTCAAAACCTCTACTACAATCACCCCTGTATTTGCAGCAACTGTCCAGTACACCCAAGTATTTTTTGACTCAACCACTAGCATCATTATCATATTATAGTCTGAGTGCAAAACAAAACAATCCTAAACTAGTGTTCTGATGGTACATCCTGTGAGGGCATAGTGCGAGTTGAAAACCTTGCACCCAAAGGTTTTTCTTAAAATCTTGCCTTGATTTTAGAAGAAAGAAGGGAACATTCCCACTGTAGATTAATTGTTCTCTTTACGGGATAAATGTTGAGATCTGTTGTGACAGTTTGATCGCAGCAGCAGAGGAAAGATAGAGGACACGAGGGCGAACAGCACGTCCTACGTCTTTTTTACTTTCTTTTGACTGGCTGTCATTCCGTATGTTCCGGAAAATGTGAACCATCTTTCTTTCTTTTTCTTTTTCCTGTCCCCTTCTCAGTGGGATTCCGGGAAAGAGATGTGGGACTGTTGTTTTGACTGCCGAGGAGCTCAGCAACTGTCGGGTCAGTATCAGGTGTCTTTGGTTTCCGTGCCTACAGGCGCATACATGAGCACAGGTCATATGCTCCGTTTGTGGGCCCGCTGTGTGTGTGATGATGAGGCAGAGGCCCAGGGGAAGGAAGCAGAGATGCTGTTCCGGCAGAGAGAGGAAAATCCGTCTTTGGCTTTCAGAATCCCCTCGGCCGTTTGATGTCAGATTTATGCCCTCTGCATTTTTTTTTATCAGAGTTTGATGCTGACGGGTGTGTCAAAATGTGGTTCTTTTTTTAAATTATAAATGTGTGTCACAGATAATGAGATTTTTTTCCCCCTCTGTTCATATATTTATTATTACAGTTTTATGCCAGAAACTCTACCCCTTTCAGTTTTTAAAGCACTTTTTGTTTATCCTGAAAGGCTGTTGAAAATGCTAAGTGACGTGCGTGTAACCAAACAGAGAGAAATACTATTTCTCCTCACTCGGCCCAGTCTGCACCGTAAAAGTGGAATGTCTTTTTCAGTATTTCAGGCAAAGTTGAACTCTCCTCCTTTCGGCATGGAGGGGTTTCTGGCTTAAGTAAATATTAAGTAAATATTTTTAATCAGTTATTGTGTGTGGACAGCCTTTGAATGCCTTATAAGGGCAGTGTCAAGAAGCAAATGATTAAGATGTAGCTTTTAACGAAGCAATTTCACTGTAATTTACTGGTACTAGATCCTGTAAAAATTCAGATAACTAAAACCCTGAAAAGTACAAATCACAACGAAGAAAGAAATATAAGTCAACAGAGTGTGCCAGATGTGTCAAGCTAGCTGGTCCCTAGGTCCCTTCCTTCATTCTACTCTCAGACTCCACCTAGGCGGCCTAAACAGTATAATCAGCCTAATCAGGGCCTGTTTGCCATCATCACCTGGTGGGGCTTTGCTTACATTTGGCACATGGTTAGTGATCAATCGCCATGGCAACACAAAATCACCCAAAGTCAGCCTTCAAGTCACTGACTCCCACTCGTTCTCTTTATTTGTTTATTTAATTTTTTAAATATATATTTTTGTGAAGTGGGTGACCTTTTAAATTTTTATTCATTTAATTACTCTGCCATGAGCATGTTTTGGAATATTTATTGAATTCTGTTTTTTACTGAAATATGACAGATATTTTTAAATATCGCATGTGTTCCCAATGATAACTCAACTCATATTGGATATATGCAAATTTGTCTCCAGCCATGTTCCACAGTCATGACTGCATACAGTTTATAAAGTGCTGGTTGGATTAACAGAGTTGTTTTCTTTAGCCAGCTAATTAGAGATGAAATACTTTCATAACTATAATTGTTTTTTTTTCCCTTCAAGGACCTTGCTACCATGCAGTTTTGTGCTAACAAGCTAGACAAGAAGGATTTCTTTGGAAAGTCTGACCCCTTCCTAGTGTTCTACCGCAGTAACGAGGATGGCACGTGGGTATAAATGAGAAATCAGTGTCATCATTCAGAGCTAGCGTGTTGTGATCTTATAATTATGGACATCCCAGCTCCATGTTCTCCTCATTCTTATGGGAGTTCTTTATACTTATTAGGCTCTTTTTTACCATCATAGTAATGGGCATTCGATGATCTAGGCAAGCCGTTGGTTCT
Source organism: Petrocephalus sullivani (assembly GCA_026780845.1). Lineage (NCBI taxonomy): Eukaryota > Metazoa > Chordata > Actinopteri > Osteoglossiformes > Mormyridae > Petrocephalus > Petrocephalus sullivani. The sequence goes on along the minus strand of JAODKM010000103.1, from coordinate 976,034 downwards.
CCTCATACTTATTGGTGTTCCATGTTCTAGCCAAGCCCTTGGTTCCCCTCATACTTATTGGCGTTCCATGTTCTAGCCAAGCCCTTGGTTCCCCTCATACATATTGGTGTTCCATGTTCTAGCCAAGCCCTTTGTTCTCCTCATACTTATTGTTGTTCCAAGTTCTAGCCAAGCCCTTTGTTCTTCTCATACTTATTGGTGTTCCATGTTCAGCCAAGTCCTTGGTTCTCCTCATACTTATTGGTGTTCTAGCCAAGTCCTTTGTTTCCTCATACTGTATTTATGGGCATTTTAAGTTCTAGCCAAGCTCCATATTCACCTCATCCTTATCGATGTCCCATGATCTAGCCAAGCTTCATGTTGTCTTATGTATTCTTATGTATGTTCTATGCTCTAGCAAAACCCTGTGTTCTCCTCATCCTTGTGGATATTCCATGTTCTCACCAAGCATTTTATTCTCATCCTTATGGGTATGGGTATGGGACACCAGCCAGATTCTCTCTCTGTTTTGTTAGTGTTCAAGCCTTTTTTAATCTGCCCCATGTTCCAGGTTCACCATCTGTCACAAGACAGAGGTTGTAAAGAACACATTGAATCCAGTATGGCAATCCTTCACTATCCCTGTTCGGGCACTGTGTAATGGCGACTATGACAGGTGTGTGTGACCCTAAAGTTAATGTGGGAGATGGGTAGCGCCGTCAAACTGTAAGATAAGGTACTTTGGTGTTTGTCTGACGGTTATCTGTGTATCCTTGTATCCTTCAGTGTCTTGACAGTTGCCGGATGTTTTTTAGGAATTTGTTTGTGTTTGCCTCAGGGGACAGACCCAAATTACAAACTCTGAAGGCAACTCCATCAAATATACGAGAGGACAGTTCTGAACCCATTTCAGATGTTCTTTTTAATCCCCAGTAAAGAGAACTTTGCCGTCTATCTGCCAAGAAGATAATCTTCTCGTGCTGTCTCTTAATTTCTTTCCTGTGTCCTTTCCAGAACAGTCAAGGTAGATGTTTATGACTGGGACAGAGATGGCAGGTATTTTTTTTTCGCAAATTTCCTGCTCACTGGCTCTTTGTTATGTTGGCAGAGTTTTTACCGGGGCTCCATTGTCTAGGCCGAGGAAATCTTTGTGTGCCGTGAAGGTTCTTTGATTCACCTTTGACTTCAATTTGCATTAAAATTTAAAACCTTTTGTCATTTCTGATGCTCAAGAATATAACTCCAGAAGTCAAAGGAGCACTTCACGGACAACGAGAGACTGGCACTTAAATGTTAGTTTATTATTAGTCTTCTACAAGGACTGTGAGAATCCAATCTGAACCCACCCTCCCCCAGCCCTCAGAACACCTAATGTGCCCCCCCCCACCCATTCATATGACCTGAAATTGCTTCTGTGAATAAGAGCTGCCCTTTGAATAGCACATGCCGTTCGACAAAAGGAAGTGCTCGTGAGCGTCACGTTGGCACTGCGCTGAGGTGACCAGAGAGGCCTCTTCCTCCTCTTCTCCTCCACAGCCATGACTTCATTGGCGAGTTCACCACCAGCTACAGAGAGCTGTCCCGGGGGCAGAGCCAGTTTAATGTCTACGAGGTGGGAAGTGTTTGTGTCGGCCGTTGCTTAAACATCATATTGCCTTAAGTGACTGTGGGAATAAGTATATGCACATAAAAATATGCAGCGTGAAAGAGTATCAGTATTTGCTACATAAGTGTTTAATAGCTGCATTAGATATGTTTAAGAGCTGCATTAAACACATTTATCTATCTGGCACTAAACAGAATAGTGTAATTCTGGGAAAAGGATATGGTGTAAATAAGTGAATATTCACCCTGGAGCCGGGAATAGAAAGCAGTGCAGTTTTCATGCTTTCTTCTACTACACTGAGGTCAGTCCTAATACTAAAGGATTGATAAGGGATGAGACCCTGGACAGGAAGGCCAGGATGCAACCACTGAATTAGCAATCATGTGACCTGAATGCTCGGCTAATCATGTGACTCCATTCTGCCCTGGGACATCCATGAACTGGGTGAGGAGCATTTAATGAGGAGCATCAGTGGCTGAAAGCAGTGTGAGGATGGGATGAGCTTAGAGTCAGTCAGACTGGAACCAAAGTTGGTTCTGTTAGAAAACAAAAAACTACACATAGCATGACCTTTAAGGAAGAAGGAAGATGATAGGCTGAGCCTTTATCCCACTGGCTTATTCTCCTATTTCTGAGATTATATAACTCTAAATATTACATTTCAGATTCATTGCTATAGAGGGCAGAATGGGGACACAGTGAGCATGAGTGCAGCCTCACAGCTGCAGGGCTGGGCCTTGGATCTCTGTCTGTGTATCTGTGTGTATTTCTGCGGTTAGCATGTTCTCCCTGTGTTCACGTGGATTTCCTCAGGATATTCCAGTTTCCTCCCACAATCCAAAACGTGCGATTAGGCCGATTGGCTTCATTAAATTGGCACAGGTTGTGATTGTTTGTGCAACTGTATGTGTACCCTGTGATGAGCCGGCATCCCACCCGTGGTGTCCTCTACCCACTGCCCTCTGTGGCCTGGGATAGGCTCCAGGCTCTCCACCACCCCGTGCCAGATTAGTGGCCGTGGAAGATGGAAGGCTAGGTATTGCAAAAGACATATTCACATTCATTCGCTCGTTCTTTTTTCTTTTGTCCTGCCAGGTTTTAAATCCGAAAAAGAAAGGCAAGAAGAAAAAATACATAAACTCTGGAACAGTAAGTAAGGGACGATGCTCTCCCCAGGACGCGTGCCGACGTGGTAGAATGCCATGCCCCTTTTAAGTGCCTGCTTCCTGCCCTGTCCTCAGGTCACGCTCCTGTCTTTCAAAGTGGAATCTGAGCATACCTTCGTGGACTTCATTCGCGGAGGGTGAGGGGAGCGACACTCTAAGGCCAGCGATGGCTGTTCGGGCTGTTATCTGACGATGCTACGCTATCTGACATGCAGCACTGTCTTCCTCTCCATGGCTGTCACTCTCAGAATCTGTGTCAGACCTTTATCCCTGTTCTCTGTCCCCCACCCCCCAAGTGCTTCTGGCCTCAGTCTTCCTCACAGGTTTTCGGAATCTATGTTAACACCTGATTAGACAGAAGACATTTTTAAATTTAATTGCTAAATCTATTTAATAATTAACCAGTGTATTAAACAGAAAGATTGATATGTTAATGACAGTGATTGATTGGAAGCCTCCAATGGGCTGGTTAGAAGCTGAACCAGTATTTAGCCCTGAATTCTTTCATAATACTGCAGAAGACTTAAGGATTTTATGAGTCACGACTATAAAATACCGACATTATTTGTGCGTGAGCTGCAGCAGTTTCAACATTTGACCTGAAAACTCCGGAACTGTAATATTTATTGGTTCAGCATAGCTGGCCCATATAGATAAGCTTGTTAATTAAACAGGGTCAGCTTGGAGTAATGAGGCCGAGAACAAGCTTGTGAACTTAGAGGAAATCTAGCTGGATGTTACCAGACCACCACATAATACATAAATAGGTCAACCTCCCATCATATTACAGGTAGCATCATGCCAATAAAAATCTTTCTGCATATCCTGTATAGCTGTGCTCTGGTTTTTATAAAGCTGTGCCTTTCACACAGGACACAGCTGAACTTCACTGTGGCCATAGACTTCACTGCATCTAATGGTAAGAATTGCACTGCATTTGATTATAAACAGTATTAGAACTGTATTCTATTATGGCATTGTCATAAGTCCCTGGCAATTTTCATTGGTTAAAATGAACCAGCTGGGCAGAAGAGGTAAAGGCAGATGTTTGGGGATGTGAGTTATTCTTCTTATGCAGGCGATATGCTTACACCTTCAATTTATATTGATTTATGGGATAAAACAAATGCCTTTGCCAGTTTTTGTGTCCCGACAGGTGTGTTTGTCATGCAGTTGTGCATGTTTGCGTGTGCCTGGCCTTTGCAGGGAACCCGTCCCAGCCAACATCCCTGCACTACATGAACCCGTACCAGCTGAATGCCTATGCCATGGCGCTCAAGGCTGTGGGGGAGATCATCCAGGACTACGACAGCGACAAGCTCTTCCCTGCCTATGGCTTTGGTGCCAAGCTGCCCCCAAACGGCAAGATTTCTCATGCATTTCCTCTGGTAAGAAGATTGTTTTTTTTACAGAGGAATTTGTAGAAATTAGTGCTGATTAGAAAGAGATAAACAAATGTGGGTATAATAGAGACCCCAACAGCAAAACAGAATAACGATTTTGTTTTGTGAAGAGAATTGAAAATGCAACAAACTGTTAAAAAAACAATAGCATTCTGGCTGTTGATTTTGTAGAGGCTTTTCCCCCTGACCTCCTGCATTCACCCCTCCAGCCCAGCTTTTAACTCTGATGTTGCTCCATTGTCCATTTTGCCCAGCTGTCTGCTTATTTACACCACATTCCATCTACTCACTTGGCACAATGTTCGGGTTTAAGAGGGAGCGGGATGGAGAGAGGCAGGAGGGAGCTGGAGATTTCTACACCGGCACTTAGAAAGTAGAGTCAGTAATTCCAGATGGAGCCTGCAGCCTTAGACTTCAGCGGGAACCCTGGGTGACTGCTTACATTTTTCATGCGCAGGTAGTCCTTAACGCTGCAGTGCTGTTACCTTTGAAATTAATTAAATCAGGGAGAACAAAATTAACTTAATATTATTTTGGGGAGAAGTTTCTCTTCAAGGTTGCTAATTATTAACAAATTATTACTGCAAATAACACAGGAAATGAATTCCAAAATGTATGTGTATAACCGATAAACCTCAAAGGGGAAAAAGGGAGGGTGACCAAATCTTCCTGCCGGAGGAGTGAGGAGTGTTCATTGTGCTTTATTGTGCATGTAAGAACAGCTCATTGCACAAGTTTAATACTGTTTGCCTTTGTTCACTATGCTATTCTACCAATATACCATTATACATTCAAAATATTTAATGCCTGCGTTTATATACTTACTCAGATATTTAATGCCCGTTTTACATATTCATACAATAACACATTTTGTGGTTCTTTGTTAAATTATTCGACTGCTAGTGCTTATGAGAAAAAAGACATGAAAATAAAGACATTGTACAAAGTACATTGGTTATTGTACTTATTTTACAAGCGCTTCATAAATTTTTTTTTCACCTCATGCTTTCTTTGAATTTTGGGTTCAGCTGGGCTCATTTTTTTCTTGGCTCATGTTTACTGCTTTTGTAATGTTACTGCCCCCTTAAGATATCCCTCGTCAAAAAGTGTCCTCTGCGTGTTGGCATGAGTTCCACAGAGCGGTCAGAGGTCAGACTGCTTCTTCCAGCCTGGCAGTCGTGGGCTATTTCCATATCAAGCCTAACCTCTCGCTGCTCAAGACCCTTCCCTCCATTTCCACTTTGCACCCTCAAAAAAACTGCAACTATAGCTTTAAAAACTTTTTCAATTAAGGTCCACCATGGCGTGACAAAGCTCAGACTTCGTTATGCAACGTCGGTTTCTATTAATTAAAACTTTTACCTGGAGGAGGCTTTATGGCGGCTGGTGTCCCTTTTATTCAGAGGCCCACGTGTTATTCTTTAAATTCTGAAATTTAATTTTAGCCAGACATAATCCCATTTAGACACAGAAAAATAAGTTGAAGTTGATCACCATATATGCACTGTTTAAAAAACACATTTTCCCTGCCTTTTCCAGAATGCCAACAACGAGAACCCAAACTGTTCGGGGATCGAAGGCGTTTTAGGGGCATATTTCGAGAGCCTCAGAACAGTGCAGCTGTACGGACCCACCAACTTTGCTCCCGTCATCAACCAGGTGGCCAGGTGAGAGATGCTGGACCACAATGGCCTGGAGGAGGAGGGGCTGGGGGGGAGAGGTGTGCTCCGTCACCATGGTTATCAATGCACCCACAGGTCGATTTGTACCGAAAGTGTTCTCGAACTTGCGGGATGCGGTGTGTGTCTCTATGGGTGAGGAGTACATACAACATCACTGTTGGGCCTTCGAGAAAGGCCCTTACCCACCAAAGACAACCTCACTTGTGACGCTGTTCTCTGAGCCCAAGCTTCATTCACAACTGTGCACGTACATCTCATCTTGGATATGAGAAAAGCAAAGAATACCTACATAAATGTTTTTGTGCAAATATAAATATTATTATTGCCATTACTTCCCAACCTGAAAGGGAATTGGTTGCTTGGCTGGGTTGAGGGGAAAGCACGCTCAGGTGCTCACAAACACTCATGCCAGTACCGTGCCAGGACCACCGCACTCCATCCCCCCCCCGTCACGCTGAGCCAAGCTTCCCTGGGCCTGATTTACATTCTTGCACTGAAGGGGTCCCTGTTATAAGGAAACTATCTCCTCTAACATGCCGGTGTGGAGTCCCTGATCGCATCCATGACTCTGGGCATTGAAGGGCAGGGGGGGGGCCTTGGAGCTTCACATTCTGTTATACAACCTGCACGGTGCCTCTGGGAGCACCTCTAGAGAAGGTGTAATGAGTATTTTCCTATTTGCATGTGTAATTTTTTTTATTGTTTTTTTTTTTCTTTTTAATAAAGCAGCTCAAGCCATCTCGATATTTCCATTGAGCGTGCCCAGTATGGCGTTGGCCTTGGGAACGGCATTAGTCAGAATGTATTTCTTTCCATATTGTGCTGTAATCTCGACATTATTGTAAGGGTAACGGCTTGACGTGAGTTCTTGACGCACATAAACACAATCGTACAGCGAGTGAAGTACGGCGTGGAGGCCTGGCAGTCAGCACATCCTGTGCCCTGCCCCGAAAGTGGCTGCTGGCATCCCCGCGACACCCTCTTTCTGCTCTCGCTCCTTACATACTCCATACCAGGGCTATAGAAAATGTGCCCTGTGACCTGTGTTTACCACAGACTTTCTCCTGAAAACCTTGCTAAAATGCTAGCTAAAATGACTCCAATATCTCAACGTATTATGCTTGTTAACTGTCAAGTCTACATCATGTGACCTGCACATTCCACTATGGCATTGATAGCCACAGAGCTTGGGGGTCTGCAGTCACCCTCAGCCCCTCAGCCCGTATTCACCTGATTACAGTCAGTAGTTATATAATAAGTATTGTCACCTGGGGTTTCAGGTGCTAATTATCGGACATTTTCTGACGCCTATAGGACTGTAGCCTGTCAGGGTTTTTTTTGTTGTGCAGCCACATCTTCCACACCAATGAATTTTTGTTCTAGGATCATCTACAGAACGTTATGATCAAGGTATGGAAACGTTCAAAGTGTCCAGTTTTCCTGATGCTCCCAGAATATGGTAACATGTTACCGTACCCTTTACTTACTAAGGCACAAATAATGAAGTATTATACTATTACTTATTTATGAATTAATCACAAACTAAGTTTGTTATAAGCTTAGTTATAGGTTGACCTCATATTTGTTCATTATCACTGATCATGATGCATCTTTCATCCCAAGCAGTTACTATATTTGTTACTATATCTGTAGATTCTGTAAGCCTTTGTGAGCTATTGAAGGAATAACACAAGTGAAATACTGATCTCGTGTTTGTTCATCATGAATGAATCGTGACCCATGCATTAAGTAGCCACTGTATTTTTTGTTAATAATTTGTACTTCAGTAGGAACTGAGTTATTACTCAGTTATTACTTACTAAGTTTTTGTGCCCCATTGAATAAAGTGTTACCCAGAACGTTGTCCCACTGCTACTACAGTTAAGAATAATAATGTACAAACAAATAGCGGGCATGGTGGAGCAGTGGGTAGCTCTGTGACTTTAAATAGCGAAGGTCATGGGTACAAGGCTGTGCTTGCTGTATACACTCATATGAAATCATATTTTATAAATACTGACAGATCCTGTCGTCCATGTGACTATATAAAATGTGTAAATAACATTCCATTAACGTTACAGTAAGAATGTTCTCTGCCAACTTTGAGAAGACCTCCACATAACGTGGGCTGAAGTTCTGGGCACGTTCTCTGTTAGCGAGGCTGGGGCCTTTCCACGCTACATTTTGTGCTTCTTTTGTCAAATCGAGGCTGAGCGGCACGGCACATTCCCAAATGCACTACATGAAAATTCCGTACTATGAAGCTTTATTTCACCAGCATCACAAACTCGCCACCTTCTGAAGGAAAGTCCAATTTAACGGGGAATCTGATTTTCCAGAGTGCAGGAAATGACACAGGTGCATGCGCACGCTGGCATGCACGGGCGACACGTTAATCGGCCTTCCCCGCAGTTTGACGGGTTCTTCTTGGCGGATAATTCAGTGAGATGCATTCGGTTCTGCTCCCACCGTCCTCTCTCGCAGCAGGCTGGAACGCCGGCTGTCCTTGACTCCGCTGATTCTGTCCCGCTGTGCTTCTCATTACCCGCCATTACCCATCATTACCTGCTGCCAGGAAACAACCTGTTCTGCCAAAGTGTGGCATATCTGCACATCCTAAAGTTCCGGCAAATTCTACAATTTGCATATTTGTCTAATTTGTATTTTTGCAACTTCAAGCGTACAGCTGGCTTCAGTGTACTAATGAGATTTTGTGGCACACTTCAAGGGATTTAATTATCTTAAGATATTTCTTAAATATATATTAAATAAATTGGACTTGCATGGCTTACCAATATAACTTCCTGCTTTTCTGGCTCAAAAATATGGGACTGACACCCTGTCCAGGGTGTCCCATACATATGTGGTAAGACTTTATAGGTTCCATATTCACCACAATGCTCCAATGAATGAAGTTATGGATGGATGGGTTGGTATTAGTTGATGTTTATGGCTTTTAAAATTAATGGGGAAAAAGTATCACAATTAAACTAAACCAGCTTTTATTCCACTCTGCTCAAGGTCATCAGATTCTTGATGAAAATGACAAAGAATGAACTTTAAATTAACGATGGGCATTATTAATTCTGTCTGTACTGTCGAAATAATTGGCCATCAAAACTACCACTGTGTGAAGCACACTTTTTCTCAGTAGCTTTTAATCTTGTGAGCTTCTCTTTCAGCTGGAAAATGCAGCCAGCACAAATGTACTTAAATACAGGACATACATGCAAACATACACATTTAACTATAGCACCTATATCTGGTAAATCTGATATGGATCAGATTAGATTACATTAATAACATTAATGCCATTTAGTTTATCAAGTGTTTTGTTATTGCACTTTTGTCAACATTTTTTTCATTTTGTTGGAATGTCAATTTTTTGCTTACGAAAATGTTCTGAGGGCAGAATGAAAAATGTTTCAGAGCGATAACCAATCAGATTATATAGGAGGCGGGACCAAGACATCTGATTGCTTGGTCTGACATCCGACACAAGATCTGATTGGTTATCTCTCTGAACAAGTTATTTTTCATTCTGCCCTCAGAACATATTTGTGTAAGGAAAATTTCTATGAGCCAGTTTTTTCCCCAGTGTTAAAGGTTATCAGACCTGTCATTTGGGGAAAAAACTCATGGAAATTTTCCTTACACAAAAAAAAGCTGTTTCCTGGTTGGGAAACATATGCTAAGGTTAGCACTCCTACTTTATTAGATTAGATTGACTTTATTAATCCCACTGGTAAATTCCTTATCACTGGTATGCTACAGGTTGGGCTACCCGCACTAATGCTAGCACTCTCTCTTTTTTGGTCTTATGCTATGGGTTGGGAATTCCATGCTAATGTTAGCGTGCATTAGTGCAATGCCACAGGCTGGCTATTCTGCGCCAATGTTAGCGTGCATTAGTGCAATGCCACAGGCTGGCTATTCTGCGCTAATGTTAGTGTGCATTAGTGCAATGCCACAGGCTGGCTATTCTGCGCTAATGTTAGTGTGCATTAGTGCAATGCCACAGGCTGGCTATTCTGCGCTAATGTTAGCGTGCATTAGTGCAATGCCACAGGCTGGCTATTCTGCGCTAATGTTAGTGTGCCCGCTTTGTTGTGATCTGCTGCAGGTTGGCCTCCGGGGTGACAGATGGGTCTCAGTACTTTGTCCTGCTCATGATCACGGATGGCGTCATTTCTGACATGGTGCAGACCAAGGAGGCCGTGGTCGATGTGAGGTTTATTCGTTTATTCGCTACTGGCAGTTGTTCATTGAATTGTAAATTGTTCATTGAATTGTAAATGTAATAATTACATGATTGTTCAATTAGGTACACTGAGAACTGAATGTATGAAGATGGAGGCGTGCGGTCTGCTATACTGTACGCTGACACGTTTTCTGTTTTCAGAGTTTTCACCTAAAATAAACAACTGTTCAGTAGTTATTCTGTACCACATGTTACACAGTTTGTTTTGCAGCACAGATAACAAGCCTTTTTTATTTAGTCTTCAAAGATAGCATAGCGAACAGACTTCACATCAATTTTTAGTGAGACCAGAGACTTATCACATACTCAAGGACTTTTTTAGAAACCCCAGCAAACAATGCTGTGGAATTTCAATCTTGAGACACTGAGGGATGGGACAGTATTTTTAAGAATCATAATGTAGCTTTTACTAGCCGACTTCTTAGAGAAACCACATATGCAGTTGTCATACCTTCAGAAACCAGGGTATTCTTTTGTTATAGCATCATTCCTTGTTGATTCTCTCTCTGCAGGCTTCTGCTTTGCCCATGTCTGTCATCATAGTGGGGGTGGGTCCGGCAGAGTTTGATGGTGAGCACTCACTCCTCACTAGTTCATCCCATTTAAGATTTTGTGTTTAAACTTTGATGGAAAGAAAAGTGGTTATGTAACCATTAACAAGGTTCTGTATGCTCTGGGTGAGGTCCGATTTTCTTTACTTTGGTCTGAGAAGATCCTGAGCATCACTTAGTCTCCAAAGTCCTAGGACCCATCCCTGTCTTGACCTAGGGGGGCCTAATGCTTGCCACTTGACATGAAGGGGTCATTCTTTAGCCTCCCTCATGAACATAATGGATTTAGGGGGATGTCATCTGTGAACCCAGGCTTTATGCCGCAAATCCACCGCAGCATTTAATGAGACTCCCCAACCACACTGAGTGAGGGACTTCTGTTCTTTCTGACTTTTGGACAAATCTACAGTCCATCTCGGCACTTAAGTCTTCAGGATTCATGAAAGTTGCAGAGACAGTGTCACTGAAGTGCACTCTGGAAGAAGCGCTGGGCTCTGCTCTTTACTTTCAATGAAATGTCCTCTCGTGCACTCTGTCTGAGTCCTTCACAGGCCTTGTCACTGCTGCATGAGAATGAGCATGCGTCGTTATTAGGTCCACTGAAGTCAAGTTGCAATTGAAATCAGCAAGAAAATCACTTGAGCCAGAACTCTCTTGAATTTATTTTTAAACTCGGTTTTCTTGGCTTGTGTGAAATCGTGTTTTGCATGATGTCACCGTAACGCAATAGGGGTATGGTTTAAAAGTTTCTAAATGATGCAGGACGGCATAGTGTTTTTCTGCAAGGAACTGTTCATCATTTTTTCGCTTTAGGAGGTAAATGGCAGCTACAGAGTTAATGCCACCCACTATACTTCTCTTATAAAACAAGCAAGTTCCTCATCCTATAACAATCTTACTGCTATTATGATTCTCCATATACTAGGTGGGCAATATAAACTGTGTTTCTCCCATGGCATGATGACCTGCTAATCATTATTACTAATAATCATTTTGTGTGCATGTATAACTTATGCTTGACATGAAATACTGAAGGTAAATGCCTCCCTGCATCTTCTGTTCATACAGCAATGGAGGAGTTGGATGGCGATGATGTCAGAGTGTCCTCTAGGGGGCGCCTTGCTGAGAGGGACATTGTGCAGGTACTCTTATCCTCTAAAGCTTCTTTCATTTTATCGCATTCCCTAAGTTTAACCAGATATGCACCTGACCTAGACACTTTGTCTCCTCCCCATAGTTTGTGCCATTCCGCGACTACGTCGACCCGACAGGGAACCAAGTCCTGAGCATGGCGCGTCTGGCTAAAGACGTTCTGGCCGAGATTCCCGAGCAGCTCTTGTCCTTTATGAAATCGAGGGGTGTGGAGCCCCGTCCTGCCCCGGGTGCTACCACAGCCCCAGCACCACGCACACGGCCCTGAGGAGACAAGAGGAAGGAATGGACTGCTACTAAAACGTTTGCGCCCCCCCACTATCTCATACCCCTATAATTGTCCCATGTCAAACATAACCATAGTGTGCAACCATATCGCCTCAGCTAACCTAAACTACTTAGAACCACCAGCGGCTCATGTTAGCCATTCACAAACCCCTCAGCCAATTGACCTATAGGCAGGCTTTCTAAACCTAGGCAGTAAAAATTAGATGAAGACCAGGTACCTCCCTGCCCTCCTTGTCTTCCTGGACATTCTCAGTCTTAGCTGGTATTAGTCAACGGTGACTAGTCTGGGTAAGCTCAGTACCACTTGTTTGCTAATACTGTTATGTATGTTTTCTTGACATTGTTTAGTTTGACAAAAGAAAATGAACCAATGAGATCCATGAAAAAGGTCAGGCTAGGTCTCCAGTGACTAGGGATGGGTATCGTTAAGATTTTTAACGGTACTACAACTCTTTCCGGTGCTGCCTATCGGTCCGGTACTTTAACGGTATTGTTATCGGTACATTGTGAAGAATAAATCAAATT
>JAODKM010000103.1:937469-951489 GCA_026780845.1 Petrocephalus sullivani | reverse complement strand
GCGGCGCCGGCGGTGGGGTCGGGCGGGGCTGGCGCGCGGGGGGCTTGGGTGGTCTGCGTCGGGCGGGTGGGGGGGGGGGGGGTGGGGGGGGGGGTCCTAAGACTGTGTTTGCATAATGGTAGCTTTGGTTTGGAAAATTTGTTGGTGATTTTAATTGAATATTTCTGGGGCCCACCCATGTCTTTATGTGGCCCTGTGCATTGGGGGTTTAGGACACTGTTGGTCTGTCAGATTTCATGTCTCTGGATGTGGCTCCAGTCCCACCTGCACCTCTCACCACCTCTACTTGCCATCACCCAGGATGACCCATCGGGTGATGGAGACTTGGCCTTCCAGCTCAGCTCCCAGACCTCCAGCTCCCACTCTCAGCTCACAGTCGACCTGCCCGTCAACATCTTGCAGGTAACCGACTCACCAAAATGAAGGATCCCACAAGCTGCCGTCAGCGGGTCTCTGATCTTTGGTCATTGTAATAAACAATATGCAAGTCCGTTTCCATAGCTATATTAACAAGGCGGATATTACATCACTTTTATTACATCATAATTTTTTTATTTTTTAATATTTGTGTAGTATCACAATGTTCTGTTTTTCCCGATTTTTATTTGTATACTGTGCACTTTTTAATTGTGACACATTTTGTAGGCACTATGTGTACTGTCTTTGCATTACGTTGTCATTGTATGTGCCAGAATTTCCCACTGGCATCATGAAGTCCATCTTAATGTGAACTGTACAGCTGTCAAGGAGCCAATAAATGCAGCTAGGCTGAGTGCCCAGTAACTGGGGGCTTCCCTTCTGCCCCGTACACATCCTGTGTGGTTCAACACCGCCCCCAGCTGGACTGTGCATTAAGATCATCCATGGTGTCCATGCAGGAGACCCCTGTCACGGCGGAGGACGACACCGGGTCCGAAACCTCGCAGTTCACCGGGAGTACCATTAACCTGCAGGACCTGGAGTGAGGCGGGCACAGACGGAGTGGGTGCAGGGCGCCGTTTAAAGGGCCGGCGGCGTGCCCAGTCTCGCTGATTTCCAGATGGTCGACTCTCAGCTTGGACTTGTTGACTAATTGAATGGTTCTTTGGTGTTTTTGTTTTTAAAGAAGATATTTTCCAGCAGAAGATAATTTCTAAAATGATCTTTTTGATAATGCTTGTGTTTATATGAATTTATACCTACTGGGTGGGGTTAACTAGCATTTAGCATTATTGCTCAAATAAGACTAATATCTAAAAAATTTGCATTTTTCTTTTGGAAAAATAAATGTGCAGTGAAAGGTTTTTTTTTTTAATATTTACGTTAAATATTTCAGGAAAAGGGTCCTTTTGATTGTCGAGTTTCTCTTGTCTGTTTCTGGACAGTTAATTAACACATGGTATTTTGTTTACTGAGTTCTTTTTTTTTTTTTAAAACGTCCTACACACTTTCTTCTGACTAGACAGAAGGCAAATTGTTTATATTGGTGGTTTTATTTATTTTTTTTATTTAGTATCCTCTGAATCCTTGTTCACATGTTTTGTTTATAAGACTAAAAATCTATTTCATTTTTGTTTGTATTTGTATATCTATTGTGTACTTATTTATTAGCTTTGGTTTAACAGAATGGGGGTGGGACAACGAAACAGTGAATAAAATGGAGGCGAAGCACAACCGGTATGCTGTGGCTGCTATCTGACGATGACCTGTGCCGAATGCTGCTTAAGCTGCAGAGGGTAGGAAAATAACACTGGCTATTAACGCCAAAGAATTTACATTGAATGGGTGTGAGTGATCGATTCAGTGAATTGTGTGGTTATTCTATAATAACAGTATGGTGAATTTAGCAACCCTTCAGAAACACATTTATGGTTCCTTTGAGTCCTTTAGTGGCTCTCAATACCCATCCCGACGAGCGGTGGCTTTCCCGAAAGTGATCGATCTTGGTGAATAACAAGACAAAGAACAGCATAGGTAAAGAGGTCTACATCCGTTTCCGAAAACCCTTTGTAATTTCAGAAATAATCAACAAACTTTAAGTGCTACTTAGTTGGCAGCATCCGCGTAAGAAAAGCACGGACTGTTGATAATGGGAACATCGATTGCACGTATTTCAATGGTGAAATGTTATATTATTGTCACATTTGGCATAGGCAAATATAAAAAATATATTAAATAATTATAAATTGATAAAAACACACCAAAGCAGCCAAAAATTAACCTATTTGTTGAAAATATAAAATTGGGCTCAAAATGGGTTATTGCTTCCTCGTAAAAAAAGCAATAGGAAAAAGAAGCAGCCTCGAAAGAAACCTTAAAATAACCATTATTGAGGAATTGGCTAAACATGTTTTAATATAATAATTACTGCAACATTCTGCAGCAAACTACGCACAAGAACAACATTGCAGCATTCTGGGGGAAATCTTAGAATTCACAAGGACTTGTGTAGGCACCAGAATCATGTCTTCCACATGCCCAAAGCACACTCTACAGCAGTGTGTGTTCTTTGGTGTGTGGTGCTATACCTCTCCTCAGCCACGGTTTGGGAATTCAACACTGGAATCAGCAGGTATTCACTAAGAGGATGACTGGTGCCTAATAACCAGCCACCAGCACATGTACCATCCTTTGCCATCTGACACTCCAAAGTTGGACTAGACGGAAGCATCGTGTGTACTCCCAGGCCACTTAGAGAAGATGTCTGTAAAATGTCCTTGATGGTTGCATTTCACCTGGACATTTAGACCTAGTGCCAAGAACGGGCACAAATGCTGCGAGTATGAATAGGGTTGAGCTGTTCATCCACTGCCTGTACAATACCTGCAATAGCATAAAAACGAATTATAGTGCACGGTGCAATTCCTATATATTCCTCTTTTCAATTCATTCTGCACCAGACTAAGAAGGCTGATTATTTCATCCCAGGCCAGCCTGTATTATTTTATGAATTGTTCATTACTGAGATGGTCTATGGGCTTCATGGCCAGCTGCAAAACAGTTAAAGCAACTTGAATGGCTTCCTGAATGGTGTTGTCTCAAACGCTGTATTAGGTTGACTTGCTCAATTCTCTACCATTGCAGTTCATGAGGGGTGATTCACCTTCCCAGATCAAAAGACGTGACTGAACACATAGCAGTTTTGTTTGGTTAGCATATTATGTAGCATAACGGGGTTGTTCAGAATTATGACCCATTCCGTTCACTAATTGGATTTTGAGTTGACTGTAAAATGTTGAATTGGAATGACAGTAAGACAAATTTAAACTATCTCAATTCAAAGCAATCATACAACACATTAAAGTAATTTAATCTAGCAAAACAAATAATTACATAATATATTTACTTCCAAGATGGTAGATGTATATATTGACCTTATATCCTAGTGAGTGAACTTTGTATGATTGTAAGAGAAAAATTGGATAGTTGTTCTAGCCTATTCTAACAATGTGGATTTGGGTTATGTTGACCCTCTAAGACCTTTTCCATGTGCATATATTTTATATTGTTCTAAATATTGTTATATATTATATTGTTTTTGCATATGTAACTTTTTGAGTGTGTTATCATTTTTGAGGAGTCTGCAGTAGTTTTTCTTGTAAGTGCCGCTACATGGATAGGGTTGTGATAGGGCTACTTTGTATGACTGAATGAAGTCCACCATGGAACACAAAATGATGTATTATTTATTCTTTACGTAACACTTCAAATGTGGCATTGCACAGACTTTCAATGACAGTGACTTGCACAGACTTTTCAGGCAGGCTGCAACAGGGGGGCACGGCCAACGGGTACTTTTTGCTTCCATAAATATTCGTGATGGGGGGTGGGATATCAGCGTATGCTGTTTATGTATGTACATGCTGTGTAGTCCATTTGACACGTTAAGCTGTATTGTTAGAGCTGCAATTTTATGAATTACATTTGATTTTCATGGTCATTCTCAAATCAATTATGAACGGTGCACAACCCTGTTATATACTGAAATTGCACACAGGAGTTACAACAACAAACACCATTTCGGCTAATTTCTAGTCTATATTATAGTTTTATATTGCAATATTGACTTATTATATCATCGGCATTATTACGTTAATAAAAAAAGACCGCCAGTGTGTTTTGTGATCCATTTTGGCCGATCTCTGCGTCCCTGTGAGTTCAAACAACCAACAAAGAAAATAACGAATGGGTCGGAGCAAATCTACGAACGAGATAACTTAACTACCTAAGCTATCAAGGGTTTCAGGAAACGCGTGCTACTTAACTACCGATCTTGAGTACGAGATAACGACCTTCTTTCGGGAAACCCACCCGAGGTCCTTACTCCGTACAGTACGAGTGTTAACTAGGAGTGGGCAGATCGATCCAAATATCGATAGTATCGATACCAGCGTCTGTATTGGTACCGGATTGATACTAGCGTGACGGGATCGCTACCGTTCTAATTTCTCTCCTCTACACTCCCAAACGTAGACACATCTGTGCGAACAAACACTACTCCGCCTGCACCTTGCAGCTCACTTTGCTCCTCCTGCTCCCCCGCACGCTGCTGGGGTTTGTTGTCGTAGTGTCACGTGACTCAGCGGCGTGAGCGCGAGCAGACAGGCTGAGTGAGAGTCGCGCGGCAACATGGCAGAGAAAGAGAATTGGAGCCAATAGTAGTTTGTGCTTTTGCTTAGTTATTTGCACTTTATTTACTTTAATTTTCACAAATAACTGTGTGCACTTTGTTTATAAAAGCAGATAAGTGTAATCAAAGGGAGAGTTTTTTTTCTTATTGTTGTTTCTAAATAAGTAACTTGAAAAGAGCAATTTAAGTTTTAAAACATTTGTTCTCCAATAATTTATGCAGATCTTTCACGTTTCTAAATAATAAAACAATAAAAAAACATTTTTCATTTTACTAAAAACTTTGCTAAAGAAATCTGAGTTTTAACAGGCACATAATTAACTAATTAAATGTGGAGTGCAGAAATCACAAAATCATTTGGTGGTTATAAAAATTAAATCAGATTTAGCATATTGATGATGCATTGCTGTCCCATAAGTACATAAGCTGCTTCTGTAGGTAAAACGTATTGGTATCGGTGATATTGGCCCTGTTTTTACTTGGTATCAGATCGATACCAAATTTATTAGTATCGCACACCACTAGTGTCAACCTCGTTAGGCACCTGGTAGTACAACACGTGCCTGTTATGCAGCGTCTGAATGTGCCGCGCTGTTAAAAGCATTTGATTTCCAGGACTTGTGAATATTTGTGAAAAGATATGTTTATTTAGTGAGGTTTTTTAAGAAAACAACTTTTTTTTCAAGTAGTAAGTATATCGGGATTTATATATTTTGATATTGGCTGGTATTCTTATACAGTGACTTCTGTCTCCGATTTACTATATAAATTTGTAATTTCTGTAAAATGTGTCACATTTATGACAAATGGCTTAATTATATATTTAGGTCTTTATCAGTTAAACACATAATATATATTAAAAGTACTATTTTGTATTTTGCACACCCTTCTGTTGATCTATGCTCTTTATTGATCTATGATCAATGTCATCATGTCCTCAGTGCAAAGTAATCAACTTCCACAAGCACTTATCAACAAGAAAATCAGAAAACTAAAGTGTGTCACCGAAGTCATCTTCCACGCTGTGCGTATGTACTTGCTCAACTTCCAAAAAAAAAAAATACAATTTCCTTTGAGACCATTAATGGGAATTCAACTCTGCGAACTGAGGTAAGCTCCAACTATCACTCTTACCTTTTTTTAATCTTTGAAATGCTATCCTGCTTGTCAAGTTCCGCACTAGACTGTTATGGAGAAAGTGTGTCCAGTCAAAAAAATTAAAAAAACATATGTGACATAGTCATACAGTTCTGCTTATTTGTAGAAGGTTAGCTCATGGTGATCATTCAAAGAGGAATTTTCCACCGTTAAATTCCACCATGTTAGGCCTATAAACCTAACAGGGTGGAAATTGTACTAGAATAAGTTGTATTTTATGTATATTGCAAATTATGGGAAATGACACCACCACTTAGTGCAGCTGAGATGCAGCGACGTGTTCGTTTGTTATTGCTTGTTAATCCTTGTCTGGTGTTCAGGTTTTCGTTACTGACATGACGTGTGCATGTCTGTTAGAAGCACAAGTTTATTGGGTTTTATAAACAATAGAACTTTAGCAGGTCCTGCCTTTATCACTTTACAAGCAACACTGACGCTTTCTCTTCGTCACTGCCTCTGCCAGAAACACTAATTGATAAATGTAACACTTGTTTTTGTGCCACCATGTTGTATTACTCTAGCAAGTGAATTATAATCATAGAAACATAACAAGTTTGAGAACTATATCTTCTGTCCTCACTAATTTGCAGATCACTCCTGTACCACCTGAACAATGTGCCACTTGTTTTGTGCAACATTTCGGTATTTATTTACCATCCTGGCAGAAGTAATGGGTGCTAAAAAATACTGGTTCTTAATCAAGTTATACTCTATTTGTCAATAATTGTTTTGTAATTGTTTCAAGAATAAAAAATATAATGATGGCATTAGGGACATATACTATCCACGAAAAGCTCATTATAGTTTAACATTTACATTATTAACATTTTGTGATAACTATGTATATGTCCCTGGCGGAATTCCTTCACAGTCAGTGTCCAAATAATACACCCATAATTATTATACTTGACCAGTATGTATTCCTAACAGTTAAGCATATAACTATTCTCATAGAATGCTAAAATCATGGTCATCAATGTTTTTGAAGCCAAAATATTACCGGCTAACAGGAAAGACTCATATATGAAACATTTCCAGGTAAGATCTTATTCAAAGTAATTACTATTTTACAAGCTAACAATCACATTAAAAAACCCTACAGACATAATGTTCTCATATCTGTCACCCATATTTCTTGGCCACTGATATTGCTTTCCCCATTTGAAGACACATTTAATACCAGGACCCCACTTATCCCTGTTCTCGATGAGATCTGCTCATCCATGTCCCGTTCAGCTCATGGTGAAGAAGTACAGATGCTCCTCCTTCTCCTTGTCTGTTACCTCTTCATCTGGGCTCTCCTTTGTTTTGGATGCTGGGGGCTGGGACCGGAACATCAGCTTCTTTCCAGTCTGAAAAGACCGCACGGTGACAGGTATTACTGTTATGAGCCAGTCAGCAGTAAAAGGCTCACTCAGACAATGGTATGAGCATCTAAGCCGGAGTTTGACGCCTGTAGAGCAGCGGTTCTAAACCTCCTTCCACGGGAATCCCCGCCCATTCCGCACATAATTCCACCAGCACACCTGATTCAGCTAGATCCTGATGGCTTCTTTATTACCTGACTTGGGTGTACAGGTGCTGGAATGTAAGGAAAGTGTGGAATGGCTGGGAATCTAGGAAGGGTTTGAGAACGTCATTGTCTACATGATGTGAAGGACACTAGTGTAAAGACAAGTGAGTTTGGGGGTGCTAATTCCCAAGGTGAGAGATGGTCCAGCACTACAGGTTTGGCCAAAGTCTGTTAAAGCTTGTTTACAGTGGGGGAAGGTGCTTCCCAGATCAGAGGCATTATAGATCAAAGCCCCCCAAGAAAGCTTGTCAATAAACACCAGGGTTCAGCATCTCCTCCTTAAGCAATGCGTAATGGGCTTTATGAATTTGCAGGCCCATGTGTTCAGGTGCCTCACAGTTCTCTTTATGACTGCTTGTGACCTCTCCATGGCCTTGCGCATACGTTCCTCCTGATGCTGCTTCTTCTGCTGAAGCTTGTCCTCTCTAAGCCTGTAAGAACAGCAGACTCAATCAACTCGATCAACATGGAACCCAAATGGACACAGAGAACAGAGTACACCCCACATTAGTATGCACAGATTCATTTCTTTCCTTTAAAATATACTTTAACCATCGATATTTAATAATGTAAACTGCAAATCTGCTCTATCATCGTTTCAGCTCCCACTTGTAAGGTCAAAGCACAGCAGAGTGCCAGCTACTCCAGCAAGAAGTGCTATTTTATGTTTGTCCTGTTGGGTGTGTTGCTCAGTAGGTTAGGAAACTGTCCATGTGATAGGAAGGTTGCTGGCTCAAATCCCAAAGTAGGGAGTGTGATTTCACCATTGGACCATGGAGCAATGCCCTTAATCCCCACTTGCTTCAGAGACTGTCTGATCCTACTTTTTCATATATGTATGTTGTTTTGCATATAAGCATTCGCTAAATAAAGCATAATGTAATTCCTACATATATTTCGCAATCCATTCAACACATTTTCACTGTCGAAGAATTCAGACTCCTATGTCAGACATTTTCTCTGTTTTCCTTGTGTCTATTATTTTGGCCCATTAACAGTCGCCATTTTGATGTGACATGCCTGAGTCTCCTCTCCTTCTCCTTGGCCCGTTCGGCTATCAGCACCCGCTCACGAGGGATGAGTTCTGTAGACTCCAGCAGCTCGCCCAGCCGGCCTTCAATGGCAGTCAGCATGGCCAGCGGACTCAGGTTAGCCTCGCTGTCCCCCACGCAGCTTCGGTACACCTCTTCCACCTTAGACGTCAGTGAGTCCAGTAGGCTATCCTGTGGGCCAATCAGAGCATAGGCTTCTGATAGGATATTGTGCTTCAAAATGACTACCCGAGCATTGTCTGTTTCCCTTCTCAGTCCTTTGTGTCTCTGTTCAACAGACAGAGGTAGAAATTTCAGGTCCAGAAATTTCAAATCCAGACAAAGATTGCTGTTTCAATCAACCAGTTGAGTATGAAGAATCACAGTCGCAGAGTACTCAACTGGTTGGTTAAAAAAAAATCTAAGTTTGGAATCTTAATTTCTGAACCTCTGTCAGAGTGTGCTACAGTATCCCTTGGATGCTCCAGGGTCTACCTGGTCCTCTGCTTTGACATTCCCAAAAGAGAATAGCTGGACTTTGAGCTCCATTTCAGCTGCTCGCTCCTTCTCCAGCTCAATGTTGCATGTCATGACATCAATCTGCTGCATCAACTGCTCCATCTCCTGTTCCCTGCGACAGGGGATGAATGTTGGCTAGCAAACAGTCAGCCTCATTTTTAATTTGTTTGTGTTAAAAATTCAATGTTGCAACTTGCTGCCTCGGTATTCGTTTTTTGCTTTAAATCTTGGGTTGGATTAAACAGCATATGGGTCTGTTTATGGTACATCTGGGACCGCTTTCTGAAGCTTACATCTTCTTGCGTGTGGCATCCATGATCTGGGCGTACTCCTCCAGTGCCTCTTCCGTCTCACGGGAATTCTGTATCAAGGAGAGGTTCTGTTCTTCCAGCTCGTTCAGCAGGTCCAGGAGCTGGTCTGGGTTTGTGAAGTACAATGCCGGCTCTTCCTGTAGGGGGTGCCAGGGAGCATGCAAATGTGCAGCCCAGAGAAGATGCGTTTTTGTTTAGGGTCCCATTAGTGTTAGTACATTTTGTGACTAAACTGTTGCACAGCTAACCAGTTTAGCTAAAACTGACCTCACAGTCTGATGAGCTCGTGTCCTCCATCCTTGATGTCGTACTCCTGAAGAAGATGAATGGGCGCAGTAACACAAAGGAATTTTGGTTAATTTGTTTTAGTATAAAGACTTAAAAATAACGTTAATAATTAAAAAATATATATTTTCAGGACTGCAACAAATAGCATGAAAATATCAAATTTAGCAGTAGGTAAATTTTATACCTCTGGAGAACCACTTACAGTGTTTTTCCTTGATTTTTCAGGCCGGAAGACTTAAGACTGTGTCGGGATGGAGTCCTGGCTTCCCGGAGCGGAGGCAGCTCTCGCCTCGCCCAGGAGGCCTTACTGTCAGAACCTATCATTGGCAGAGCAGATGACAGAGGGATGGTGTGGAAAAAATGGAATAAAAAAAATAGCCTGAATGTGGCAGCAGTGTGGTGTTTGTGATGACAAGGTTGCTGGTTTGAGGACTAGTCTTGGCAGAATAGCTACATGTCCGTGGGCCCTTAACTGCCAATTATATATGCGTGTCTCATGGAGAGTAAGATGGGGGAGGCAAAAGGGGAATTTCCCCTTGGGAATGAATGAAGTATCACTATAGTATCCTATTCTACAGGAGGAGGAAAATCTGATATGGACAGGAAGCAAAATGGCACTAGACTTCATGAATAAATAATGATAGTTTGGTTTCATTTAATGATTGATTATAGAGCAATGTCTACACTTCAGCTTTTTGAATATTTGTCAGCGGTGTCCAGCTATTGTAAATATAACGATGTTTAGCTACTTTCTGTGCTCAGTTTTGATGATTTACGTTTCTCCAGGTGCCCTTTTCTCTTCTCCCTGTCGTTTTCTGCAGACTGGGCTTGCCTCATCTTCTCCCTCACAGCCCTCTGCTTCTCCTGCCACTCTGGGGGCGAGAGTTTCATCAGGAACTTCTTGTACGTCCTGTATTCCTCCAGGGTTTCGCTGTATTTGGAAATGTCGCTGTGAAGCGACACACACGAGCAGGGGGTAGGAGAGATGGCAGGGAGAGAAACCCAAAGGTGAGTTCTTTAATCGCAGAAGCTGTATCCCAGACTCCCTGTCATGCTTTTGGTTGGAAGGAAGCCTCAAGAGGTTGTCAATGGACCACGCACCTTTCCTACCCTTGACCTCAATTGAAACATTTTCATTCCATCACCTTTGTTGGTGAAACCCTACACTTGATGTTAATCACCATTTTACCCCTGAATCTCACCTTTTAAGCGTTGCGATTTTTGCCGTGATCCTCTTGATCTCAGATATTCTCTCCAGCTTGACTTTGGTTTCTTGCTCAGCACTGTTTACATTCAATCGGATAAGAGAGGACGTAGGGTTTCTGTAATGCTCTACACCAGGAAATGGTTTGAGAAACATTGCCGTATACCATGAACTATGGCTTTCATTACTATACTGTTCTCCCATAATATGTCAACTCAGTGCTGCCCCCACACCCCTCCTCCATCTGCCCCTCCAGCCCATTCATTCTTTGCTCCCTCGTCCCACTTCCCCTCATTTAGGGGCCACTGGAGGAGCAGAGCCCTGCATGATGCTATCAGCTGGTAAAAACTAGCATGTCTGTAGGCATAGGAAGTAGTTTTACACTAAATTTCTCTGTACTTTACATTTTTACGGCCTCCGCCGAGTTCTTGTTGATCTCCTGCAGGAAGCTGTCAAACATGAGAGCATCTTCTTCCAGGAGCTTCTCGGCATGGGCCAGCTTCTTCTCCTCGGCCATGGCAGCCTTCTCCAGCTTCTCCATCTCCTCTCGCTTAACCGCCAGGGAGTACTGGGAACACAGGGGAGAGCAGAGGGGTAAGGCGATGGCTTACTGACCGCCATGTGCTCCGTGCATTTACCGTTGGGCTCTCACCAGAAAGGAATTCAGAGAAATACCACTAAATTAAATATCACAACATCTTTATCCCTGTCTGGCCTGAATTGGATTAACCACATGGGTATTTGGGCACCCAGGGGCACGACATCCTCGGGGGGGCACCAAGCAGATCAACCCCCCGTAAGCTGACTTGCCCCCGTCCCAATGTTCTTTTAATATGGCACTCACTGATAACCCTTTGTAACATTTTCCTCATGCTAGGTGCATTTCTGAATTTCACGAGCCACCAATCAGCTCCTGTGAGGTCATACATATTGCTACCCAGGGCACCTTATACTTTTAATCCAGACCCAGCCCCGGTCTGTTTACACAGGCCTTAGCTCCCCTAGACGAGGGTAATGATTGTGTTCCATGGGCTTTTTTTCAACATGTACCATAGCACACAGAGGGTGATTACTACATTTATCTGAAAATCCTTTGTAAGCTGGACGTTGACTGTTGTTGTTCCTAGGAAGGTGCCGGAGAAATCATTAAAAAAATCCACATTATAAAATACAACGCAAACACTGATTCACCATCTTGCTTCAGAGTTCAACAACACCTTCTTAAAACTGCTGTCCACGTTAAAAATATACCATGGCAAAAAAATCATGAATCATAGTAGGTAAGTCTTCAAAATAATTTATTTTATAATGGCTGACCATGACTCAAAACTGATGTAAATTATAGAACATTTGGCACTTGTTCCTGGACAACAAGTGATGTTTCGTTGGCTTGTCGACCCAAATGACCCTGAGAAGCAGCTGCATGACAGAGATGCTTCTCTCCAAACCCTACATAGATGCCTAAAATCCCCAAGAATTTTTGCTGCTGCAAAAACTTAAACAGGAACCTTTCTCAATGACTAGGCTAATAATCAGTTGAAATTAGGTGACTAATGGTCAGCAGCTGCCCTTCTTTCAGGGAACACCTCAGCCTCTCCTGCTGGCTTCCTGCTCGACAACTGATGCAAATAAGACACCAATTAATCCTCCCTGCCTGGAAGGGGTGCTGGCACTGCCTTCTTGCCCAGAACTTAAGCCACGGCTGGCAGGCTGCCTGCTCAATACACGCAGAAGTCACTGGCACTGGATCTCCACCACGGAAACTGGCAACTCCAGTGCAGCTACTACTCGAGAGCCCTGAGCTGCTCACACTTATTTCCAGAGTAACAGGAGAAAAGCTCCATTCATCTGAAATGACTGACTGCCCAGTACAGGTCTGCAGTGAGTCTCAAGCTCCTGCCAGGCAGTATATAAAACAAGGCAGGGAAACATGGCAGGACTCTCTCACATACACACATGCAATAGACAATCTGGAGACGCCCCTTTACTGACGCATATATGGGAGGAACACACAGATATGGGATTTGATCCCCCCCGCACACAGTTAACATTTGAGCCATCATGCTTCCCCAAGAGAACAGTTATTATTTATAAAAGCATATTTCACTCTGAATCAACTTAAAATGTATGTGAAACTACACATCTAGAAAACTGGCTTTGCTATATTTTTCCATGGCAAATGTGGTTTCTTTTAAAATACTAATTTTATTTTCAGCTGCCATGACAAACATGGTAACAGGAGAGGGGTTCAGAAGATGCCTTGCTCTCTGACGTCAGATGCTACCATCCTAGCCTCATTGCAAAGGTGCACTGCTCTGTCTCCATGAAATAAAAGGGCCATAAAGCTGAACACCTGGCCAATTCCAGGCTCTCTGAAGTCTAGAAGTTTTCACTTCAATGTTGCATGTTTAATTTTTTGCTTATTGCAGCATTTACGTGTGCAAAATACTTACTGCATGCTCCTTCACTATGCGTTTCAAAGTATACAGCTTCAGTCAGATGCACATGTGTGTTTAGAAATGCTCAAATTCCTTACCTCCAACAGGAACATCTCTCTCTTCTTGGAGATAAACTCTCTAACGCTCTCTTTTTCAATATTGCGATCTGAAGAGGGACATCACCAGAGGTTAGGGAGTGATCGATAGCTCAGGGTTTGGTTTTTGGTATTAATGATCTTCTGCGAATGTTCTTAGGATGCATACATGGAGACCTGAAAGCATGAGATGTTCAGCGTTTCCTAGACACAACGGGTGATGCTGTACCTTTGAGCATAGCGAGGCTCCCAACAGGGTTGTCCTTGAGCCCCTTGGCCTCTTTGCCTCCATCCACTGGCGGCTCCCCACCGCCATCCTCCCCCGACCTTAATGCCCGCCTCAGCAGTGCCCGCTTGGCATTCATCTGCCCGGCATAAGTGTGCTTCTCATGCACCTTCAGGCTGCGGCGCTGCTCTTGCTCCTGTGCAGGGCAACAGCGCCCCATGGATCGGCAGCCACCGACCCGGCGGTTAGCATGACCCAACCTAAGCGTCCCCGAAGGAGCGGCCACAGTCATGCGTCGCTTAATGACGGGGGCGCCTTCTGAGAAATGCCTCTTGAGGCGATTTCGTCGTCATGCAAACATCATAGAGTGTACTTACAGAAATCTAGATGGTATAGCCTACTACACCCCTAGGCTATATGGCATAGCCTAAATAAGGATATCAAGGTGGCCCAAAGGATAGCAAAGCAAAGTAGTAACATAGTTGCTTATCATTATTATGAAGTGACTTGTACTGTACATAACTACAATATATATATATATATATATATATATATATATATTTTTTTT
>JAODKM010000103.1:921953-935138 GCA_026780845.1 Petrocephalus sullivani | reverse complement strand
TTAGCCATAACAGGTTAGGAAAACACACTTTGTACCCAGGAACAAAATAAAAATAAAAATTTGTTACATAGTGTAATGTAACTGTATATATATATATATATATATATATATATATATATATAGGGCAGTTACTACTTTTCTAGATGACAGGAATGTTTCAGCCCCATAATCTTATGGAACCACCATCATAAAAGACCATTATGTAATATCTCTTGGGTGAACATAAGAATCTGAAAACGTGAGTGCCCCGCCAGATACGAGAGAGTTTGCAATCCTGGAGATTTTCAAATATCGAGGTATAGAGCAAATACTGTGGAATACTGTACTACCGTAATACCACTCATATCTATTTCATGGGATAGTCTGCAAGCTCACCATAAGACTATAGCTGTACCCCATAAATGATTGTAGAGACTGGGTGGAATAGATTTGTAACTCTGACAAATTGTTTCAAACCAAAAATAGATTTTAAAAAAGCAACACTGCTCAAAATGGCAATTCTGGATAGTAGCATAAGGGCAATTTCGCAAACCAACCATCATTTTCCGTTGCTTTTCCTGGTTCAGGAGCCGGAAAATGTCGGAATCGGAGGGCATTCTGAATGGGTTTCTCTCCGGCTGCTCCATGTCGCTCCCAGCTAGTATCTGCACGTGATCAGGTCCGCGTTGTAGAGCAACTTGTTTTCTTTGATCTAATCTAATAATTCGCCGTTCTTCTCCCGTGCGGGCTAAAATGCATTTAAAATAGTTTTTAATATAGCGTGCAATTATTTAAAGTATGCTTGTAAAATGATTCCCTGTAATATATGAGTAGGCCTAATAGTTGTACAATTTAATATAATGCATTTATGGTTGACAAATTATAACATGAAATAGAATCTAAAGGGGTGGGGGGTTGGGGGCTGTGGACTGCGATGTGGGAATGTAGATGGAATCTAAACAACTAAATTCTACGTTGAGAAGATAGCACCACTTACCACGAAGGGCCGGAGCGCGGACGTCGCCCCGGAGGAGTCTGGAACGGGCTGGGCGTACAGCAGAGCATTTCTGAATTTCAGTAGTTATTTATGTTTGGCCGCTTCGAGTCGGGACATATATTTTTCTTGCACGAGCAATTACCGTGCATTTATTTTTGAATACTTTGCAAACACTGCACGAGTATGGGTCTAAAAATTCTTCAAAAGCCTAGTTTTTTTCGCTCTCCAGAGACACATCCAGAAACGTGCCTAAACGCCCCACCACAGCATTTATTGACTTTACTGCAGTTTATCAAATTTATTACCCAGTTGTCTAAGATACTTTATAGATAGTTGTTTATTCTGGCGCGCTGCTCGATAACCAGCTGTAGTGTTTCGAGTAATAATGTAACTGGTTTGCCATCACAACAGATTTGTGCCCAATTACCAATATATTCTTAAGAGGTACTCTTGTATGTGTGAATATATGTAAAAGCCTTACCTATGCAAAATATATGTTGCTGTCCTTCCCAGTCCCTTCAAGATGAACTCCTACTCATCTCATATTATAAAGGTTCTGACTTCGTCTGTACCAATTCCTTGTTTACGTTTCGTTGCCATGGCAACTGTTTTTGCCGTTAGATGGCGCTCTTCTACAGACCAAATAGTCGAAAAGGGACGCTTTTCACAAACTTTCTTTTCATAATTTTCTACTTTAGTAGCTGAAAACGGCGTAGCTTAGTGAAGCTGCGTTCTCAAATAAATGGGAAGTCTTTTTTAGTTTTTCTAGAGCCATGTTTGGTTGTTTTTCATTTCTTAGCCATACTCGTAAGCATAAACAGCTGTGACATTGTGATTTATTTCTTAATCCCATGTAAGTCACCATAAGCAAATTTTCCACAATCCATTTTTTGTGGTAAAAAATCACTTTATTCACATTAATTTTCACATTATTATCACTACTCAGAATTTAATCCAATGAACGTGAACATGTGTAGGACGTATACGAAAATAGCAGGTCTACATAAACTCGGAGGACTAGGAATGAAAAACAAGACCATTGTGCATGTCCAAATAGTGCAATTAGGATGAAACAGGACACAAGGCGCAGCAAATTAACTCGCCAATGCTAAAAATAATTTGTTGTACAACTGGGCCTTACACAACCACCAAATTTCTCTGGTCAATAAATCGAGCTATTACAACGTACTGTAAAGCCAGCGACAAGATGATCAAAGGAGTTGAATCATCAGGACGCAGTGGCCTTGGGGACAGTGGTTTCCTAAGCCCTTTGGACCCTGATGCTAGTCCGATGGACTCCAGCATCCCTGCCTCACGCTCACCTCACTGCAAGGGTGATTGCTTCACTTTGGTCACCACTGTGTGTCTGCAATCTTCTTTGGCTTGAGATTTTGATAGCAATGAACTTGACCACACATTTCACAATTCATGGTCTGGATACTTAGGGACTGGTTTTCTCCACATAGAAAGACCCTCATCTTGGTTGGATGCTACTGAGAAGTAGCATCTGCACGTCATAATTTTGTAGCTTGTATTGAATGCATAATAATTTTTCCTGCCAACTAGCTTTTAATGACTATTTGTGCAATGTAAGCAAATGGAGGACCGGGGCACTGTTTGAGAATTAGCATTCAAAATAATCTCCAACAGCTGTCACATAATTTTTTTTATTTTTTTGTTGTTTTATCTGTGTTTTTTTTTTTTGTCTTGTGACTTTTCTTTTGTGCAGTATGAACACAGTTCTCACTGGTCACCTTTCCTAAGACGCCACATTCTATCTCCCCTCTGGCCTGAATCCATCTAACTCTGCTGGGGCATTATTAAAAAAAGTCTTAAAGAATTAAAGTCTGGCATCATTTTTCAGCAAACACTTTCTCCCTTGACATGCAGAAATAATTACTTGAGAAAACAGCCAGGACTCCATTAGTTAGAACAATCAGAATATAAATGTCAAGCCGCCAATCTCTCATTTCCCTTCAGCATGGGGACTCCTAAACAGAACTGGCAAGTCACTTGCCAAAATATAATATGGCTCATGTGAATAAACTGAGTATAAAACCATGAAATTATTCCACTGTCTTTTATAAATGGCAAATGAGGATTATGTGATCTTCGCTTTAAAGACACTGACTTGTGATCATTTTGAACACTCATCTATGTAATTAATTCTTAGTGAATTGCATAAAGTGAATCTGCCGCGCGCAGCCCTGGCTGGGATAAATAAGTGCTGGATATAAGGTAGAGCTTAAGTGTTGTGGGGTGTAGCAATGTGGCCAATGTGACCCTTTCCTTCTGAATTCAATCTATGTGGCATGTATGGAGGTTGCATGGTCTTCCTGTGATTGTGCGGATCTCCTTCCATCCGCGGGGACTTAAAAACCAAATATTTAAAAATAGTACCTATTATTGATATGGGGGTTTGACTGACTCCCCCCCCCCACACACACACACATGGTGTTTGCATGTTCTCTCCATGTTTCAGGGGTCTCCTGGACCATGTGATTTCCTCCTGCAGTCAAAAGAAATTCAATCCGCTGCATTAGTATCTCTAAACATGTGTGCATCCTGCATGGGACTGAAATGCCATCTAGGATTTTCCCTGCCCTGTGCCCCCCTGTGCTTCTGGGGGGGGCTCGAGGCTTCTCACGCCCCTGTACTGGATACGCGTTAGGGGGGGTGAAAGCTGATGATGTAAGACATGTGTCTGGTCACTTAAATGGGGGTGCATGCTCAGTAAGAACAAAAAGGCACAGAAAAACAGGCGAAGTGATCCAGGAGCACCTGTATTCTGCAGAGGGACGCATGGAAATTTCTGAGAAAGATTTGGTAGGATCATTATAATGCCGAGAGGCGCCTAGAGGTTAAAATATCTGGCTACAGCAGTTTTTAATTTAATAGCACCAATAAAAGAGAAATTATCAAACATATGAGGCGTCTTTCATTAAGCCTTTGCTATATAAACAATATCAATTTATTGTAGCAGTTTTACAAGGCTTAAGAAAGAGAGAGGCTGGCAAGGGACAAGTAAATCCACCAGCACGAACGATCGTGTTGATATCCTTATTGGCCCCAAAAATAGCTGTCATCCCACCCTTCGCATATAAGAGTCTGATGCAACAGCCGCGTCCCAGCGCATTTTAATAGACTGCGAGTTTCTCATTTAAGTATGACTGAAGTTTAATAGGCTGAAAGCTTCCTGTTTAAGTCACAACCCTGCTCTCTGCTCAACTTGAGCGTGGCCTTGTGATCATCCCAGCTGATTTAGCCATTGCAAAATAATCAACAGCAGGCCTAAGGCAGCTATTGGGCTGGTTATTTTCTCGCTCGCTAACTTATTAAATTGCCAGAACAAATGTGCCAAAATACATACGTACATAGAACATGTTTTATTGCTTCAGAAATCAAAGAAACATAGGAAAAGCTGTTGAGAAACTAATGGAAATGAATTGCCATTCAAGTTCTTCAGTTGCTAAAGGTGCTTTCAGAGTACTCACGGTCCAGTTCAATTGGTTATTCTTCCTACCATTGCCGTTCATAGCTTTTTTTTTCTTTGCTGTGCTTGGATAATGTCCGAATAGTCATTCAGTCAACGATTCTATTAATAAATAACTCTACACACTATAGACTCTTCGTCAACATTTTTAATCTCGATTCCTTATTTGGGGGTGGGGGATGCCAACTGTCTGTAAGTCTTGTAAATATATATAAAAATTTCACACCAACACTATATTTTACGTCGTCTCCTTGTGCAATTTTGAACTCAGCATGCGCCTTCGTCTCAGTGCGTCTTTATATTTAGAATTCAGTGTGCGTGAACGTTTTTGCCTACAGTGTATATATGATATGAGTTTGTAGAAGCCGAGTTCACCCCCCACCCACCCGCTCCCAGCCTCATAACACCGTTGCTATGATCATTACAGGTCATGGAAAAGGCCGCCTGCCATTAAGACAGGGGGAAAACGTGACAGGACTTATTTTGCTTGCAGGAACACTGCGCAGGAACTTGTTCCAGTTGGCGACGGACGCGGAGACCGGCCTCCGTGCGCCGCTGGCCAATCGCGTAGCTCAGCGAGGACGAGCCTTCGAGAGCCTACCCCTTAGTTTTATTCTTATAACCCACACACCAGGAGTCATGTGATGGTAATATAGTACAACTACAGTACGAGGACGGAGCGCTTTCTAACACCGTAACTACCAGCCTGGCTCAAGGGCAAATCCAGCTTTGTATCTTTCCTTTTCTAAAACGACGGATTAAAAGGGGGGATTTTCGTTTCTTGCTGACAAATCAGGTAAGACTAAATAAAGTGCTTTAATGCATCGGAATGGATTCTTGCATACGATCTGGGGGCTGTGCGGAACACCCTCCCCTCCTTCCCATGCAGGAGCATGCTGTGCATTGGACGAAAACATGTTTACGTTGTAGAGCTCAAGTCCTGGATACTAGCTTACTCATGCGCTTGGCGATGCACTGTATTCAATTGGAGGGCGTACATACATTTTTAACATCGTGGAAGGACGCCAAAGAAATCTTAGAAATATTAGCCAGCCCAGCGGCGTGAATAGTTACCGTAAAATCCACACTGTGAAAGGGCGATCTGTTCAAACAGAGTGCGGGTTTGTCTCGTACTTGTTAAATTACCGGGCTGTTACCACAATCAGCATGCAATGAATAAACGACGAAGGCTGGCTTTATCTCACCCATATCCCTGTCGAGGAGAGAAACATAAATATACTTGGTCCTGGCTATCATCTAACGTCCGATGACCGCCGAGGAAATAAACGCGTTTACATTCCCCGGTAAAAATAGATAGAGCGATATTCAACTTTTCCTTTTTTTTCCCCTTTAGCTGCGGTGTGAGATAATTATTCGCAACTGGGATGTACGGAAATAAACCGAACAGCATAAAAAATGCATGAAGAACGCAAACGCGTCCGTTTGTGGCGAAAGGGGTATAAATTGCACTTTGCACATGGTGAATTGACGGTGTGGAAATGGGCGGCGGAGCGCTGCGCAGAATGTGCGGCAGGAGGAGCGGATCGGCGGTGCTGTGCGCCGCGCGCTGTTGACAGTCACCAGAGCGGGTTATTGTCGGTCATTTTCAAGCGGTGGGGCCGGGGAAAGGGGAAGTGGGAACGGGATCGGGGGTGGGGACCACATTCTGTAAACTGTCACAATCACAACCATTCATTGGCCTGTTTTTTTCCCCCTACAATAGCTGTAATATTACAATAAGATCTGAACGCATAATAGCTATCAAAAGACTCGGGGCGACATTTCGGCAATCTTCGGATTATTTGCCGAAGTAGCCCGGGTATTCTTACTGTATCCACTGCGCTTTCGGAGACTCGCTGTATTTCTTGTCTCACTATTAAAACACGGCCTTTCATCTGAAATGACGCGTAAAGGTGACTGATATCAAAGGAATGTTTTGATAGCGACATGAGTCGATGTTTGTTTCCTTAAATGCGTTATGCAGCATCCGGTAGGTAAATAATGCAGGTAAATATAAATAAAAGCAATGCGGTATCCGTCCTCTCCAGTTGACTCTGAGGTTAAGTATCAGCTTGAAACGGGACCTCGCGTGAGCATGTTTCTCATAGCTGGGACCAAGTTGCATACAACTTTTGTCAGGACTTAGAAATAGCTGGTCGACATTACCTTTTCCACTTTAAAAATGTTGCAACAAGGTTTTTTTTTTCCAGACTGCTTTTTAAGTGGGAAAAGTTCATGTCAAATTACAGAATCTTTTACACATTTTGAAATAGCAATTTATTTTGGAATACTGCACTAGTGGCATGTCTGGTTAAAGGTGAAATCTGGACAAAATCAATAATGTCATGTGGTGGGGAAAAACGTACACAAAAGGATTTTGATTCCCAGCACCAGTGCCGCACATTCATGTCAGAACCAACATTTTTATATCCTTTTTTTCCTGTTCCAGCTTTGGATATAAACCATAGAGCAGACTAGTGGCTGAGCTGTTCCCAACAAAGTAGTGGAGCTGTGGAATTAGACATGAGGTTAGACATAATGCAAAATAAAACACAAAACTTCCCCGCATTTTTTATATGAGAAGTTTATTTTGAAGTTCAAAACACGCAGCATCCTTACCTCCATTGTATGGCGTCATAAATACCTGAAGACTTAACAATGGAAACACATTTGCATGCAGTGATTGATGGACAGAACAGTATTTTGTAATTTAACTTCTTTCTTTTTCTTATAGGAACTTCTCGGGATATAATTTTAGAAACTCAACAAGCATTCTTTTTTTCCCCTACTGGATTCCTTGTTTTTCAGGTTGAGGACAGGGAAGTAAACTAAAAGTCAAATATCATTCGTCCGGCACACAAACTTGAACGCAACATTTTCATTGGCCAAGCCAGGAATGGTGGATCACTTGCATGTGGGAGAGGAGACCTTCTTGCCTTTCGAAGGCTCCCCTCCGGCCTACAGCCTGTCGGACATGGTGACTGACACGGGGAGCTACCAGGTGTTGTCCCCGCCTTTCTCCGACGACGACCTCAGCGACTCGTCCAGCCCACGCTCTTGCTCCAGCCCTGATTCCCAGGTTCTGGGCTCCAGCTATGGCAGCAGCTCCAGCGTCGAGAGCCAGGACAGCATCCTGGACTTCCTGCTCTCTCAGGCCTCGCTGGGCAGCGTGTCGGCCAGCCTTCCCTCCAGCCTCTCCTGGGAGTCGCGCAGGGACTCGTGCTCTCAGCCCATGAAAGAGGAACGATTCGACCTGCCCATCTTCTCCGCCGACCTCAAGGACCACGCTGAGCTGTTCCAGCCCACCCTGGAGGAGATCGAGGAGTTCCTGGAGGAAAACATGGAGGTGGTTACCATGAAACAGGAACCAGGTGAGGGAGAAGAGCTGGAAATGAGCAGTAAGCTCTCCATGCTGCCAGAGACCAGACCTCAGCAGTCGGGCCAAGCTGTGCCTGCTGCCAGCGCTGCTGTAACTCCTAGCCTTGAACCCAAAAGCACGTGGGCCACGACAAACTCCAACCCCGGTGCTTGCGACATGGTGATGAAGGAGCCTCCCAGCAAATCGGCTTCTGTTGACAAAGGCGGGATGCCGGTCGTCCTGCAGATCCAGCCCGTTCAGATCAAACAGGAGCAGGGCCCCTCCACAGCCAGCGTGCCCCCGGCCCAGCCACCCTCCTCAGACATCAAGATCGCCCAGCTGCTGGTCAACATACAGGGCCAGACTTTTGCCCTGGTGCCTCAGCTGGTGCCCTCTGCCAGCCTCAGTGTGTCGTCCAAGTTCGTACGTATCGCACCCGTGCCCATCGCCGCCAAGCCCGTGGGCGTGGGAGAGGGGGGTGCTGTGGGTCAGGCGGCGGGACTCTTCTCCTCGGGCCAGAAGTTCCCGAAAAACCCGGTGGCGGACCTGATTAAAATGCACAAATGCTCATTCCCTGGCTGCAGCAAGATGTACACCAAGAGCAGTCACCTTAAGGCACACCTGAGGAGGCACACGGGGGAGAAGCCCTTCGCATGCACTTGGCCGGGATGTGGCTGGAGGTAAGAACTGCATGGCAGGCTTTGATTTCACCCCCTGGCAATTAATGTAATTAATGTAATTAGGTTCTTCCAAAGAACTTCAAAATGCTTCTTTCTTTGTAGACAAGAGAATCTCAGCTCTGTTTGTCATCACACATTATACAAACCACCAAAGATGCGTCACATGGGAAGTTCTGCAAATTTTATTACTGGAGAGATTTCCAGAACCACAGCAGACAAGGACAGCATTACTGATTCTAATTATTAGCCAATAAACTATCCAACTGCGCCGACACAGTAATAATATAAAGTAATGCATGTTCTACTCATGAATTGTTCCTACACTGCACCGTGTCATTGATAATAGAGTGGGTGTGCTGGAATCTTATGAGCTTTGAAAGCCTTGTCTTAAGATTACACCCGAGGGCCAACGGTGATGGCGCTGAATGAAGCCACAGGGCCACAGCGCCTCCTCTGGTCATTTTCATTTCTTCGGTCTCCAGCACTTTTGCTCGAAAGTCTTCTTCTATAGAAGCAGTTCACCTTGGATTCAGAAAAGTCCAAAGGGCTTTAAGCTACCAGTCTTCTTGTGTCATGGACCTTGACCGGTTAGGACATAAGCCTCCTTATTAAATGTGAGTCCCTTCATGTTGACTGACCTGTGAACCTCAAATTAGGTGGCAACCACATCCTGTTTAGTGGATTATAAATCCAGATTGCTAAATGATAGTGTTTGAAAACAGTGCTAGTTCCTTTTTACTGGTACTCTTCCATACAGTACTTTTAATAATCAAAGGTAAGACACAGAGGAGTTGGGAGTTAAAGCAATTTATGTCTATAGTACAGGAGATCCTGGGTCTGAATCTCATTAATGCTTTGGGCTTCTTGTGAAAGTTTGTAGGCATGGCTCCCCCCAAGGGCATTAATAAAGTTTTATTTTATCTCAAGCTCATCGAACACAGATGTATACAATGACCAAAGTAGCGGTCAAAGGGAAATAGATGGTCTGTCTTTCATTTGTGTTCTTGGTTTTCCAGCAGTGTGATTCTCACGCCCCGGGTATGCTCAGGAAGCGGTCCCCGTAACACCCACAGCTGTCGGTCTCCTTTAAAAGCGCACGCTCCGCCAGATTGGCCCGGGCCCATGCACACTGCATCAAGTGGCCGGGCCGGCCGTGAATAGCTTCGCCCCGTTCTCGGCCACACTGAAGCCGAGCGAACGCTGAGCCTCTACTTAGCATTCATCCCGATGACTCGCGCGTCCTTTCCAGGCCCGGCTGACCTGTAACAGCTATGGTCTGAAGATCAGGATGACATGATCTCGAATTCACCTGGATATAAATAGACCCAGCGCTGCTTTCAACAGGTCTAATAAAGACTGCCCCGAGAGCTGTTTATATGTGGTTAGTGACCACATCCACTAAACTTCTCTCCTCTGTTTGGCTTCTGCGCTGCAGTTACATAACAGTTACCCCTACGAGTCCCTACGCTGAAACAAATGCTCCTCAGCTGATGTTACTGGGATGTTTTAGGCGCAGTGGGGGCCCGTGTGTGTATGTGAGTGAGGAAAACCGAGGCGGTAGCTGGTGGGGGGGCTAGTCCGTGTGTTTTCTTTGGGCTTGTGTGTGCCTACTTGATAAGAAGAAGTTGAGGGACAACGTGTGTTTGTTTGTGTGAGGGAGTGTGGCAGGGAGGGAGTGTGCTCCTGTGTATTTATGCTACTGATTACGGGTGCAATTAATGGACCATATGTGAGTCTGTGTGCCTGACAGGGAGCAAGAGGGCTGATTTGCCCACGCAGCCTGTTTTTCCTACGTCGTGAAACCTCATTGGCGGCCTTGGCTATGTGCGGCGTGTTTACCTGCCGGCATCTAGGCCCCTTGGACACAGGGAGCCCCCTGTCCTGTCAGGGTCCTAAGGCTCATTCTCAGCGCCATAATCTCCGCCTTTTTCAGCCCGGGGAGTGTCGGCGCGCGCATATGCGCTCTGGGACTCCCTGGAGCACGGCAGACTTGCCGGGGAAGTTCGCTAGGCAAGCTGGGACAGAGCTCCTGGCAGCGTGGGACAGCGGGAGCCACGGCGATCCGCCCAGCCTGCTGGCACTTCCCATGCCAGGTGTTTATGGGCCCGCAGACCTTCTCAGGCCTTCTCTCCCTCATTCATCCTGGCAATTCATGCTAATTCACTCGGACGGAGACGTTAGCGAGTGATCCTAGTAGCTGATTGGCCAGGTGTCACCAAAATGGTAGCAGTTCCTGAAGGGCTGTATAATAACCATATAATAACGACATAAAATGTGTATCTTTCAGGCTAATATTTAATGAATAACCGTTTTTAACCCTTGGAATGTATAATTAATGGTCTTACCAGTCAACATTCTGTGTATCTGTCACACATCAATATAGCATGTATTTTTTAACACCTCACAAGCCTTCAGACTTTGACATGGATGTCAAAGAAACCATACTAATACAGGCTTTGGATCTTTTACTGACAAAGTGGCCTTGTCAAGTAACAAAGGACTGAGGCCCAGGAATTAGGCAGAGTGAATTTTGGGAGGGGGGGGACTGACAAAGGGAGGAGGGCTATTCTATAATTTTTTTTTTTTGCACACAATTGCACCGGAGGGAACTGCCTGGAAAACGAAACCAACAAAAGCTACCTACTGAATAGTTTCCATGACCCCCCCTTCGGAACGTTTGGTCAGGCGGTCTGATTGAAAACGGGAGGGAGTGGCTTGAAGTCCCTTAGTGCGAGGCTGACTTCCAGGCCTGGGAAGGAGAGTGGGGCTAGAAAATATTAA
Source organism: Petrocephalus sullivani (assembly GCA_026780845.1). Classification (NCBI taxonomy): domain Eukaryota; kingdom Metazoa; phylum Chordata; class Actinopteri; order Osteoglossiformes; family Mormyridae; genus Petrocephalus; species Petrocephalus sullivani. The sequence continues at coordinate 923,850 of JAODKM010000103.1, read as the reverse complement.
AAATCACATCAGCAAAGAAGCACAAGGCATGCCAGACACCAAGAATCTCACATGTGCATGCATCTTAGTCAAAATGCACGCGCTGGAGGGAGTGTGGTGTTCTGGTCTCCAGAAGTAGCTTCCAGAGAAACCCAGACGGCAGTAAGCCCTTCAATATGAGAGTGGCCCTGGTGGATCTCCTTGTGGCTTTGAGATCTTTCCACAAATTCGGAGCTGAAACCCAAGTTTCACCAAAGCCAGCCTAAGCCTACAGAAGAATGTAACCCCATTTGGGCTCGACAGCATTCATTGTGTCTTTCTTGATAGCAGTGTATGGCCTGTTTAAACTACACCCTGCTTTTGACAGAACCAACCTTTGTGTTAAACTTTATCAAACATAACAATGTCCTTTCCCCGTTTGGCATGGCTTAGTCACGTTTGTGTACCTACTTTGGCACTTCTGTTTGTCCGTTTTTAAATGTCAGATTGGCCTATCTCTTGATTCAATTGTTTTCCTATATTATTATGTAATGGTAGTCCTGAGGATTCTATATATGGGCACTAGCAATTTTTGTGGTTGGTGAACGTGTCTTTCAAGTTTATGGAGAGACTTTGCTCCAGAAATTTCACGGATGTCCTTTAAATCATGTGCCTTGTGCAAGAGGTTTGTTCCCAATGTCCTTCAGGTGGTGTTCAGTCTGCTTGGGGGTAAATAAAGCCATAAGAGGATATCTGCAACAATCATGGCTATAAGCATAGGGGCTTCCAGGATGGAGCTCAGGAGAACTTTAGTGTGGGAGGTGTTTCCAGATAAAGACCTGGAGTTATTTCCATGCGTTTCTGCTCAATTATGGGGCCCCCTCAGAGATTAAGTGTATTTATCACTCTGCTAAATTGTTGGTAATGGCAGTTGGTTATGTTTTTGTTATTTTTTTGAGTGATGTGGGTGCAAACTCAATTTAAGTCGTCCAGTGCACACACACAAACACACACACACACACAGACACATATATATTTATATTTGCAAACACCAGAGAAGAGAATTTCACTAAGTCATTGACACACATCCATTTGAATAATGTTTTGCTTTCCCGATATGCTTGATGCTACAGTGGCCTTCCCAGCTTAACAGAATGGTAGCGGCTTTGCGTTCATCGACTGAGCGACTGACCGGATTCCTTGGCGTGTTGTTCCCTCCAGGTTCTCCCGTTCGGATGAGCTGTCCCGGCACCGACGGTCCCATTCTGGAGTGAAGCCCTACCAATGTCCTGTTTGTGAGAAGAAGTTTGCTCGAAGCGATCACTTGTCCAAACACATCAAAGTCCACCGCTTTCCTAGAAGTAGCCGGACCGTTCGCACCATCAACTGACCCTTTGTGGATCTCTGGTGGACCCTACACCAACGGGATGGGGGGGCCCTCTGTGTCTGTTTGCGTGTGTGTGGTTCTGTGATAACTTATTGTGTTATGGGAAATAATACATAAAATGCGTTTGCATTTGGTACTGTTCCTGATCTATGGCGACGTGCGTTTTCTTTTTCAAATTTTTATTTTTACTTCCTGTTAATGTTTTAAAATATCAGAGTATTTTATTTTTCAAAATAGCTTTTTGTATCACGTTTTTCAGTACACGTGACTTTTACCGTGCTGCGAACAACAACTGTTAACATTCCTCACCTTATGTGTTGTTTATAGCTGAAAAGGGTGTTTTTTTTTTTTGAATACCAAACCGTTTTAGCTTCTTTCAGTCTCTCTTTTGTTGTCAATTCATCGTAATGTGGAGATTATGACGGGGGGGGGGGGGGGGATAATTACCGCTGGGCGAGAGGAAAGGGGCGGGAGAGTATTTGCCGGGGCATGAAGTGGGGGGCGCCGCGACCCCCCCCCCCCCCCAAAAAAAGGGAAGGGAGGCGAGGGAAC
>JAODKM010000103.1:857839-877956 GCA_026780845.1 Petrocephalus sullivani | reverse complement strand
GTTGGGATCAGGGTTATGCCCATAGGAATGAATGGAGTGTCCCCATAAAAATAGGAATACATGGTATGTGTGTGTGTTTGCCTGTGTACGCCCATATCTGCGTTTCAAAATTCTTTAATCATCACAGAATTAGTAGTGCCAGTTCATGGCTTGTCACCGTAAGGGCTGCCGTCAGCGATTCACTTCAGCTCATCAGACTTTTCGCCCCAGTGTCTGACAGAGGGGCTGCGTTTATAAAACAGCTCCTTCGAGGGTTGCTGTGTCCCATACTTGTGTCGATATGAGGGTCCCGTTGTGACAAGAATGCGATGGGAGCCGTCAGGTTTCATTTCATTTATACAATTATGAGTTTGGTTTTATTCTGCAGGGGAGGATGGCCTTTTGTTCTAGTTAATTATTTTTAATAACTGGATAAAGGATTGGGGATTAAGGAGGTGTAATGAAGAGCACTGCTGTTTCCAATGAACACACACACACACACACACACACACAGATGACTGCTCCCTAACAATGGCTTATTCCCCCCTCACCCTCAGGGGCTCCCTCTGCAGTTCTCATGTCACTGGAGTCACATTACATTTTTCCGCCCAAACGGTACGCGATTCCATAGCCCTGCAGCACGGCCAGGTGAAATAAACTATAAATCCAGTGCATGTCACTAAGTGACGTCAAGAACAAAGTTCCTCCATCCTTTGGAGAATTAAAGGGAGAGCTCTTTTCTGCGGACCGCATGTTGCCAATTCGGATCCCAAGAGGGTTCCATCTGTCGTACCCCAGCATTGTCTTCTTAATTAGACAGGCCTTTTCTTTACTGTTACATTTTCATGGAACTTAATTCTGTTACATTCATAGTGAAACCAGAATGATTGTACCTTTAGAGGGACACCTTGGTCTCGAAGGTGTGCACCAGGGTTGGTTGGTGATGTTGTCCATCTCCCTCCAAAGGCTATTGGCATTGTTTGCTCTTTTTTAGCCATGGTCGCTCGATTTAAACACCCCGTAAAGCAAAGGAAGTCATCTTACAGCCACAGAGAAAGCCATGTGACCCCTCGGGGGGGAGCTACCACTGACTGGGCCCTTTAGCCATGTGCTATTATCACCGGCAAACAGCCTGGGCTTATAATCTCCTATTGATCATTTGTACACACAATAGTCACAATATAATACATGTTAATTAAATAACGACATAAGAATGCTGGGCCACCCAGTAGTTTTGCATGTAGCGATGTACCCTTATGTCTCCAGGGTTGCGGGTTTGATTCCTGCCTGAGCATGCATTGAGTTCACATTTGTTTTTGCACGTTTTCTCCCTACCAAAAAAAACATGCAGTTAGGTGATTTGGTGTTTTCTGAATTGCCCGTCATGCATTAGTGTGCGCGCCCAGAGACAGGGTGATGCCGGTGTTGTTTGATGTCAGTCACTGCGTTTCCTGTGTTTGAAATGAATTCAGTCAGGATTAAATCACTTTGAATACTAAACATTTAAGCAGTTTGGAAAATTTCAGTTTCTGAAACAACACTTGTCCCAATTCACGTACGTCACTACAGTTAGCACTTCTGTCAGCTTGAACTCCCTTTGTCGGATTTTAGGTTCTGCTCTTGATTCACCATGGGGCTCAGGGCTCGAGACCCCCAGAGAGTGGGAACCAAGTTTAGAACGTTCCAAAAGCTCATGGACCTGATTGGCCAATCAGAGTGTGTGTTCCGGGGGGGGGGGGGCTTCCTTAGGTTCTGGCACATTTCAATCAAATTTCATGCAAATATTTGTCTCCTCGGAACTGAACAAACACCAGTGCTGGTCTGCAGCTTTTATGACCGATTTCAGACAGTGAGGATAATCTGTAATATGCCTTGACAATTAGGTTGTTCGTTCTCAGTCCCATCCTTTGCATCCTTTGCAACCAGGACCTGTGTTTCCCTCCTTTTTTCTGGGCGTCTACAAGGGATCGAGAAGGGCAGACTTATGGTAGGTGTTAGAATTGCAAGGCGCCCTTTTTCTTTTCGGGAACTTCTGCTGCATATAAGCTGACTTGTACTTCTGTGTAGAATTTACGCCGTCGCTCGCAAGCCCTATGCCATAGCCAACGCTATAGCATGACGCGCGCCTGCCTATAAGCGAAACTATAGGCATCAGTCATGAGTCCTGTCATGAGAACGAGGAAGACAGCTGTGCGATGTGGGTATGGGCTACCCGGGGCCCATGGTGCTTCTGGAACGGGAAGCAGGGGGCGTAGAGGGATGTTTGAATGCTCCGGTAAATGAAATGTGTCTCGCTTGCCAGGCACACTGGTATATTGCTGTGCTTCTTTTCATGTTTTCTATCTTGCACCTTTAAAACATACTCCAGTGTGAGGACACAGTTTAGGGGCAGACCATTTATCCTGCACCCCTGGAACCTTGTTTTGGGGGAGGGACCCAAGGACCCAACAGTGAGATCACTCTGCTGACCCTGGAATTTGAACCAGTGACTTGAACTCAATGATATGCATTATGTCCACATCATGGTCTGAGCTTACATTATTATTATTATTATTTATTATTTCAAAATTAGGAGCTGTGAAGCCCTTCATGTTGTCACTCAAATATTTTCAAGCCAGGGAAGATAATAAATTCTAATATTCCTTCTTTAACTGATTATAAAAATACGTACACGCAGTCGATTATCTTAAAGTGCAGCTACTGGTTTACAGAGCAGTACAGTGCTGGGGCGTGAGCGTTTTTACACTTGAGTTAGTTATAATCTCATTTGTCCTGTAGCCTGTCAGAAATGTAGAGAGAGTGATACAGTCATGGGAGCAAAAAACAGCTGGTTCTGTCGCTCCATTCCCAGAATGAGCGCCTTTTCAGAACAAGCCGACATGCACGTAAAACTTAGCACGTAAAGCTCATTTCTGAAGAACGAGCATCTCACTGGTTTTAGCCCCGATGAACAAATGGTTACTGGTTATTAATAATATCTATCTGTTTAGTTCATCAAAAGGTTCTTCCTAAGAGGTTTGTATTAATTTACAGTGATTTACAGTGATTTATTTCTTTTTGAAATGGAATATGGGAAAGCGAAGCAAGAAAATTGTGGAAAAACTGGTACTGCTTCTGTAAAAAAAGATGCTGGAGTTGTACTCCTGGAAAGGTATCCGTAAAAGTTCAGTGACAAATGCAGTTAAAACGTTGTTATTATTATTATCATCATCATATAAATAACTGGGGATTATGGATGTCAGCAGCTCGGGGGGTGGGGGGGTGTCATGGTGACTGACATTACCCCAGATGGTGCCAGCATGGCAGGTCATATCAGGACACGTCAGGGTCTGTTCTCTAGCTTCACTGCTTCTCAGGGGCACACGGCCCACAAACTCTAGCAGGACATATAGGACGTGCAGGTGCAAGTGCTCAGTTAGTAGCAGAGCACCCTGGGAGATGTAGTTAGTAAAAATATGGGAAAGTGGTTATGATGAAAAGTGGGTGGGGTCTAAATGAGTTTCATGCTTGGTGCATGAATCCAAGACTGTAGCTGTGAGGTGCCCCCTGTGTCCTGAGAACAGCTTTAGCTTGAACTGTGAATAATTAACACTGCTTAGGCTGCAGAACTGGTCCTATGAGTGAGAGGGACACAACTGGATGTAATAAGTGTATGTAATGCGAAACATTTTCTGTACTTGTCATAGTTTTAAACTGATGGCAGTCCTGTATGGTATACATTCATATAATCCTTCTGTAGCCTTGTATCCCTGAAACTTTCCTGCAATACTTTGATTTACTGACATATGTACAGAAGTCTTGTCTTTCTGTTACTGTCATTATTACAATTACTAATGGGCTGCCGTTCATTATTAACAGTAATATTATCGTTGCTAATACGATCTTTTCATTATTATGGTGAGTGTGAACATGAATTATAATCGTGGATGTGTGTGTGCACACACACGTGTGAGATATCAAAGCTGGCTCTGATTGGATGGGAGCACTCAGCATCATGGCCATGTATGGCGTAGCTCCGCCCAGGCCGCTACCCCCCGAGCGCACGGCCATCGTCATGTATGGTGTAGCTCCGCCCAGGCTGCCACCACTGCCTTTAAGAGGATGCTCCCTGCGCTTTTTGGCCTGAGAGCTTGGTGCCGTGCCCGGCCCGCTTCCACGACTGCCCATGTGGCGGCAGCTTGTTAACCCCCCCGAAGACAGGTGCCGAAGCACACGCTGCAAATCAGGTCACTTGGGTTCATTGTGTTACTTGCGTTATTTGTGTTTTTTAACACGTAGCTCCATATAGCTTCCCTGCTGTGTCCTTCATCCCTGACACCACCCGTCTCTGTCCTTATCTCATTTTTCCCCCCAGTCTTCCCTTCCGCCCTCTGTGCCGTCTTCTATATTTTAACATTACGTTCCCCTTCTTGGCCAACACTGACATGACTTTTTTGGCTGATTCCCACTGGCTTATGCGAACGCGAGACTGTACAAATGATTTATGCTATTGCCTTAGACTGGCCCTTTTGAAAGAGCTCCATGTATTACATTTCAGAATCCCGCGCCCCCCCATATCAGTGGTAGCGTGGGTCGGCTCTGTCGCCCCGCCAGCTCTCAACAGGGGCCCAGTGTGCTCACTCCGGCCTGCGATTTGCCTTTCTGCTATTTACTGTCCCTCCTAGCCCTGTAATAATATTATGTCACAGTAAGTGGCTAAGGGTCTGTTGCTAAGCTGCCAAAATCTTTGAGGACAGTTAAGTGCCTGCAATATTTAGGATAACGGTTTGGCCTTTGCCTGTTGTGCCCCATGTCCCTGTATTAGTGTCCCTTCTTCTTCCTGCCCAGTGTACAGCTGCGATGCCCAGATAGTAAGTCAGTTATGCCCAGGTGGCTTACAACAGGCAATTTTCAAGACGGCTAATAGACAAACTGGGCAATTTCATCAGCAACCTCAGGATAGCACTGGTTGGCCAAGTCGAGTGATATGCACAAAATAATTTTGCTCGCTAAATAAAACAGACATCTGTCATCCCATTTAGGCCTGCCACGATTATTACATAATAATGTAATTATTATCTAGCATAATCGCTAGAATTGCCACCATCTGTGTAAAATTTGCTGGATGAAACGACAATATCATATTAGTGTTTCCATTTTCTACGGTGTAATGTTTGACTGGCGCTCATTTAATGACGTCATCTCACTGCGTTTCTGAACCGACCCGTTCCAGAATTTGTACCTTTGCACATTTGCGCAGTACTACGCGTCACGGCGTACTTTATGACGTCGGCTGATTTTTACCACTGTGGCACACGGCATTTTCACAAAGCATCCTGATCCCATTAATATTCCTTTTCATCAGGTTCATTTAACAGACTTTGCTTGTGAGTGATCTCCATCAGCCCAGACTGAAATGTTCAGCCACATATTCTGATTTTGGATACTTTGTGTTCCCTGCCTGTTTAATAAAAGTTCTGCATAGCACCTGCACTTGTGGGGTTACCGTTACTGTTTAGGTCTCTGAAGGCTACCACTATTAGGCTGCCTCAAAATCAGTAGATTATGCTAGTAGGACAGACAACTAGAGAAATGTATCCTATTTTTTTCTGATCCCACTGACTTCAAGTGATATAAATAGGGCTGAAATAAACCAAAATACAGCAAACTTCATATTTCAGTTCATAGTGAACCAAAGCTATAAGTATAGCGGCAATTTCAAGTGATGGAAACATAAACTAAAATACATACAAAATTAATACATGGGATATTTAGCCTTAGTTTAAATGGACTTATCCCATGCAGGGTGCCCTAATGTCCCCCAGCCAGGACCCAGGCCTCCCTCTGGTAAGAGGTTAGTTGATACATGGATAAAATAAAACGAAATAATCCCACGAAGGCTGTACCATTGCTTGTTGTCATATTCATGCGCACGCACACACACACGCACTCACAGGCCATGTATTCATATCTTTGTGGGGACTCTCCATTCATTCCTAGGGGCATAACCCTAAACCTAACCAGGGGCGTAGCTAGAGGTGAATGGATGGGGGGGCTGAGCCTTTTCAAGGGGGGGGGGGGGGAGGCTTGGCAAACTTCCTTTGGAAAATGTTTTTAAATAGCTCATAAATGTCTGTTCATGACTTTTTAGCACAGCGGACAAGTGTTTCCACCGATAGGCTATAATCTCAGTTGTTCTTCTTAGATGAAAAAATATTTAGAGAGGTATAAAACCTCCCATTCATTTCAATGCTGGAATTAGTAAATACATCATTTCAGTCTTGTACAGATAGAATCATTGTTATTATGATTATTATGATTTGGCTTGTTTTGCTAAAACTTGGGATATTTGTCAATGTCATTTTTCAAAGGACATGTTTAAAAATCCTAAGGCAACACGAGGAGCTCCTAGTATTAGTCTGTTTTGTCAAGTGTGCTCAGTATAATGTCACTGTACTGGCTACTCAAAATCATAGTTTTTTTTCCCGCATTATTAACTTTTGTAAAACTTCATAGATTTCCCATTTTGGCTAAAAAGTTGTCTCAATATATAACATCGCTCTCCTCTTACGCTTTTCGGTAGCCAATGAAATACTGGTTTAGTGCAGCCCCTTTCCCCAGGGTCCTAAACATAGCCCTCAATGAGAATTTGGAGAAGCAATGTTATGATTGGATTGATTACAGTATGTATCCTGCATCCCACAATGCAATTTTTCCCAAGACCTCCAGCTTCGGTCTAGACATTTGTTGGACAACCGCAAAGCTGTGAAAGTTTGTCACTCGCAGATAACCGATAAATAAGGCAGCTGTCGTGCTTTTCGGGGCTGCACAGCGAGATTTTTTTTTTGTCTTGTTTCTGTCTGTTATACAGGAGACACTGATTTTTGTTTCCCTGGATACCCCTGTGTATAATAACTGCCCATGGATTTATAACAACTGTAATGAATAATAGAGTGTTGTATTTTTATGCCTGAATGCTTAATCTGGGAAGCATCTAAAAAGTCAGTGAAGGGTGCTTAATCTGTCTCTGAAAAACAAGGCGTTAGGCCGAGGTGGCCCGGGAGCCTCAGCCACATGTACGTTTAGGTGTGTTTAGCTACATTTTCCTTCCCCCTAACGGTGCAGCCCTCGTTACCTACATCACTTACTTTGGTTTGCAGTTATCAGTAGTTAATTTCATAGATGCAAGAGTGAATAAAAAGTCCCTGTTAGGTTAGAAATGCAAATGTTTGTAAGAGGAGTAAGGAGGATCCACACGGCTGAGGACTTTCATGTCAACCAATAGCTGCCCGTTTACAGGCATGAGGGGGGAACTGAACTGGGGGGGGGAGGATTTGCCATAATTCTCTTTGGGGGCGTGTGTGTGTGTGCCTCCACGTGCTCATGTTTATGTAATGTTTGGCTTGAGAAGAGCTATTTGGGGAGATCTGGAACTGCTCAGAGTCTGCTGGTTTTGGACAATAAAAGCGTCTTTGTGTATCTGTTCGGCATGCTTTCAGTAAATTACGCATGGCAAAAGCACGCCGAGACAAGTTAATATGACTAGTCCATTACGTTTTAAAAATACAATAAAAAAATCAAAATGGCTTTCTTAAGAACGGGGTGCCAATGCAACCCACACACACTCACTATTAAGGGCTGCTTTGACAATGGGGGGCCGGACAGGGCTGAGGGGCAGCTGTATGATCACGCTTCATTTATAAAACTAAATAAACCCATGGAGGCTGTACCATTGCTCGTTGTCATATTCATGCGCACGCACACACACACGCACGGCTCGTTTCAGGACTGTTGGTTTTGTTACTATCCCAGGATGAAATTGTGGTAAAGGCCCCAGATTCGTGTCTGGAAAGTTCTTCAAGTATTTGGTGGTATTTCTCCTCCACCAGTCAGCCACTGCATGAAGATAAGGGGGGGGGGTGGAGGGAGAGGGGAGTGTAATTCAGCTAAGGCCACCGCTAAACTACACAATGCTGAGCTAAGTAACATTTATTGATTTACATTGACTTACATGACAGATTTATAAACACATTTATGTCTATCCAGACATATACGTCTATGTATATGTGTGTGTGTGTGTATATATATATATATATATATATACACACACACACACACAGACACTATATATATATATATAATGTAGCTTGTCAGAGGAATGCACAGCGAACCATCTCGTCCTGCTGTGTTCGCCTGATGAATAGTTTTCCTTTTTTCAAAACGGAAACAGTAGCATTTTCCAGATTCGCGCATTACACTGGAATGCGTGGAATGTGCAGTGCAGCCGTTAATCATGGTGAGGCAGGACGGTTGGCCGGTCACAGCGAGAGGCACGGAATGCTCTCCTGTCATTTCCACCGCCTGCCGGGCTGCCCTAGATGGCTGCCACCTCTAATGGGAGAGGTCACACTATCGGGGGTCAGGAAAGTGAAAGTCACATGACTCCGAAAGCAAGCGATTTGGAAGGAACAGGTGCGCCTGGCCTTTCCTGGAAGGGTGATGGCAGTGGGAGGGGTGGGCGCATTCAGTTATAGCGACAGTCAATTTTCACCACTGTGACCCGAAAGTCTAAAAATACATGCAGGGATACAAGTAACCCCTCTGAGCGTAGGAGAACGGCGGAGTACTGGCTGATCTTAAAGCTCTGTGGCCGGCATCGCCACTGGGGCTGTGGAATGTGGCTCTTTGCTCAGCCTAACAGTACTAAATAAAACAGGTGCTGGGAGACGCCTCACTCATTCCCACAGTCAGCTGAGCAGACTTCCAGCAGTTCTCCGGAAATGAGCACGTTCTTGGTCGAAGGCTACATTCCTGTCGTCCTTACTAAGCCCATTATTGCCTCTAAGTATTTCTCAGCGTTAAAGATTCTTGGGCAATGGAAACAGATGATAAAGACATCCATCCTCCATTTATCCTAGACAGCGTCATGGGGTACCTGGATCCCATCCTAACACAAAGCAGGGGTTTACCCTGGGTGGGATATTAGTCCTCTGCGTGGCATTTAGAGATGTAAATTACTGTGATTGCTTGCCTTTGGATTGCCGGAGGAAGCAAGAGTTCCTGGAAGAAATCCACAAAACATGTGGAGAGCATGCAAGCTCCAAATGAAAACACAGGCAGGATTCAATCCCAGATACTGGAGGTGTGAGGCAGCAGTGGTACACAAGCGCGCCACTCCTTAAGTGTGGACATTTACTTAGGGTTTAAATCCAGCTTTTTTTCTCAGACGTATTTTATACTGTCACGGGATTGATGATTTAAAAGAAACTTGAGAGAGCAGATCAGCCTCCCAGCCCGCCAGTTTAACAGCGCCCCGCGCGGCGAGGATGTGCCATCGCAAGCTGGCGCCAAGTCCGGAACGCTCGCTGGCTTGCGTCAGAACGCGGTGTGGAAACTATTAACATGTTATACATGGCGGAAGCAGCATGCAGAGGAGCGCACCGTAGCTGCAGGACGTGTGCAAAGTTTATCACGCAGCCCTGCATTTGTTAGTTAGCCATCATATTTATTTAATTCTTCCTGGGCTTTTGAGCGCAGTTAGAATAAAGCACGCATTGCTTTGTTTCGTTTAATTTGCAGTGACAGATTAGGGTTCCGCTTCTCCGCATATATTCTTTCGCGGAACTTACTTTCGGCTTGCTAAAAAAAAAGGACCGAAGTTTTGTTTATAGTACAGAAATGCCCCCATGTGGTTAAATATAAGATTCGTTCATTTTAAAGAAGCTAAAAAACTTGGTGTATGAGAAATTTTGATGTTAGGGGGGACGCAACTTAATAATTTAAACATAAAGGTTTTTTGGGGGGTGACGAATGAAGCCAAATTAAATATTAAACCTCGTGGTGAATCACAGACAGGAGCGGCTGTGCGGAGTGAATGTTAAACCTTAAAGCCCTTCGCTGTAGAATGGCTTTTGCCTGCGTGTGCGGCTATGTGACTGAATGAGTCATGAGCGCTTGTCAAAACATCCATTCGCAGTGTAAATTTGTTTGCTTATATGCGCGCACGGTAGTTTTGTTAGTTTTGGCTCTTTATATACATATTTATATATTATACATATGCCAGCACCGTTTCCACTCTTACGTGGATGTAAGTGGATCAGCGCCTCAGTCCATTTCCTAAATTGTATTATCATTCATTATCGTCTCTTCACCTGAGCTGCTTCAGATGGCGTTGGTTAGACCTCGCCGACGGGTTCCTCCCGCAGGACCTCCTGTTACACCAAGGACATATGCCTAGTGTTAATTATTAACTGCACCACTGAAGGACAGCGCGATTTTTTGACACTGGTATGACCCGTCGCGCCTGACTCAATAACTAACTTGGCAACATTCGGACAAAGTTGAGTTTAACTCAAGTCTGTGTAGGATGTCCTTCTAATGTAAATGTAATGTAAAACACGCAGTATTATAAATATCTTAATACAGGGCTGCTAACTTGTCAGCTGGTTGGCGTCAGATTCTCAATTTGAGACAGGTCTGCACGAGCATTTACATGTATGTAGCATTTTATAACCTGGTAAATAGTTTGCAGGACTTTCAAACTACCCTAACGCCTTTGATGTTGCTAATTTCAGATTTAACATGGAATAATTCAGATTTGCCATAAGATTTTTTTTACGTCGGAGTCATAAAACGTGAGTGTCACGCCAGGTACGTGGGAGTTGTCAACCCTGTTAATGTTGCATTTAATTTGACTGGGCCTCTGTTCGGTGTGTGTGTGTGTGTGTGTACACAACCTGATTGGATTCACTGCAATGAGGGCTGTCGTCCCTTGTGTGACACAGTGTGGTCCGCTTTGGCTCCCCACAGGAAGGCGGTTCTAAGTGGCGTGCTTCGTGCTCCTCTGCACGCCTGACTGGCAGAACACGGCTGTGGCCCCACCCTCATCCCACCCCCTTTAGCCCCTGTCCCTGGATCAGCACTGCTATCAGAGCAGGTCAATGGCATCACAAATGGCCTCTGGCTCCTTCACACTAAAGATAGCAATTTTCAGCCAGATAGTAGAACAATGGACTTTTATCACATATAAAGTGGAAGTGATCTTATTAGAAAGTTTAAGGTCTCAGAGAGACAGCCATGTGGTGGGCTTCTGAATTTTCAGTGTCACTAAGAATGTGTGATAAAATTCTATGGAACAACTGATAGAATAATCATTTTGTCATGATCTTATTTTTATGCAGTGGTCTGTATAGTAATGCTATACATGTGGCCTTACAACACCATCAGATAAAAAGTATTTCAAGACCTTTCAACTGCAGTGTAGTAATTGTTTTCACAACCCTTTTTATTGTGCTAATAAAATTTCTAAGGTCCAGTTTACAGTATTTGCAAAACTCACAATCCTTGTGTGTCAGTTAAATAGGTGACAAAGTTAAGGTTCTAGATTTATGATAGAGATGGAAGTTTAAGTCCTGTCAGTGTGTGTGATATAAACTTCTACAGTAAATTTGCATTTAAGAGCTAGAGCTTTTGTGCTCTTTGTGAATAGCTGATGTAAGTACCTCCAAGTGAAAGTATATAATAACACTTATCTGACATGGTGCTTCAACAAAGATCAAATTTATCAACAAAATAAGATTAACGGGGCTTTTGCAGGTCATCCTTAACCATGTTACTTTTAATCATTTATTTCAAATATGGACTAAACAAACATAAAATAACGACACCCAGAACTGTTGAATTATGTATTGACTTTAAATGCTGTAATGCAGACATCTACAATACAATATGTGCATACATAGAGTGCATTTAAACACCCACAGGACCGAAAAACTGGTATTGATCATGCTTGTCGTTGTCGCAATAACGGTTACATTTGCTTGTCTTGTCCCAATTATGCGATGAATGTGCAGAACTCAACTGTTAAGTTTCTGGAACTGAGAGCGACATCTTTATCTGACAAACACAGCATGCGCGGGGAGGGCGACCAGGGGCGCCCATCCCTGGGAGGCTGTTAATTGGCTTCCTGTGTCTTTAAGAGAACACAAAGCATTTCTGAAGTTCCAGTGACAAGTACAAAGTTTACGCCCTTTCATTACCCCAGTCGAACTATTTGGTGATGTTACTTATTATTCAGACCTTGTGCAATTACTGCATGCGTCCTATGCCAAGTGATTCTGCAACTGGACGGAATATATAGGTACGATATTTTACTGTCTAGTACTGCGACCGAAAGAAGATACCAGACTCCGCTTTTTTTTAATCCTGTGCAAGTTATTAAATTTTGCGCGACTGTAGCTGCTACTGCATCTGTGGTAAGGTAATATGCGATTTGTGATGCGTTTTGGTGCCTCCTTTAACCCACTTTTTAATCACTTTCAAAAAAAAACTTTTAGTTTCGCTTTGCTTTCAACGTGAACTCGATCGTGAAATTTAGGTTTGCTACTCCCGTCGGAGCTGCAGACTTTACTTTGTGGAAGGGTGTGTTCAGTGTGAACCCTATCAATTTTCCGTTGCTAAAGAAAAAAACAAATGCTATCGCTGCTGGCCAGCAATATTAATACATTTCCGACGACAACTGTTACATTGACGGTTTTGCGTCTTTGACGAAGTGTCACGTCTCTTCATTGAGATTCATCTGCGATCTATGATTGGTCAAACCTCCGAAGGCACGACTCCATTTTGCGAAGTGATTGGCTTAAACTGGATTTTTTTTAACCTGGGTTTTTTTTAATTCACTGACCTGCTTTGTAGTTGCTGCAGAATGAAAGCGAATTCGTCTGACAGTGAAATAAATACCCGATGAAAAACAGGGAGGGGAGAGGATTTAGAATTCTGTATAATGTGTCGTTATTATAGCTGCTTTGATGATGCTCGAAATAGTCAAATTGTCTCCTTTAGCCCTAATATAAGCTGCTACAGGCTGAAAGGGATTGTCAAGAACTAGTGTGGGACATTGTACTTAACAGACAAAAGCTGTGATGTCATGTGAATTTGGAGGTTAAAGAAAAACATGTTCTGGACAATTAAATATGGTACAGGTCTCATTTTCCTAGAAATACCAGGCATTGTCACTGCTCTAAATGGCAAAGATAATTCTGTCTCTCCTAGCTGTTGGAGAATTAACCAAGCCTGGTTTCTTAGAGCATGGAATTATCTAAAAAGGTATAAAGGTGGATTATTTTACACCATCGTTAAACGATATCATCCGTCCAGTAACTATATTCTGTATAATATCAAAGGCTCCCCGTGTAATCTCTTGCTCCCTTAGTATGATTGCTGGACATGCCCACCCTGTACCTAGCTGTAGATGTTTTCTTTTTCTGCTTGTTCCAGAGTTGTGTGAGTGTCCACCATGAGAATTGCAGTAATCGGGCAGAGTCTGTTTGGGCAGGAGGTGTACAAGGAACTGAGGAAGGAAGGACACACAGTCGTGGGGGTGTTCACCATTCCCGACAAGGATGGGAAGGCAGACCCCTTGGGTGAGCCTCTGGCCCTGCTGCATACATTCGGGGGGGGGGGGCACACCTGTCTCATGGAGCATGCTAATGCTGCCTAGCAACCATTTCCATTACCTGTAAAGCGGGCTTAACAAAATTGTATGGAGTCCTTTGGTCCACCGATGACTGCTACCCAGTTCTACATTAAAGGAAGAAAAACCCCCACAACCTCCTGGTGACTGGCGATCTGGCAAACGCCGCCTCTCTCACTTGCTATCTGCCTTCTTGCTGTGCAGCCGCGGAGGCTGAGAAGGATGGGGTTGCCGTCTTCAAGTTCCCGCGGTGGCGCGTCAAGGGGAAGGCCATTCCTGAGGTGGTGGACCAGTATGAAGGAGTAGGGGCTGAACTCAACGTCATGCCCTTCTGCTCCCAGTTCATCCCCATGGAGGTCATAGACTTCCCCAAACATGGCTCCATCATCTACCACCCCTCTCTCCTGCCCAGGCACCGAGGAGCTTCTGCCATCAACTGGTCAATGCCTTTTTCAAGCTTATTATAATGTACATTTTGCCTATAATAGGCATAATTTCACAGTGCTTGTTGAGTCTATGACACTTCAGTGAAAGAAACAAATAGTCGGTGAAATCTGGCCAGCTGTTAGCTGATTTAATCAGCGTGAAACTGTAATATAACCAATGAAGAACACGTTAAATCAGTCAGTGATTCACATCACATGCTAAGCCTGCCCACTCAGGGGTTTTGAAGCTCATTTTGAATTCTGAGAACGCTGAAGGACAAATGTTTAGCTATGGTCAAATAGTGTGCTAATTTATGTAAATGTACTTTAACCTCAGGACCCTGATCCATGGAGATTTGAAGGCTGGGTTCACGGTGTTTTGGGCAGATGACGGACTGGACACAGGGCCTATCCTTTTGCAGAGGGAGTGTGATGTGGAACCGGACGACACAGTCAACACCATCTACAAGAGGTTCCTCTTTCCTGAGGGCGTGAAAGGCACAGTGAGTCTCTGGCTGAACAGCCCCCTTAAGATCAAGGCTTTGAAAGCCACAGTGGATGGGATTATCACATGCTGTCAATCAGCCAGTGAAGTTAGCCAATAGGAGGTGAAAGACCCGCCTCCCATGACTTTCAAAGCCCTGTTTCCCATCATCCCTTTCAGGGGCTCCTTCTTAACAAACTTGTCTACTTGTTTACTTTGCCCTGTTACCCAGAGACCCCTTGTCAGAATTTTGTCAGCGGTGTTCAGTGACCTTTCCGCCATGACCCGCGTTGTTGACATCTACAGGTCGAAGCGGTGCGGCTGATTGCGGAGGGCCGAGCTCCGAAGATCCCTCAGCCAGACGATGGGGCCACCTACGAGGGGATTCAGAAGAAAGAGAATGCAAAGGTAGGCACAGCAAAGCCGATGGTGACATAGATTGAGCTTTATATAGGACAGTGTTTGGGCTGGACTGTGGATCACTCTGAGTCATCATAATCTCATTCCGTTACAGTAAAGGCGCGTAATAGTGAAACACGAGACAGTGTCACATTTCAGGAGCCATTGCATGATGGGTTTTCAACCAATATGTTGGCATCCCAAAAGCTGGCGCTGCACCATAAACACGGATGGCCGTAGTTGCTGCAGTGAAATGTTCATCTGTGTCCAACAGTGTAGGAGAGAGTTTGATATTATCTCCTGGGGGAATCACTTAAATCAAATTAAGTATGGGAGGGTATAGGTCGCCCTTACCCCTCTGGTTCCGGCTCCCCTGTCTGTGTTACATGCATGTGTGTGAATCTCTTTGAATGCAAGAGCCTCCTTGGCAACTTGAATACATGGAGAAAGCGTCAGGTGAGCAGAAGAGCAAACCCAGGGATTTTAAACATCCATTTGTGTACAGATTGACTGGAACCAGCCTGCGGAAGCCTTGCACAACTGGATCAGAGGCAACGACAAGGTGCCAGGAGCCTGGGCAGAGGTGGAAGGTCAGGTGGGTAGGCAGCTGCTGCTCTGTCTCCAGATTTAAATAGCACTTATATAACAGCATGTCCAAGATATCGACCAGTCCTACAGCTTTGCTTTTGGTGTTGTTTATTCCTTCCTAAGGGGAATGAAGTGGTTTGGATATTACAGCACCATAAAGTTCATGGAAACTTTTTTTTTTTTTTAGTTTTTTGAGTGTAATGATTCATCACTTTTCCAGGGCTCCCCTTCTGCTGTTTAAATTTCAGTGCTCTGGGAGGTATGAGGCAAGCCTGTGAGCACTGCGGTCATTCTCCCTCCGCAGAAAGTGACGTTCTTCGGCTCCACACTGCTGGAGGACAGTGCTGGGGGGGCCAGTGGGCAGCCGCTGGTGATCACGGGCGCCAGCCGCCCCGCTCTGGTGACCAAGGGGGGCCTCGTGCTCTTTGGCAGCGACGACAGAGCGGTATGGCATTAAGGGGGCGTGAGGGGTTTCTGTGGAGATGCAAGGCAGCGGTGTTTAAAAAAAAAAACAAGTCAACTCCCAGCTGTTAACACTGGATTGTCAAACAGACGCTCACAGTTTGCATAGACGTAACTTTGTTGCTCTGTAACCAAAGTCTTAGACCTTTGGCTCGGGTAGAAGAGTTCTTTGTATGGAGTTATGTAATCCACCCGCACTGAAAAGGACAGGAAAGAGAGGAGGAAGCCAGCTGATTTAGAGCAGTGAATGATAATGAATGGGTCTGCCCCCCAAAGTTACCCGTGTGATCCAGCAGCTGGTTCTGCTGCAGTAATCCATCCATTCCAAATAGCTCACTTTCTTCATGGTGCCTTCATGGGTATCCGTTGAATTGAAGCCTTGTGTTTCCGTGCAGCTGACTCGCTTTGCAAACGTACAGTCAGTGCAACAGCTGGTTGCCTTCCCCTGCTTACCGATTCACTTTTGGTCACCCCGCCTCATTCGCTGTCATATCAGTTGCTCCGCTATGGTCCGCACAATTATTCTTCCACAATATAACATCTGTGAAGGGTTTAGGAAACATTTTCTACTGACAAATAGAGCCAAAGAACAGGGAAATAATATGTAAGCGCAACAGCAAATACCTAATAGAAACAGGGAACAGGGCTGGCTTTCGCCATCATCTGAACAGACCGTATTGATAAAAATAATCAAATTCATAAGTGCCTTACGTTAGGAACATATGACAGTTTTGGCAGCTGGAGCTCTTTCGATGACCTCAGTTGATCTGAGTCCCTGTTTCTAATCAGATAACAGAATATATTCATTGTGTAGTTAGACAAATGGGTGTGCAGGGGCTGTCCGTCTGTGTCGAACATCTCCTCATCTACTGGGCCTCCACTGTTCTGGGTTGCAGTTGCTGGTCAAGAACCTTCAGTTCGAGGACGGGAAGATGATTCCGGCCGCCCACTATTTCCGCACCGGGAGCAGCGAGGCTGTCGAGCTTACGGAGGAGGAGAAGGCGTTTGCGGGGGAAATGCGGGTACTTATGCCGCAGTGCGGCCACATGCGTCGGCCAAGCTGCCTTTTCTCGTCCTGGGGCTTCCCGGCACCAGGGACAGGACTGGGCTGGAACACCTGGGGGACAGCATTCGGTATATCCTTCCCCCTTCTGACTACAGGTTGTCTGGAAAAGCATCCTGACTAACCTAGATGTGATTGAGGACTCCACAGACTTCTTTAAGTCCGGCGCGGCTTCCATGGATGTGGTCAGGTAGACTGTCACCACGGCACTAGGCTTGATACATGCAATTCTGACACAATATTATCTAGTAAACTGACGTTTTAGCGATGTACTAATTAATTGAATTCAAAGTTACCTTACGTCTTGGTAAAATGACAATAACCTCATGCAGGGGAGATTTTGGGCCCCATGAAAACATATGATATTGGGCCCTCAACCCAGATCAATCTAATTATGTTCCAAATGTTTTAGGGTCCCTGTCACCTGGGGGCCCTTTGTATTGCCCTCACCCTTTTTTACGGCACCCCTGACTTCATGCGTCATGTCTTCTGTAGATGGGTTTGTGTTGCAGATGAGCAGATGCCTCTGCTATTCTTAAAGATCTCAAAACAGCCCTGATTAAATACATTTAAGAAACACCCTTTTTATAGTATATAATATACACCTTTTAGTTTTTTGTAACTTAAACAACTGCATTTGGCTTTCTTACATTTCAGGATCCCATGAGATTCTTTACAGTATCACTGTTTTGTCCTTCATCGTACTTAGGCGTGTCTGTAATGACTACACGACCAATTTCTTGTATCTGTGTAACTCTCTTTCTAAGCCTTCATCGCCACGTTCATACACATTTCTGCTCTGCTGTGCCAGGCTGGTGGAGGAGGTGAAGCTGAGGGCCAGCCAGCTTCAGCTTCAGAATGAGGACATCTACATGGCGACCACCTTCCAGGACTTCATCCAGATGTGTGTGAGGAAGCTGCGTGGGGAAGATATGGAAGAGGAGCTGGTGGTGGACTATGTAAGTGTGTTTGTTAGCATGAGGAGGTGATCATTAGAGGCTCTCTCCAGTGTCTGATCCTCATCCCCCGAACAGGTGGCGAGGGACGTAAACAACATGACTGTCCACATGCCCCACCAGCTGTTCATCAATGGGGAGTTTGTGGATGCAGAAGGTGGCAAGACCTACCGAAGCATCAATCCCTCTGATGGCCAGGTAAAGGGGCTGCACGCGACTGCCATTCTCTGAAAACAAGATGAGAAGGATGAAGCAAGCTTTGAGTGTGATTCCTATTTGATGTCACTCATCGGTTTGTTAACCTCAGTTTACTTCGGTCCTTAATGATTAAAATTAGAATTTGACTAATTTATAAGAAGGCCAAAGTTTCATATTGGTCAGGCATTTGTTGAAATATAGTCTTTATCACATTTAGCATATTTTAAGAATATAAAAAATCCATTAAGCTAAGCAGAAATATACAGAAGTACCCCCCCTCCACAGGCCATTTGCGAGGTGTCCCTGGCCCAGGTGCCAGACGTGGACCGAGCGGTGGCAGCCGCAAAGGCCGCGTTTGAGGAGGGGGAGTGGGGCAGGATGAACCCGCGGGATCGAGGCAGGATGATCTACAGGTGGGCCTGCTCTCCCTCTCTCGTCCTTCTGACGCCTCTCCCTCCCTCTCCCTCTCTCATCCTTCTGACGCCTCTCCACTCTCTTCCTCTTTCTCTCTTTGCCTCCCTCTCTTATTCTTTGTCCTCCCTGCTCCCTTTTTTCTGTCACAATCTCTCTCCCTTTCTGCCTTTCCCTCTGTATCTTCTTTTGCTCTTTTTTTTCCATTTTCCTCTCATTTCTCTGTCATTTATCATTTCCTTTCTTTCTCTCTTTCATTTTCTTCCTTCCATCCTTCCTTCCTGCCTGCCTGCCTGCCTGTCCTTCACCCTCTCTGTCCCTCTCTCGCTCTCAGTTACCCTGGGTAATATGATACCCCCACCTGTCTCATACGTGACACGCGTGAGTAAGTGCTGCTATCATCTTCCACGCTCAGACTGGCTGACCTGATGGAGCAGCACCAGGAGGAGCTGGCCACCATCGAGGCCCTCGACTCGGGTGCCGTCTACACCCTGGCCCTGAAGACCCACGTGGGCATGTCCATCCAGACCTTCCGCTACTTTGCCGGCTGGTGTGACAAGATTCAGGTGAGGCTGTGTTCTGCATTAATGGAAGGCCATGTTAGTGACTGGCTAATTTTCTCTAGCATGGTACCAAACGGCCCTACAGCGAGAATAACCTAGATCTCCCGAACATCCTATAAGCGATTAACAGCAGGTGTTTTGACCAATTCCATCTTCCCCATATAGGGCAGGACGATCCCCATCAATCAGGCCCGGCCCAGTCGTAACCTCACCTTCACAAGGAGGGAGCCTATTGGGTGAGACAGCCGGCACTGGCACGTGATAGGCTGTCAAATGGGGCTTAGCGGGGGTGACACCTTGGCATGCTGTAATTCTCTGAATGACAGTGGTAATTTATGGAAATTACTGTCTGACTGCCTCTGTTTTTATTCTGAGTGCCAAACCACCTTTTAAGCATGTTTATTTAAAAATATTTTGAAGGACAGATCTGTATAAACATTTAAAAATCTTTTTTGTTTGTAATAATTGTATTGCTTTTGACAGATTTTTGCTTTCACTTAGAACTTTTTTAATTCAAAATTACACAAGTAAATATATGGCTTTAAAAAACAATTTGATCACGTCTAATTTGTGGCCTTTGGAGCAGTTACTACTCCCTCCATGTGAGGGTTCCTGCTGCTGTTCCCCTGGTTGAAGTGGCTGTGTTTTTCAGGGTGTGTGCTATTGTCATTCCTTGGAATTATCCCCTGATGATGCTCGCCTGGAAGACGGCTGCCTGCCTGGCGGCTGGCAACACAGTGGTCCTCAAACCAGCCCAGGTGAGTATGTGACCCCTACGCCCTCTGGCCCGCACACCCAGTGTGTGGCACTGTGTACCGTCAGCTGACTGAGAACAGTATGCTCCACGGTGACACGGTGGATCAGTGAGTTCTCACACCTCTGGGAATTTATGGAGATTAATATATAACTGTAAATGGCTGTTTTAGGTGCTACCACAAAACTATGCGTTCAATCCCTGTAGGGCCCTGAATTCCCCAGTGTAACGCTGATGCTTCGTGGTACTGGGAATAGACGCTGACCAATATGGGTTGCCACTGCTAATTTTTCTTTTTTTTTGGGGGGGGGGGGGGAGCAGGGGCCAAAATTGGGATTTTTTTTTAATGAAGAAAAGAAAAAAGGGGTAACAAAAATAGATCTGA
>JAODKM010000103.1:840290-850764 GCA_026780845.1 Petrocephalus sullivani | reverse complement strand
TATATATTTGTGTGTGTGTGGGTGTGTGTGTGTGTATATATATATATATATATATATATATATATATGTGTGTGTGTGTGTGTGTGTGTATGTATATATATATATATATATATATATATATATGTAGGGCTGTAAATTAAGCTCGCCCATTCACCTGAGGGGAGAATTTTCAACAAAGGGTGAGTAGCCTGCTCTAGGTAGTAAAAAAAAAATGTACGTTAGACTACATTTTTGGCTGAACTCGCCTAGTTGGCTAGTAGTGAAAATCACAAGGTGTCACCCCTATGTAAAGGTGTGTGTGTGTGTGTGTATGTGTATACTTAATTAGCTTATATTCACAGTGTATCCTTGCTTAGTGATGTGTTTATTAGACTTGTCGTTTGAATACGGGTTAGGGTTAGGGTTAGTCCTGGTCAGAAACAGCCACATGGGCCCGAGTGGGCTCCACTGCTTACCTTCTGTCTTTCCCTCCCCCCGCCCTATCTGTCTCCCCGTCAGAGACGTGGACGGCGTGCTGAAGCGAGCAAACGCCACCGAGTTCGGCCTGGCGTCCGGCGTCTTCACGCGTGACATCGGCAGGGCGCTGTACGTGAGCGAGAGGCTGGAGGCCGGCACGGTCTTCATCAACACCTACAACAAGACGGACGTAGCGGCTCCCTTCGGGGGCTTTAAGCAGTCCGGCTTCGGCAAGGACCTGGGTGAGAATCCCGAACATGACATCCTCGGGTCAGCATGTCATTGTTTCCGGTTTGTTGTGGGTTCAGATCCTGTGGCTGGCAGAAGAGCTGGGTCAGGAAACCTTCAAGGAAACCTTAAGAAACCACACTATGATGTACCACTGTGATTCTTCTGTTTGTCTCTAAGCTCTTAATTTCCCTTCTTCTTCACCAGGAGAGGAGGCTCTGAATGAATATCTGAAGACGAAAGCAGTAACCGTCGAGTACTGACATGGCTCTCTGCTGTCGGAGACCATAGGCTGTCTGAAGTTGTGAACAGGCCTAATGCTTAACAGGCGTGAAATGAGGCCAGCTTTCGGTCAAGTGTGCGAGACACCGACATGTTTTATTTGCAGTTTTTAGACAGTTTTGTCAAATAAGTAATACTATCTTAGGTTTAAATAATGAAAGACCTGGATTATTTCGATTTAACGCAAATATACATTTATTTGTGCTGTAAATGGCACTAGTGTTAGGAGGGACTAATGAGGACGTGTTATTGAGCTGTAATAGAGTAAGGGCTTTTATTCGGAAAACAGAAGCAGTCTAATGAAAGGTGTCACACTGCTGTGATCATTTTGTTTGTAATTACTTTGGTGAAACTGTGAAGATTGCAGGATGGACTCCGTCCACTGCGGTGGGACATTAGTGGGACGTGGGACCACCTTTGTGTTTACAAGAAAGCAAACATACTGATCTACTAAAACTGAGTACTTATTCTCTAACAGTGACACACGTATGTATGACTGAGACCTTTGTGTGAGGTAAACATCACTGTAGATCTTTATCATAGCCAAGACATTCGGGACGTTTTGATACAAATAGGTTTTGTGTCGTAGTCTTTTTAAAAGCCCATCCATCCATCCATTCATCCATCATCTAACTGCGCATCCTGACCAGGGGCGTGTGGGAGGCGCCCATCCCAGGCAGCATGGGGCACGAGGCAGGCGTACACCCCTAAACTCTATGCCTGTGTCAGTACAACAGCAAATGCCACTCCCACACTTGCATCAGAAATGTTGGCACAGATCTTATGCTTTTTAAAAGACGTATTTTAAATCCTGGTGCACATTATTGCTTGTAATTTATTGTCACTGACAATAAAGCTAGCAGGGTTTGGAGAATTGTCTCTGAGTAAGATGTTTTGTGTTTCCTTGAACAAATTTTGTATTTCACAAGTTAATGTGTGGTACTGATTCTGCTCTGGTTTTAATATCCTTAATCTGTGTAATACACTGGCTCAGATATCGCCCCCCTGAGCCTTCGCTGTCTACACTGTAATAATCTCTGTTTGTTTAGTCTAACTCCAAGCTCCCACCCTATTAAAACGTTCCACGCCGTTCTGTCATTGGAACCCAAAGCAAACAGAACAGGGCCGCCAGTGGTGCATTAAAGCACACGGTGCTGTCTGGCGAAGGTGGTGCTGCCAACACGCCGGGCAGCGATTGGCTGAATGTGTGGTGTCAGGGCACCCCGACCCGTGACAGCACCATGTCCCGACGGGACCTCGTCTGCACATGAGTCTATAAATCAAAAGAATCCCTTTGGGTGCTTCTGACGGAAAGATAACTTCAGCCGGGCTCGGATAGGCCGATATTTCTCTGATGTTTATGTTTCCTTAGTCATTTGCACGCCAGTTTTATATGCGTGACTGTGTTCTGAGAGGCAGGGTCATAAATCAGACCACTGTTTGCTTGCTGATGTTGTTCTCTATCTGGGTCCTTCTCACTCATGCCCGCTCCCTCCACCTTTCACCTTGTGGGTGGTGACACCACTAGATCCCCCGCAGAACTGCCTCCAGGGGTGGGACCTGGGGACCCTATGCCAGGGTATGCTGTTTTTCGGGGTACAGCACTAAGGTCACCATCCTCAGAGAGGCTTCTGGTGGTTTCTCTGTCAATGCACATCTCTATTCCATCCCGCGGCCATGACCGGTAGGTAGCGAGTGAAAAAGAGCGAAGCTGTGAGCGCTCGTGGCCGAAATGAGGTTCCTCCGCAGGTTTGCTGAGCTCGCTCTCTGTGCCAGGGGGGAGGAGTTCAGAGAAGCTGGAAGCTTGAGGAACCCCGAAATAAAGCTGCAGCTCCTTCGAATCCGCAGGAGGTGGCCGAGGTGGTGTAGACATTTCAGGATGCCGGTAGGCCAGGGGCAGAGACGGGACAAGCTGCAGGTGGTGCATCTCCAAGCTGGCTTGGGGAACCTCCAGAGATCCCCCCAAAAAACAGCCAGATCCTGGGGTCCCGCAAGGGCAGGTCCAACCTAACCTGCTCATTATGCCTCTACTGACACCCTCACCAGGAAGAGTCATGATGTGTCAAGATGAAGACAAAAAAGCAACATTGTTAACGATAAAAATTGTTCAATTGTACTTGCTAAAAGCAGAAAACTAATGTGGTAAATATAAATTTTGCTGTCACCTCAAACACCTGCTAATCCATTTCCCATTTGGTCATAAACACTTTATAAGCAGATAGTAACTAATAACAGAAACCTAAACATACTTAATGAAAAATGAACCAAAACAGACTGGCGCGGCAACAGTGAGAATAAGTCCTTACCGGTCATTTGGAGGTTCATATTTGCTCATGTTTACATGCATTGACGGTACATTAATTTCCGTTAAAACCTGTCTTGTGGTCTTTAGGCAGAAGGGCTCTGTTTACCCTCTAAGCACAGCAGTAGTGGCATGAGTCACGTTTAAGTTCTTGTCTTGCTTAAGTGGTCCAGCGAGAGGGGCCATGTGTCAGGGACGGTCCAAAAATCAAAGGTTGAGGGGCCGCAGCGGCGGCTGCAGATCTGCGGACGCGGCAGATGGCTCGCGGAATCCCCCCCGCAGGGGCCTGGAAGAGGACCCGGCCGGCTCCGGTCGAGGGCGGCGAGGAGTCCGTCTTGGGCATCTGTGCCCAGGTGATTCTGCCTTACCTGCTGGCTGGCCTGGGGATGGTGATGGCAGGAGCCACGCTGGACACGGCACAGGTACGTCCCAAGGGCAGCTCTGCAGAACCAGCATTAAGAACATCATTAGTCATTAGCAGTGTTATATTATAGGGGAATGCCCTGGGTTGGCAGGGACGGGCCCCAGGCCCCAGTGCCATGCTCAGGAGAACTGGCTAGAACAGAGAGAGTATGAATTTATATTTTCTCTATTTATAATTATATTTTCTACCTGCGTTACGATGGTTGTGTCTATATATACTGTTTTTTCTTGTCATTATTCCTTAAACAATACAGCAAGCCTTTTACATTTGTGTTTGGTGTTACAGGTAATCTAGTGTTGGTTTGCAAATACTATGGCATTTTATAAAAGGGCCTTGAGCATCTGGGGGTTTCGGTATCCACCAGGGGTCCCACAGACACTGAGGGATACCTGCAATATATTAGAAATCATCATTTCTTTTAATTGTTAATACAAATTATAATAATGCTATTTATGGTATAATATTATGGCATTAATCAGGTGTTATAGTGTTGAACACTAGGACTGGTTGTACTGATGTACTGATGTTGGGTGTAGTGATTTGCTCTTTCATTCCTCCCTTTCTGGACTGAATGGGGGTAAGTAGCATTACCCAGTGTGCCCTGCAGCATAAGCGCGAGCCTCGCCCCCCGTGCCAGTAGAGCGCCGCCCTGCAGTTGAGTCTGGGGCATAGCGGATCCGGTGCCTTCATCGCTCTCATGACCTGAGCTATTTCCCCCTATGGACAATTGAAATAGTTTTTTTTAGGCACCACTGCATAAAATAGAACTGTCCCTGCCCCCCTCTAACACCTGGTATTTTTAAGATAATTTATGCTCAGGATTTATTTCTCCTTTAGTCCCAGAGTAACAAACTGGAACAAACCAATAGAGTGGGGGAGAAAGGAGGAGAAAAAAAACAAACTGACCCGTATCTGGGGCAGCGGGGGGGGTGGGGATGACAGTGTTCTGCTGGGCCTGATTAGTGGTCCGGGGTTGTGATCTCTGAACGAACGTGGTGTGCCCATGTCCCGGGGTTGCAGGCCTCTCCCAACGACACGTCACTGCATTTTATTATCATTCAGGCCTTTTTATGTGCCGTAAAGCTGTGATCGTGAAATATCACTTTGCTTTTGGCAGAGGTGGTGGTGGGGGGGGGGGGTTCGTAAAAACAGACAAAAGGTCTCGCCCGTGAAATTGGATGTTTTTCCATTGCCTCTCGGCTGAGTGGTGTCTGTTTATTATTGTGGAATATTACCAGCACAGGATGCCGGGGGGGGGCGTTTGCTTCATTGATTAATTCAGAATGCCTTCTTCTTCTCCAAAAGTTCCTGCTGGCTTCCCTTCCTGGTCTCGGGACGTGATGGTCCTCAGTGTTTTAACAGGGTTGAAATGGCTGGTTCCGGTTTTTCACCAGCTGCCAGCTGAACATTTCTCAGCTTTTCCCCTTGGGCCTCTGAAATAGCTCCTGATATCCCTGGGGAAAATATTTCTAGGTAGATAAAAAAAAAAGAACAGATAGTGCTTCTGATTGGCTCCTGGCTCGATTTGGTTGGGCTGGAGATGGAGCCCTATGAGTGATGGGAACCAGAGCCTTAGGCCTCAGGACCGCTGCTCCCACCCCTCATAAAGTCTGTTGGGTCACCCAGCTCATCACCTTAGCCTCAGCAGGGAGATGCATAGTCCCCGTTCGAGTTTCATGGACTTATTTAAGGCAGGTTTAGTCACAATGATTCAGTGGCCATCTTGCTCAGGTTTTATCTCTTTTTCCTAATTCCGCCTCCTTCAGCTTTTAGTTGTTCTAGGAACAGCCTTGGGGCTTGCTGTTTGGCTGCCATGGGAAGTCACGTCTGGCAGCTGACATAATAAGCAAGCTGATGTCACTAAAGTGTCACCAGGCGTCCTGCTTCTGTGCGCATGGTTAGCGGTGTTTACGCGTCTGATGATTAGAGACGACACACCAGAAGCTTGACAGGCCATTCATTAGGTAGCAGAGAAGTCACTCTTGTCCTTTTACATGGTTAAACATGTTTTTTCTCTCATCTGGGCACAAAGGAGTGTATGTGTGTGTTTGTGTGTGTTTGCGTGTGTGTGTGTGTCTGAGAGCCCCGAGGCAGCCTGACACACGTCCCAGGGGCTGTCCTCAGTTAGGTTCCAGCAAATGGCTCCTCGCTCGTCCTCTGGCTGTCACTAGGACCCGAGTGCATCTCGCCAAGCCGATCGATTAAGCTTCATGACGGGGTCTCCGGTGAAGCATTTTGGGATCCCAGCTCTCCATCTCTCTCTCTCTCTCTCTCTCTCTCACTAACTCTCCCTCTCTCCTCCTTGTGCTCACTCTCTCCCTCTCTCGTTGCCTCTCTCATTTCCTTTTCGGCCACCTCTGCTGCTTCTGGAAGGAGCGGCCGCCTCAGCCCCTCGACAACAGACGGGGAGGGAGAGACGTGTGAGTCGGAGTGAGGGATATCACAGCTTGGCACTGGAGAGCAGTGGGACTGCGTGGCGCGCCGGGAGACGCGTAGACTTCCCAAGGACACCGGGTGCATGTGAGACGGCCGCGGCACCTGTCCGACGGGCTGCGGGACTGCGTGGCGCACCAGGAGACGCGTAGACTTCCCAAGGACACCGGGCGCATGTGAGACGGCCACGGCACCTGTCCGACGGGCTACGGGACTGCGTGAGGATGTCCTCGCAAGGCTCCCAGCTGCACTTGTGACCAAAGGAGCACCAGACGTCGCCCCCCCATGTTACCGAGGCTGTGAGTAGTCCGGCTATCACGAGTCGTGCCCCGACAATGACGACCGGCCCCGAGGGTAACGGCGCGGACGCCCGAGAGAAGCGCCGGCCGGCAAAAAAGTTCGCGGCCTCCTACGGGGTCCTCCTGCGGCGGGTGTGGACATTCCTGCGGCACGGGGAGCGCACCGGGCTGGATCGCCAGCCGTCAGCCGCCTGCCTGCTAGCCAGCGAGGCCTGAGCAGGAAGTCTCCGAGTTCCCAGTGACGGCTCCCCGGCTCTGTCTGACCTCTGGTTAGCAGGACAAGGACAAGCCCCTGAAATAAGAAAAAAACAAGAAACAAGAGGCATGTTTTCACAACAGCACTGACTCAGATCCGAAGCAACAGGTGGATGAATCGTGTGGAGTTTTCCTTGTATTCCAGTTTTCCACATGGTCGAGGAACACTAAGGCCAGCGCTCTCCATATTCCCGCCGTCTCGATATGACTTTCTGGATTTGTTTCACCGAGTCAGCCGCGTCCCGCTGAGTCCTTTCACGGTATTTTCCGTGAGGAGAGACTCGGTCATGCTGTGAAGAATTTCGACAACAGCCCCCCCCGGTGCCGATGGGCCCCCTGTGACCCCCCCACCCCCTCGTAACCTCCAGCACCCAATGGCAGTGACACAGCTTGAGCTGGAGCTACGTTACGAGGGCCGCCGGCTACGCGCTTTCACCTGCCGGCTCACGCGTTGCCCCCACGGCTTCCTGCCGGAGACGTCAGGGCAGATCGCCTGCCAGGTGCTGCTGCCATACCTGGTCGCCGGCCTGGGCATGGTGGTGGCCGGCGTGGTCATGGACGTGGTGCAAGTAGGGGTGCTCGACGCACATCTGTGTCTGTGTGTGTGTGTGTGTGTGTGTCTTTAAACGGGCTCTGCCAGGCTGGGGCTGCATGTGCAGGCTGTATGCAGGAGGACATTTAAAGGGGCACCGTGCCTTTTAGGGTGCCTCTCTAAACAGGCGGATATGGAAGGCGAATGGAGGGAAGTTCTGGGTTCCTCTCTAATTTTGGAGGAAAATACTGAGTATAAAGATTTGAGGTTAGATATGTTGCTAAAGGTTGTGTTTCTGGTCTGTGGTCCATGCTTATAGATGTTAGTTTCCAGACGTATCATTCAATCACTACCCCAACTTCATCGGGAAATATTTTTTTCTATCCCCCAAAATGGCACATTGGGTTTTTCTTGGTTACCTTTTCGTTTCCCTCTAGGGCTCCAAAGCCCTTGGCTGCAGCCTGATTGATAGGAAGTGATTAAATGATAATGAGGGACTGCTTCCCACCTGGCTCTCATACGACTGGCTGTCACTGAGGTGTCCTCCAAGCTGTGGAAACTGCTGTGTCATGGGCAGGCTGAGGGGGGGGGGTGTGTTCTGCATCACCCCCCCCAAACCTCCACCCCAAGCTGCTCAGTATGGATGAATCATTCTTAGCTCAGTCTGTAAGCCAGCTCTGAACACTGGAGGTCACACCGTCTATGAAATAACTCTGTATAACTCTCTCCTTCCTTCTCCGTCTTCTTCTCCTTCCCTGTGGCTTCTCTCTGATATGCTGCTAAAACTAATGGCACAATACCGCTTGTCGTGTTGCACTGGGAAATATTTTATGTACATATACCAGAACTGGAAAGCATAAAATGTTCCAGGCGTGGTATCAGCTCATTTAACAGAGGACACAGTCAGGACACAGCCAGAACATACAAAGAACTCAGCCAGGACACAGGCAAGACACTGACAGGACACAGCTAGGAGACAGGATGTAGCCAGGAGGCAATCAGGACATAGACAGGGCATAGACAGGACATAGGATGTAGACAGGACATAGACAGGACATAGGATGCAGGCAGGACATAGACAGGATGTAGCCAGGAGGCAATCAGGACATAGACAGGGCATAGACTGGACATAGGATGTAGACAGGACATAGACAGGACATAGGATGCAGGCAGGACATAGACAGGTCATAGACAGGACATAGGATGCGGACAGGACATAGACAGGGCATAGACAGGACATAGGATGCGGACAGGACATAGACAAGATGTAGCCAGGATGCAATTGGGACATAGGCATGACATAGACAGCACATGGGATGCAGAGCGGACATAGACTGCATGCAGTCTGGACAAAAACAGGATGCAGAGAAGACAGAGACAGAATACAGGCAGGACAGAGACAGGACACAGCTGGGATGCAGCTAGGACACAGTTAGGGCACAGCCACAGCTTCCAGGCGTCCAGCCTCTGTGGGAACTGCTTAATTCATGCTGGTTATTTTCAAGGCCCCCTTCTGCCTTGGTTATTCATGGACAAGGGAGTTTGGGAATTAGGAGGAGGGCGACATTACGTCTGGTAACAATCCAGGGTGGCGGATAGGACAAATAGGGCACACAGGAGCATCTCTCTCTCTCTCTCTCTCACACACACACACGCACACACACACGGACACACGTGCTCCTTTCCAGTAAAGCCCCCCCACCCCTCTCAGGGGAGAGGAAGACCTGGAGCTCCGTCCTTTATTGTCCCGGGAAAACTTTGAGATGATGTCGGCCTGACAGGTTGCAGCAAATGGGGAAGCCAGAGCTGAAGATAGTTACCACTCACATTTACCTGTTACTTATAGCGTTTATAAAAATGATGTGTTCAAGTCTGTTTTTAGCCTGTTTTTTAAATGAATTAATCAGGCAGCTGGCAGTCTGTTGCTTTAGGGCTCGTTGGTGCGAATCTCAGGTGGTCCAGCCGTTGTACCCTTGAAATTCTGCGGAGAAACTGTCTTCTGTAAAAAAAAAATGGTCCAAAAAAAACTGCAAGTTTCCTGAACGTCAACAGAGCAGGTGAAAGTCATTTAGCTATTAATAAAGAGCCGGTCAGTATAAAGGATACCATTAGGGTCTAAAAAGAGGCTGTTTCTCAAGATGGCTGTAATGGGCTACAGAGAGTAGTTCTTAAAACTAAAAACACATTGGAGAATCGTTCTCATTTGTGTGTGAAAGCTGTCAAATATTTGTTGTTATATGCCAGGCAAGTGGAGCCTAAACACACACTCAGACATTTTGTATGGCCTAAATGCTGCGAGGTAACTGTCATCATTGTCAGGGCAGTATCATGAAGCTTGGGACAGTACCTCTTGCACCCCTGCCTCCCCCTTCAGCACTGGGACGTGTTTAAGACCATCTCAGAGGTGTTCATCTTGGTACCAGCACTGGTGGGGCTGAAGGGGAACCTGGAGATGACGCTGGCGTCCCGACTGTCCACAGCAGTGAGCATCCAGCCGCCGTGTGCCACGGGGTGCTTGGTGCAGTGGGTGCAATAACAGCCTGACACAATCCCCCGTCTCACAGGCCAACGTCGGGCAGATGGATGACCCCCAGCTGCAGAGGAGGATGGTGTGCAGTAACCTTGCTCTTGTGCAGGTAGCCATATACACACACACAGCAGTGTAAATTCCTCAATAATTCACCATTATTTCGCTCTCTCGTCTGCAGTCTGCCCCCTGGTGCTCAGACAGCCAGTTGATGTTCTCTGCAGACTCTCTCTTCCTCATTTCTGTCCCATTTCGGCCCTGAGCATAAGCATTAATTACGCTCCGTGTGGCAGAAGATTCAGCAGACCTGCAGCTCGATCCAACCCCACACCGCTACCATGCACTGCCTAGAGACATGCTAGCCCCCCGGTAGCGAGACAATAAAAAAACAAACTGCCCTCCTCCCTTTATAGCGTGCAGCTGAAGGCAGGAGGGTAGCGTCCGCAGAGAGACATAAAGGGGCGGGGTCAAGGATCACAGGTCTTCCTATATCATTCATGTCTGTAAAAGGTCCCCCAAAAAGTACACCGTTCATATATACTACTATAGCATTATATAGTATACTGCAGCATTAGGCAGCTACACAGTCTCACACTGTAATTCACGCTCATGCTCTTCTGTTAATATCAGGGTATGTTACACCATCACACTGTAATTCACGCTCATGCTCTTCTGTTAATATCAGGGTATGTTACACCATCACACTGTAATTCGCGCTCATGCTCTTCTGTTAATA
>JAODKM010000103.1:823502-840190 GCA_026780845.1 Petrocephalus sullivani | reverse complement strand
TTACACCATCACACTGTAATTCGCGCTCATGCTCTTCTGTTAATATCAGGGTATGTTACACCATCACACTGTAATTCGCGCTCATGCTCTTCTGTTAATATCAGGGTATGTTACACCATCACACTATAAATGGCCGCAGCTGTTGTTGATTCCCGTGACAATTTTTACAATCCTCTTGGGCTATTATGGGGCGTTGACATGGCCAAAGACTTGGCTATGGATGTGCGCCTAATATAGCGGTGGACAACTTTTAATTCCTTAAAGCTGGTAGATTCATTCTGCTGTAAATGTTGGGACGAGACAAGGATTTTTATCCGGTTGTAAAGCTGCCTCATGCTTAAAACTGAAGATATCCATTCATTTGTCAGTAATTCATCTCAGAAAGGATGCGTTAGTGAGCCATAGCAGGATGCTGCTGATTAACAATTATTTTCAGCTCCTATTAAGGGTTTAAAGTTTATCCCCTGCTGTTCTAAGTCTTACACAGTTTGTTTTGTTTCTTATGAGCACATTAGCTACTCTTCTGTAGGAGTGTTTCATATTGCCATTTAAAATGTCCTGGATGGAGAGGTGTGTGGCAGTGGGAGGGGCAGCCCTTTCTGTAACCCCGCCTCCTCGCAGGTGCAGGCTACCGCTGTCGGCTTCCTGGCGGCCGTAGCGGCTTCTGCGCTCGGTGCGCTGTCCCGTGGCAGAGTGGAGCTGGACAACGCCGTCATGCTGTGCGCTAGTAGTGTGACCACGGCCTTCTCGGCAGCGCTCTTGCTGGGTAAGCTCGCACGAAACCCACCCCCGATTTCACCGGGGCCAGACCACCCACTCCCTGTTCATGACCAGTGAATTGTTCATTAAAAACCCCTCCAGCATGTGGCCCTTATCAGAGCATTCAGAAGGACACCTGTGAGATTTCAGTGGAAAGCCCTCAAAATATGCTAAAAAAACTAAAGAAAAACATCCATCCATTAATTTTCTAATGACCGAAGAAAAAATAAAATGTACATTGTTTTGGACAAAAGCCTTCTGCAAGATGAATGTAAATTAAAGAAAAATGATGTCCTTATTAAAAACGGTTATTAATTGGGTGCAGGGGGAGCTCAGATTAGCTGACTTCCAGGCTTTAGCCAAATGTCAGGACATATTGTTGTTTGATGGTGTGAGTGACCTAGTGGGAACACATCAAACGACTATCTCACAGGCGGAAGGAAGACCGCGGGGATGTGTATGATTTGCACACGCTGCTCTCTCCCTCTCAAGTCGCAAAGCCACCAGCTTTAATATCAGCTGCTCGTAGCGACTCGAGCTCTGGAAGGTCGCCGATGTCCATTCAAAATGCCACTAGGCTTGTTGCTAGGGTCTCTTTTGAGATAAAGCTGATGGCCATCGGTGTGGGAATGAGGGATGAACTTTACTGAAGTTCTTTTGTATCAACAATAGTTACCATTAGTTAACAGTAGTCGTTTGGGGGAAATAATCAGCAGGGGGCCTCTTACGCCATATTTTTGTTTAACAAAAACTATAGGCATGGGCAAGCTGCTCCTCAGTATTCTGACCCTGCATTACCACCACTGGCCACCGGGGGTGCTGCAGCACTCGCACCATCCCTACTTCCAATTCTACCTGCTATGGAGCTCTGACAATTCACAAAGTCTAGTGGCTCCAGAAATCATAGTGACGCCATAGTCAAGCATCTGCTTCGCCTCCTGGCCACAGTGGGGTGGTTACTGCTGTTTCTGCAAAGCAGTGAACAGCTCATCACCTCCTGGTGACTGTTCCATCCCGAGAAGGTCACTGTGATTCAATATGACATCATTTTCATTAACAGTCATCATGCTTGAACTGATAGCAGTGAAAGCTTAGACTAAGGATCTGCTCCATCACCTGCAGGCCTCTGAGTTGCACGTGAATTGAATGTGCAAGTGTACATGCTGATACCCAGCTGATCCGTAGATAACTACTACCTGTATGAATTGCAGTGTAAATGTTAAAGTATGACTCCATTACTGGTTCCATAGGCCTGGTGATGGTGGGGGTGATCATAGGGTCCAGGAAGGTGGGTGTCAACCCAGACAACGTGGCCACTCCTATCGCTGCCAGCCTGGGTGACCTCATCACGCTGTCTTTGCTGGCCGCAGTTAGCAGCACTCTCTTCCACTGCAGAGGTGAGTCTCTCAATGACTGAGCCACTGCCATTCAATGACACATCGTAACTGGCTAGTTAGGTAGCTAAATTTCTGCCTGCGTAAAATTCTAGAAAAAAAAATTGAGAAAAGAACCATAGGTTCTCTGGAACATTTTATAAGTCTTTTCTTAGAGCATTAATGTGAATAGCAAAAAATATTTTCTATGCATAAGAATGGATGTTTTTACTTTTTACGGCCAGGCATTTGAATGGAAAATCCATCCATGCCTTTTTTGTACGTGAGGTTTGTGAGCTGTTCTTTCTTAAGGGGAAGGCCAGCAAAGTATATTTCTCCTCATGTAGAAATCTGCTGATAGGAATCCATGTTAAACTGCTCATTTCACAATATTGATCGTGCTACTCAGTAATATCATACAATTCCAACATTTACATGCATTTTTTAGTTTTAATGACAATTAAATACTAAATTAAGTTAATTAAAATGTGTTTGTATTGATGCATTAGATTTTAGGGCATTGTGTTTTGTCTAGGGACAGAGATGAACTCATAATTTTAAAATTTGTTCAAACTATTTTGGTGGTGATGTATCTATTTGTGGAAGGAGATGGGTGGTGAGGAGTATTTTTTGCATTTTTGCATTTTGTATTATCCACCAGCAGAGGTCAGTAGAGGGCAAGGCACATTGAGCTATTACAGGAGCTCTAGAGACAGTCATGTGTTGGTACAGCATGTTAACCTGTGCTGCCATGTTCTCGGCCTCCCCCGCGTTCTGTGTTCCAGAGGCATGGCTCCTGTCGCCCCTGGTGTGTGGCTTCTTCCTGGTTTTGATCCCGATTTGGGTCGTCCTCGCCCGGCGCAGCCCCCAGACCCGTGAGGTTCTGAGGTCTGGGTGGCAGCCTGTCATTGTGGCCATGTCCATTAGCAGGTACGTTTTAAACACCGTGTGCCATCATACCAAAAAACGTTAGACCCAACACCCCTAATAGCTCAGACACCATGCAGACCAAGATATTTCAGCAAACTCAAAGAGAAAATTCATGATATGCACTTTAGGTAACACTCTGTGACTTAATGGGGTATTTCAGCTATGGCCTGTGACCCCTTGAATTATTTCAGCCAAACCTGATGATGAATATCTTGCTAACTGAGCATAGCACGCTATGAGCCAGCTGGCTGTCCTACAGGGCAAGAGGAAGACCCAGTGCTCCAACAGAGCTCCACTCTTCCAAATGTTCCAGTTTACTATACAAATACATATTTTCCCTCCCTAAAATATGGTGCTATTCCAAGGTGCTGGTCCACCAGCAGCATCATGGCTGCCGCTGGAGTGTCCCATGAAAGCATATCATATTGGGCCCCCTACCCAGACCAAACCAGTAATGTAATTTGTCGTTCTCTCCATTGAGGGTGAGAATGGGACAGGATAACCTGTGGCCGCAAAACATATGCATTATTTTCAGCTTTGTCAGTGACACATAGCCCTCTGTCCACAGTATTGGGGGCCTAATTCTGGACAAGACTGTCAGTGACCCCAACTTCGAGGGAATGGCTGTCTTCACACCGGTCATCAATGGTGAGTCTGAAAGTCGCTGTGTAGTAAACATCTGTAAACATCTGTTTCCATGCAACCCTGATCCCCCAGACTCGTGAATGCTGGCTACAAACTGAAAGAAACAGCACAGGTATGGGGTGAAAGGCTCGTCGACACCGAGAGTGACATCATTGCCTGGTTGCTCTGCTTTGGTGCTCAATCAGTTGAACCATCATCAGCCATTTGACAGGAAGTGGTTGGCAAGATGATGCGAACCACATGAGTGCCTACAAAAAGTGCAGGTAGCTGTAAATTTAGCCGTTCCACTTTTATCCTTATTGGACAATACCTCTGATTCACCAGTCTTCCTCAATCCCCCCCCCACCACCCTATTTAGCTATAAAGAGGTTCATCAATCCAATCAGGTTCAGATGGGCCTCACAATGTGAGAAGGCACAGGGATTGATTCTATAAGATTGCTCAGTGGCATACAACTTGATATTGGCCTAACCCCAAACCCAAGCCTAACCCCAACCCCAACACTCAACCTGTGTTAGCTGCATGAGAGAGGCTCATGTCTGACTTTCACATATTTCTATGATAATAATATTGTACTGATCAAGGTTTTGTAATAGAAAAAGCCTTGCCGGAAACCAGGATTATACGTTCTTAAAAACATCAGAGGGATGCCCCCCTTGGTTACCATACGGGAATTCAAGTGATTTGAATTGTTAAGTTTCCCCTTCATCCCGTTCCACCCTCTCTGTCAGGGCTGTGGAGATCCGTTACAGTCCCTGGCTGCTTTAAAGAGCCGGAATGCTCCAGGCTCTGGAATGTGCCTGTTGATATGCGAGTATTAGGTAGGAGGGAACACTGAGGTAAAATAGACAGTGCATTAAGTTTTTATCTTGTAGACAAAAAAAGTAAATAATTAACATTTATCTGAACACTGAAACAGCAAATAACTCTTCAGAAGTACTTTACAGTATTTGTCCCGGGAATCACATCAAAACCAGTTAAATCAGAAAAAAATGGTCGTATTGGCCCACAGAACCATGGGAGATTAGAACCCACTCCCAGAGGTGTGACAACACAGATATCCACTGCACCCCATGTCCTTTGTTTATGGACAGAAAGTGAAAACAACAGATTAGTCTAAACTTTGACCTGATCAGAAGCCAATAAAGGTACTGAGGCAAAAACAAGTAGACCTTCTCCAGTGGTCAAACAAGACTGCACCTTGGTATGAAAAATGTCAGAGAACAGTAAACCTAAAAATCAGAATGTTGCAATATTAGACATAAAATTTCGACTCATTGAGGCTGATGCTGGATTAATTATCCACTTCGGTATCCTGCCATAACCTTGGAGCAGCGTGTAAGCTGCAGACCTTTGACCTTGGAGTAGCATGTAGGCCGCAGACCCTTGACCTTGGTGAGGCGCGTAGGCCGCAGACCCTTGACCTTGGAGCGGCGTGTAGGCTGCAGACCCTTGACCTTGCATACTGGCGTTCTCTCGAGGCGTGGGCGGGAATCTGGCGGCCATCCAGGCCAGTCGCATCTCCACCTATCTGCATTTCTGGAGTGTTCCAGGCATCCTACCCTACAAGATGGAGCAGCACTGGCCAAACCCCTACGTCGTCTTCTTCTCCTCGGGTCAGTACCCAGCATGCACCGCTGCGAAAACTGCACGCATCTGTCTCCTTAATCACATTTTCACCAGTTACACTCTCAGGCGGTAATCCCCCCCCCCCCCCCATTTCCCCTCAGATGTCAACTCTAAGTCTGCCCGGGTGCTCTTCTTCCTGGTTGTCCCCGGTCACCTGATCTTCCTCTACACCATCCACCTGCTGCAGGGTGGACACACAGCCATCACGCTGGTGTTCACCTGCTGCTACCTATCAGCTGCTCTGCTGCAGGTGGGCATTCTGTCAAACCCCCAGTGGGATACCCAGGGGTGGGGTGAGGGTCTCACAGCAAGGGGGGGGTTCCAACTTGACTTTCAAATTATGATGCCACTGATGCTATCAGCAAACTGCCCTGGGTGAGCTGTTTATTATGTGAGTAGATGAATCCCAGGGCTTCCCGAGAAGCTGACCAGCTCCCCAAGCCAACCTGAGCAGAATTCCACTGACCTCGCTTTTCAAGATATGAGAACAGATTCATTCTGGCTCAGCAAACAGATTCCGGCCAGTGAGCAGTCGTGAGATTGGCTGCGGAACTCTTGTACGTATAGTTTGGATCGTATTTCCATCTGTAAAGCAAAAACAGCTTTGCATTCTTGTAGACTTTTCATGCTGCGTTTTTTTTTTCTGGTATGTTCTGCCCAACAAAAAGAAATTAAACCAATATGTCAGTGAAACTGAAGAAACCGCTGGTGGCTTTTATGATTTCTTTAGCTCACACCTCAGCTTGCGGCTCAGCCCGGTCGGCTCTGGTTTTGGATGCTCCATCAGCCCTGCACAGCGCTGTCACTGACCTCAGTACCTATGCTTCATGCCCAGGTGGCGATGCTGCTCTACCTGGCCGAGCTGATGGTACGGCTGATGTGGCGTCAGGGCCTGGACCCGGACAACTTCTCCATCCCGTACCTGACGGCCCTGGGCGACCTGCTGGGCACCGGATTGCTGGCCCTCTGCTTCCACGTGGTGGCTCTGGTGGAGAGGTCGGGCCGTTGAGGAGCCCCCTATGCCCAGCCCCTCCGACCCCCCCCCCCCCACAGCTGGACGCCCGGTTGGCCCTATAGCTCAGCTGACCTGACAGAATCCGTGCCGCCGGTTGGTAGTGACCTCTCCGTGCAGAGAGCAATGCTGCCCCTGTGTCTCTCGCCTGTATCACGTGGCAGCAGCAGCCTGGCCGCTGCTCGTTAGACGTAGCTTCTGTATACGTGATCGTTTCTTCAAGCGGGAGGGTCTCCCCTCAGTATATTTCGGATCCTTCATCACAGGGGACCTACTGACGTTCCTCAGCGCGTATTCCCCTGCTGTCTCACCAGCACAGGAAGTACGTAAAATAGCTGTGTGCTAGTGCTGTTGCTGTCGTTAATATAATCAGCGTAACTGTAACAATTAGAATGCTTTTGTTTTCCCTAATGATTCGTGTGCTTGTCGCGCGAGCGAGGCGAAACGCCCTCTGCGATGGTCTCCATGCTGTGATGCTGTTTAGGTCTGTCCATTATGCCTGTCAGATAACACCTCTAAGCGTGAGTAATGTCTCCATTAAGGAAATACTGGAACGGCTATTAATAGAATATTCATATATTTTAGATTTACAGACATTTGTGGTCCTGATCTCAGATTTCTTTTTTTTTTATTTTTAGGAATGAAATTAATCCAAATCAATTTCCACGTTGAGCCAGATGACGACAGTGCAGACTGTTTAACCTCATAACGTTGTTGTTGTACAGTGACACGCATTTTCCCTTTAAAAACAGGAATGTGCTTGAAAAATGACTGTCAGTCTGGTAGATGTGCTGGACAAATGACGTGCAGACAGGAGAACATTGCTCAGCAGTAGACAGTAGTGTTGCAGTGTTCAGTGGCTGACGAATTAGCTTTAAAGCTACATGGATACATCTGAAGTGCTCATTTTAGTTACACCTGCAGTGTGATAGCCAGCGTGTGCTGCGGCCCCATTGCCTTCCCGGGCATTTTTCAGTGCCGCCCCCGTGTGGCTGTAATCTGTATTGAGAGCACCTGTAACGTTCCATGTTTCTTGAGCTGCCTGTAACCCTCACACACTGGAGGCAATGTATTCCAAGATTTTTACTTATCTATGCAAATTAAACAGTGCTTCTACACTGCTTACTAAACCCACGCTGCCACTGTAGGACAGAGTTTGCATTTTTGTGTGTTTCTCTTTTTGTTTTCTTCCCTGTTATGCTATCAGAAATGTTCATTTAAATTTAGAAGTATGAGTTTGGTTTTATTTAAAATAAAAATTCTGAAACCATCCTGAAACCCTTATTTACTATTCAATGTTAAGCACCTAAGGAGCTTAGCCCCAGTGGCCTAATGGATAAGGCACTGGCCTCCTAAGCCAGGGATTGTGGGTTCGAGTCCCATCTGGGGTGTAATTTCTTTAAATTTCCCCAGGGATCAATAAAGAATTTATTAAAAATATCCAAATGCTGTTCATTAAGAGTGTCGGCTGTAAGAGTGAACACTTCAGTCGTTTATCATCAAAGATCTAATGATGTTTATTCTATTCTTCTGTCATCTATGATGACAGCTGTTAAATATGCATGGATTTGTGGAGATAAGTTTTTCATTCAAGCGAGGTCAGACCAGGCAACTGACATTCAGAGTCCGTCCAGCAGTGTTCGGCAGGTGAGTCTTTACTTGTTTCGTGTAAAAAATTCTCCTGGGTCTTTTGAATACAAAATCAAAGTATTGCGGTGTAAACGTGGGGACCGAGGCCAGACGTCGGCCGTTTAGAGTCACACGCGTGTTGGTGGGACTTTCTCTTACCGGGCTAACTTCAGAAGTTGATGGGGGATACTTTATTGAAAAACTAATAAACTTGTGCGCAGGATGTGAAGACACTTACTGCTGTGCGCAAATTCATCTGACCAGCTGTTTCCCCAGCTGAGCGAGTTACAAACACCTCCTTCGCAAGGACACAGCTTCTAAGTCTTCACGCTCCGATCGCTCTTGAGTAACACAGGCAAACAATGAAGTGTAAATTAGGAGCAGGAATTCAGGGACAGGAATCAAAACAAATCATCCCGTGGCTCAGATCAAACAACTATGTAAACCAAAATTCTTGACTGCGGCCCAGGGCCATACTGGGATTTTAGCCCAGTTTTGGCCCAGGACTTCAGGGTCCCCCCCGCCCAGCACGGCCACGTTACGGGCACATGCACATAGGGATTCATATTTACAGCTCTTGGTAGTGACATACATAATTTCGCCACGTCTATGAAATGTTATTTGTTGCTGTGGCTTCCCTTTTGTGGGGAGGAGGATGAAAACTGTCAGAATCCCAAACCTTCAGACCTCAGGTTAATGGGGGAAAAACACCATTTAAAACTAATTCAGGCCGTTTGGCTTAAATAAACATAAAAGTGTAATGCAGCGTTTCTCCGTGTACAGTCAGATTTCAGAGGAATCAAATTCACACCCAAACCGTGGCCCCTATTTTTTCTTTAAGTCAGTGATATACCTAATAAACATTACTTGATGCAACATTTTTGGAATTTTATTCTTTTTTTTTACTGGCAGAAAAGTAATCATTTAAGGAAAATCTCTCAGGAGATACAGAGTGCGGCCAGGATGGGCCGGTGTGTCTGGAGTGGACCTGCCATTTTACGGTGCCGTCAGAGGAAACCTCACGAAACGCGCTGCTGTGCGAGAGCAGCACCCCACGGCCGTTTGTGCGCTTTTACAACAGGCTCCGTTTCCTTCCCTTCGGAATAATGATAACATGCTAAACACTGCCTGTGCTGACCCACCGATAATAGCCAGCAAAATCTGGTGAGCTGCCTCCCAAAGGCAGTAAAAAGCAAGGATGCATTTTCACGCACTGGTTTACAGAATAACCAACGTGTGGGTCCCTCAAGTACTCTCCGGCAATAAATATATCAACAGTGGAGGGCGACATACATAAATATAACGGACACCATCTCTGAAGCCACCACAGTGTTAAAAGAAAAGAACAAGTCCTCCATCCATGTTTTCAAGGCACTGAAGAGATGAAGTTTTTGCTCTCGTGGGACCGAGAAGCAGATATCAATGGTCAGGACGCTGCTGTTCTCTTGTCCTGTTTATATTCACCTTCCCGATGTCCTCCTGAGATCCAGCTGCCCATTTTTGTCCTGTCGAGAATGTTACGCTTGTGCTCGTTCCTCTCACACTATACATGCCACTCTAATGTTCTTCCTTAAAGAGGACAGTTAGGGCTTTAAGATGACATCACATGTGTGGGAGTGTGACCTTGCCAGCTTCCTCTTTCTGAGACTGCTTGTCCTATTCAGGGTCAGGGCCTATGGGCACAAGGCGAGGAGCAACCCAGGATGGAACACCAACCCATCACAGCACACTCACACTCACACTCACACTTACACTCACACTCACACTCACACTTACACTTAACCTCAGCTTGCTTTTGGACTTTGGGGGGAATCCGGAGCACCTGGAGGAAACCGCACGACGACAGGGGGAGAACATGCAAACCCCACACACCCCCTGGTCCCAGATGTGTCAGGCAACAGAGATAACTGCTGTACCACCGTGCTGCCCCCTCCTGTCAAATAAAAATTTTAATTAATATTAAAAGGAGCTTTTTTCCCCCTGTATGTCAGGAGAATAAACAGGAAACTGCACAAACGTCCAGCTCTGCGTGACCTACAGCCAGCACGCCCAGCCGGCTAATGCAGCCTGAACTTCAAGTAAGCCGGAGCGGAGTAGTTGAACAGCAGGAAGTCCATTCGATAGAGGCTGTAGAGCTTCCTCTGGTACAGAGGGCCGACGTTGCGGAAGAAGCGGGCGGCCATGTCCTCCGAGGTCCTGGCGCTCTGGGCGGAGGCGGGGAAGCGCACCTCGTGCTGGACGCCGGCCAGCTGCAGCACGTAGCGCGAGTCCTGCTCCAGTGTCTCGTACTTGCCCACCACGTCGTAGTGGATGAGGCAGGGATGGCAGAGGGAGTGGACGCGCTCCCAGTGCTCGTTGAGCGGCTCCTCCTGCTGCGTCCGCGGGTCGGCCAGGTAGCGGACGAACTCCTCGAAGGACACGTCGTCGCCGCGCTCCAGCGCCTCGGGCCGGGGGTCGGCGCGGTGCCGGCGGACGATCTTGGTGCCGTAGCGCTTGTGGAAGGCCGTGTTGTAGCTGCGGGTGAATTTGTTGCGGTAGGCGGAGACCAGGCGCTCGAAGGGCTCGCGCACGAACACGAACTTCAAGTAGCTGCGCAGCCGCTGGTTGATCTCGCCGGCGCTGTACTCCGACAGCGTGCGCAGGTTGCCCGGCACGTGTGCCTCGTTGGCAGGGATCTGCAGCGGGTCGCTATAGCGGCCCCCGCCCGTCAGCACCATCAGCACCCGCTTCCAGTTGGTGCAGGCCACCTTGGGCACGTAGCAGTATAGCAGCCCATGCTGATCATCCACGATCAGGTGCTTCAGGTCCTCCTGCACGAGGACGCGCCGCTTCCGGGTATAGGAGCGGCACACTTCCTCCAGGAGCTCTCGCCGGGCCTGGTGGGTCGTCTGTGGGATGGACAGCTCAGGCTGTAGGAAGAGATGAACGCGTGTGAGGCGAAACACACGTGAGAACATGACGTGCTAAGAAGCCTCGCAGAATGCAGTGATTAGAAGTTTAGTTTACATTCATTTTTCCCAGGGTGTCTTGATACTACTCTTCTGGGCCGCATATTGACACTTCAAAACAAGTCATCCATCTTCCATACCTGCTTGCCCTATGCAAGGTTGCGTGAGTCCGGAGCCTATGGCACGAAGTAGGGAACAGGCCAGCATGGGATTTTCAGACTGTTAAGGGAATCCAGAGAATCTGGAGGAAACCCCACGATGACACGGGAAGAGCATGCAAACTCTGCACACGTAGAGCTGGGCCAGAGAGGCAAACCGTGGTCCCAGGCACGTGTGCTAACAGTGCTAACTGCTGTGCCACCATGCTGCCCCATTGCAACATAATCAGGAATGAGAAATTGAGTGGTGTATATATTCAGGCAGTGTTCCCATATGATGCATATCCTGGCATTCCTGTGGTTGGGAGCCATATGCTTGACCTGTGGTGTCTCCCTGAAGACAATTCTGTTCTGGATGCTGGCCCAGACTAGGCAACACCCTCCGCAATGCTGCCACGCAATCGTCTGGGGTTCCTTGTTTCTCCTTATGGTTTGCTTAAAGAACATAAGGTTACAAATATATAGAGAGAATCAAGTCACTCGTCTATTTTAGAAAACTCCCTATGGGGCGAGAGAGCAGCTGTTCCATCAAACTCCCAGCAGAAGAAGCCAGCAGCTGTTCCAGTACACTCCCCG
Organism: Petrocephalus sullivani; assembly: GCA_026780845.1. Lineage (NCBI taxonomy): Eukaryota > Metazoa > Chordata > Actinopteri > Osteoglossiformes > Mormyridae > Petrocephalus > Petrocephalus sullivani. The sequence goes on along the minus strand of JAODKM010000103.1, from coordinate 828,531 downwards.
TGGAGCAAGGTGGTGGCTTGTCCATCACGGCCCCTTCTTCAGTACCTACTCTCCCTTACGCACAGTTACATCCTCGTCTTTCATGTACAGCACAACTTTGGATGAAAGTTCTCAAATCAGAAAACACCCACAAGCCAAACCACCAGTAATTTATGACTGGTATAAATTTCAAGTGAATCTTGGACACCAACCCTAAGCACCATCTGCTGTTCGTGTTACTTAAACCGGCTCGTCTTTCCCCGGAGATTTAACACTCCTGGAATCTGCCGGATCCGGTACATTTCAGTCCTGTGCAGGGCTTGCGGTCTGCTGGCTGTCTATTAGTTGTTAAATGGATATGACAGACACAAGTTGGTCTCTCTGTTTGGAAGAGAAACTGGATGGAAAACACGCTGTCAGATTTCCATACCTTTAAACCACAGATTAATGGAGATAAAAAAACACCATTTAAAACTAATTCAGATGGCTTGGCCACAGAACATAAACGTGTCTGTGGCTTTTGTCTGTGTATAGTCAACTCTCAGGGGAAACAGATTCACAATCTAACCATGGAGCTCTTTTCTTAACACAGCGCGAGTCTGACAGACTGTGCAGCCTCTCAGATAACTAAACTCAGTTATAAATACATTTCAAAGTGGTTTCATTCACAAATGTGCTCAATTCATGTTGTCGCCATATCTGAGCAGCAGTGGTAAAGCTTCGAATGTGAATTGCTGGATTCCTCGCTTTTACTCAGCTTCAGTGACCGTTTCAGAGCGAAGGCGTCGGAGTTGGGAAGGGTAACAGCAATGTGTAGCCATGTTATAAGCACAGCCGTACTGCACACTGCCAGACTAACCATGCAGCCTCAGTCACTAGAATGTAGGGAAGTGTTACTGATTATTTACAGCTACATTCTTACAGATGTATACTTACTTTATGGCGTGGGGGGGTCCATGGTCTTTGCATACTTTGCATTATAACCATCTGTAGCCCATATTCAGCATTTCCATGTTTTATGAAATGCAAGCCATACAGGCCATGTTTCTTATGATGAATTACAGGTGGGGTTGGGGGAATTGGGGGGGACTTGCCTGATCGCCATGGTATAACATCTGGAGGGGGCTTCTCCCGGACTTCCAGTGCCAGCTGGCCCACCGGGTGCCCTGCTCCGCTGTGGATGACAGATAAACATCAGACAGACCAACCCGCAGACACTCATCGACATATACATGCACACACACACACACAGATACCATATAGAGGTCGAAAATAATTTTTTTATCACACTGTGGGGACATTGGGTCCCCAAAACATAATATAAATATGTCCACACAGGCACTGTCACGCTCTAAAGCCGGGCGAGGGAAAAGGCGGAGACAGAATGCGGGAATCCCCCGTTCGGGAGCTTTATTTCACGCACGGATAACACAGACCACGAGATGTTACGAGACGTTAATGAGAGGACTGAGGAAACAGACCTGAAATACACAGGACTAATGACAATGAACGCAAGACAGCTGGCGAACGTTGGGATTCCACACGAGGGCGGCGAGGGGGCGTGGCACACAGGAAGGGTCGGACGGGAGGGCATGACTGGCACACACACACACACACATGCACATTTGTATTTGTCTTTGCGGGGACTCTCTATTCATTTCTATGGGAACAACCCTAATCCCAAGAATGACAATCCTAACCCCCTACCTTATCCATAAGTAACCAAACAAAATACAAAACTTTTGACATTTTTAGCTTTTTGACTGCTTTTTATAAAGCAGATTGACAGATTTTTTATAAAATTGAGTTTCTCCTTGTGAGGACCAAAAATGTCAGAATAGCAGGTTTTTACAGTATCACATTGTGGAGACATTTGACCCCACAATGTAATATATACATCACATATTAAATATTTCAGATTGTATTTGTTTAATTCCAGCTGAAGCATAATGCAATCCATCTAATTAACTGTTTATATACATATTCATACTACTTTAAAAGGTTACAGTTTAAGTTAATATAGCATAATGCTATTAGCATAATGCTATTATTTACATATTAATTAACCACAAACTCAGTCTTAGTTACATACTGATCTCATGTTTCTTTATATTAATGAATCTCAATTAACTACTACTTTTGTTCATAATTTGTTCATAATTTGCACTTCAGTAATAACTAAGTTATTATTAAGTATTTGTGCCCCCCTATGTAAAGTGGTACTATTTTATTCATTTACAATTTAAGGCCCCCGAGATTCCACAAGACTCAAGATATCCAAAATTACTAGTATCAGCAAGCAAAGTGCCAGCCCTTCATAAAAAGGCATCCTGTAAATATCCATGTTGACTACAACACAGGGACTGGCAATGCCCATTGGCCAGCCGCTGTTTAAGTCTGACGTCAAACGTTTTTTGTTTTTTCTGGGCACCACAGGTGGCACTAAGGAGCACATCGATGGGAGTGCTGCTCCGGTCATGTGACAAAAGCAGCGTTTGAAAGGGGAGGTGCTCAGGTCCAGCACCGGGACAGAACAGAGATGGGCTGCACCAGCTTCGAAGAGGGTTTATCCTCCTCAGGCCAAGACACTACATAAAAAGTCTGACTGCCTCACTAGAACAACACCCCTGGAGACTCAAAACCAAACCAGAGGCCTTGATATGGAGGAGTGGTCTTCATCTTGGTCTAGCTGTAGGCCTTAAGCAGCCTGGCTCAAGGCCTTCGGGGGTCTGTTCTAGCTGAGTGACACCTTTCTGTGGAAGATAGGGCAAGATGCCACCGTCTGCTTTCGATGCAGTTTTTTATTCATCCCCGTGGAGAAATTCTCTTTTGACCTCCTCCGATCTCACTCTCTATAGGAGCAAACTTGGCCATGAGGGGCAGCCACCTCATGCAGAACCCAGGGATCTGTGAGTTAAGGGCCCACAGACATGTCAAGGTTGGGGCTTGAACCAGTGACCTTCTGATCATAGGCACAGAGACTTAACTCACTAGTAGTAGGTCTTTACGAATCTGACACTCTGTTCAGGCTTCAATAAAACATACTTAACCAAAAAGAGGTTAGAAAATCACACTTCTTATCTGTAGAAATTTATCACTGTGCTCCAAATGAAATATTTGTGCAGCACTGCCCAAATCCCGCTCAGGCAGATCCTCCCACAAACTCTTTCCTATTATCATGGAAAAGTTTTCGTAAACACACTGTTACGAAACTGTCTGAGTGACGGCCCAGAGGGCAGAAAATAAGGGCGCTTTTTGCCATGAAGTTTCCTTTGTTAGATCAAGCCGAGCGAGAATATTCTGATGCATTCATATATATGCAAATCAAATGTTTCCCCTTGAATACTGGCACTGGTGCTGAGTCATCGCCAAGTCACACGTTACCGGGTGGGACCCCAGATTCTGGGATACAGAGGTCTAAGTGTTCGTTGTACATTAAAAAGCTTCTTCACGAGTTGCCAAGTACCAAAGCAGCAGAGTCCCAATGTTACCCTTTCAGTAATTACACGTACATCTGTTGACTAACACCCAAGGTAGTTTTATATTTAGCTGACAAGCTTAGCCATCTACTGAGTTGAGGTAGAGAACTTAAGCAGGTGATGGTTTAAGTGAAAAGGCAACAGTGAATCAAAGGGAGAAAAATGTATTCTTGCAACAATGGGATTTCTAGAGGCACACGACAGCAGCACCGGCAAAAACAAACCGCAAAATTTCATTTGCTATTGAAAACGGAACCGGAGCGTCCATAGTAGTTTTCAAAAAACGAACAGCACAGACATATTTCTGTCTGACATTACTTAATAGTGTTTGGTCAAAGGTCTAAGCTATGCCATGTATAAATGGGCCTCTTCAGTCCCCAGGCCCTTGGAGTCACCACTGGCCTTGGCTGACCTGCATGGGCCTGAAACAGGCCAGTCCTGGCACTACCCGGGCCTGAAAAGCAGGCAGCTATAGCACAGCCTTGTGTGAGTCACCAGGCCAGTTTCCTCTGCTGCAGCCCTACCAGCTAAGAAACTTAACTCAAAAAGAAGATGGCCTTCCATGCTTCTTTCCGTTTTAGCAGCTATGGGCCTCAATAAAACAGGAGTTATTCTCCTTTCGTTATTAATAACTCCTGCTATGGAATCGATGGATGGATTTTCAGCAAAAAAAAAAAATTTTTTTGCAAGTACACATAACTGACACCATATATCACCTTTACTGGCACATTTTTCCTCAGTCTCAGATCTCAAACTGGCAGAAAGAATTGTTTGTTTTTTTTGACAACTTAATCATTTTAAATCCATCCATTTGTCTTGCTGTCCACTGAACCGCTTACATAATGCTGGATGAAAGGGACCCTGGAGTTTATCCCAGGCAGCATATCCCAGCAGTTCAGAATTGGTCTCAAAGTTGGAAATGTGAGTGTTTATAATTTAGTGTAATTTCGTAAGCAGCAGGGTTGTGGTGTACAGGATAAGGCCTGAGGCCAGCATCCCAATAAGGGCAAAAATAAGGTCATGAAAGATATCTGTTCAACTTCCCTTTTTGCTTTCTAAAGAAATCGAAATCGTTTTTGGTGGTCGTGTGAAAGCCAAATGAATTCTGCGGTTATAGCCCAGTAAAGTATCTCTGGGCTGGCAAAGGGGGGAGGGGTGGTTCCTGTTCTTAAAGGGAGGAACAGAGGGGGCATCCCAATGGTCAAACCCAGGATTCAGAAGGAACCGTGTGGATTACAGCTTAGCTGTGGAACAACTCTTCTCCCTGGCGCAGCTGTGTGAGGCTCTGCGGGAATCTACCAATAATCTACAGGTGTTTCTTAATACCATGAACGCAAAGATCATACTTGTGTTCTTGGTTCTTACTAATTGAACTTGGGGCACAGTGAATCATTGGATTGATCTCGCTGAGTGAGGATGCAACCGAAGTATCCTTGGTATTTGGGGCGGGGCAAGAACTACATCCGGGCGATTTTTAACGTCCCGCAAACTTTAATTACACAATGTAACACAATTTTTGTTCCTGGCTTCCAAGTGTTATATTTCAGCTGCTTATGTCTAAAGCCTATCGA
>JAODKM010000103.1:801439-820716 GCA_026780845.1 Petrocephalus sullivani | reverse complement strand
GTCAGTGACGTAGTTCGCTTTGGTAGGTTGAGCGCTGTTTCTATAAGGCGGGCATTAAGCGGACTAGCAAATAGTGTTATTTGGTTGAGGTAAAAACATTAGGAAGAGCATAGAACTGCAATATATGGAATGTAGTTTATATAGACGATACAGGGAAGACAATTTAATGCTGCGCTATTTAATGCAAGACCTTGGACTTTCCTCTGACCTGAGTACAGCCCCAGCCTATCCTAAAAATCATTCACCAGCACCCTTTGTTAAATGGGACAGGTACCAAATATATTGGAAACGAATTTTAAGAAGGGTACTAATGTTTTCCTCTGTTCATCAGAGAGGTGCTCGAGGGACTTTGACAGCACAGATCATCACAGGCTGAGGTCGAGCTGATGATGTCTTTCACAGGAGTGTGCCAGGTCCTCATTTGGCCCCTGATGCTGTAACCTTCAGAATACACACAAGCCTCAGTATCACAGAGAATACTTGTACTTGAATTCATTTTGAAAAATGCAGATTAGGTCCTGCTGTCGGCTCTCTTCCTCTGTACATCTCCTCGTTAAGCCTGACGCAACACATGACGTAAAAACTGCTTCCGGGGCCTGACTGTCCAGACAAATGAACCACGATTGTGGAATCAGTGACACTATTCACCATAACTGTTTTCTTCAGCACCGCATCGTTAAGTGCAAAAAGGGCCTGAATTCCATTGATTCAAACAGTGTGACGGGCGTGGCTGTTCCCCCAGGAGGAATCATCCAAACACGTTCGGTACATCATCTTTGGTTTGGTATGCACAATTAAACATATGAATACATTCCTTGACATGGGCGGAACCAAAATTCACAGGTAGATGTTCAACATTGCAAATGTTATGCTAATTGTGGCGGTGAGTTCGCTACAGTTAATGCCGGGAGCGATCAGGCATAATCAGCGGTTTGGGAACATTTTAGTTTCCCAATAAACTACAGCAGCACTGGAGAGAGTATAGCTGATAAAACATGTTATTTGGATATGATGCTGAAAACGCATCTGACGTGCGAACGCATTCGAGACGACATCATCCAAAGGCGACTATGACCAGAGTAACGCGGAAACAGCCGCTGCATGTTAGCCTCTCCGTGGCAATTAAGGGAATTCATTTTAAGATCTGGCACCAGCAGAGAACGTGGGATTCAATTCATCATGATTTTTATATTTTCGATTTTATCATTTTTTACAATGTGAAAATAAGAATCTCTCAGGTTTAGTTATTCAGACATGTCGACAGACACATTACCTTTGATTTTCGCTTCCTAATTGTGCCTGCAGTTGTAAAAGTAAATAATCTCTGGATAAATTATGTTTTCCCTGCTGTACTGAAATTGTACCGGACTGTGAACCCAAAACCGAGGTTTATATCGAAGCGTGACTTTGTACGCCGTTACACCCCAATACTAGACATGAAAAAGACTGTAAAATTGGTTGTTTGACACAGCCACTTCCTCTTCTCTCTTTCTCGTTGTGTTATAAGCAGCAGAAGGTAAATTCTTTAGTTCTTTGTTTCGGGTCGATGAAAACACTGAGGCAGACAACACTGTGGCAGACAACACTGAGGCAGACAACACTGTGGCAGACAACACTGAGGCAGACAACACTGAGGCAGACAACACTGTGGCAGACAACACTGTGGCAGACAACACTGTGGCAGACAACACTGTGGTAGGCAACACCGAGGCAGACAACACTGAGACAGACAACACTGTGGTGTATTGGCTTGTACCTGGGTCAGTGACGGAAACAGCAACATCAACAAGCGGATTCAGCAGTCACCAAAATGGATAAGAATAGATAATCTGCAGGATTCAAAACTCATCAACTCATAGACAGTGGCCAGTTTATGCGGTACGCTCGGTCACGTAGGTGCAATACACACAGCTTCCAGACAGGATCAAGAGATACTGTGCAGGACAGAATTAGCAGATTTTTACATGCTAATGATAATAATAAAACCTTGATTTTCACATATACATTGAAATTCTTTTCTTCACCAGCCCCCTCATGCTCCCCATGGCTTGAGGCAGGGGTGGGCAATCTTATCCGCAAAAGGCCGGTGTGTATGAAGGTTTTCGCTGCAACTCCCTAATTAGGTTACTAATTAGAGGACTGATTAGCCAAAGAGTTCTCACACCTGGGTTAGAACAGCTGACCTTGGGTTATCCCAAGAACCTGCATACACACCGGCCCTTTGCGGATATGATTGCCCACCCCTGGCTTGGGGGAAACATGCAGCACCCCTGAAACTGGGGGTCAATGGTCTTGCTCAAGGACCCACGGACAAGTGACTGCTCTGCTGCGGCCTGAGGTTGAACTTATCAATCTCTGCTGTATATGAAAAAGTAAAGCAGAAAGCCGGAAAGCGCATGGGAGCGACGACAAAGCGTCACGTTAGCCTGCGAGCCAAATGCTGGTTAGAAAAATAAGCGCTGGACAGATTTGCCGGTGCTGAGTTAAAGCGCCTTAGGGGGCACTCTGTAAACACACAGGCTGTGGTAAGGGCTATTCAGGCCAAGGAGGCTTTCTCAACAGATCGGTCTTATACAGCCGCTAGCTGCTTCCCATGCGGGCCGGCCAGGCATTACCTAGGGGGGGGGGAGGGGGGGTAGATTCTGAATTAGCATCTGACACAAGTGGTTTCAGAGCCAAGACTAACAGCCAAAAACAAAGCGCATCAGCCCTCATCCCCCTGCGAGCTCCCTCCCCCCCAGGAAACAGCCCCCAGCAGGGGACCGAAAAATGTGGGGAGCTTTCAGCATGAAAGACGGCATGAAAATACCGGCTAAAGAATCTCTGCCCCAGCAGCGGCACCTGAGCTGGTGCTGCTTTAGACTCACACCCTCCAACAAAGCTCTCAGGCCCCCACCCAGCCACTGCGGAGGCGGAGCTAACATTTCTGCATCCTCGGCCTTTTGGCCCTAGTGCTGGGTGCCCTCGGCCCAGTCCTTAGGTGATATACAGTGCCCAGAGAATGACGACTGCTTTTGTACGATATTTCAGCAGATCATTTACGTGTCGTACGCCGAATGTAGGCGCGTGCGGCTGAACTGAGGCAGGAGAGGAATTCCTCCACGCCCAGGTGAGACTTGGCAGCTTCTTGCCGACCACAGGCCCCACTCTCGCATCACGCCAGCAGGGGGGTGCGACACAGTGGGGGGGGGGGGGATTAAGGATCTCATCTTTCGGCAGGCTCAGCGCACTCTTCGGGTTTATGCCATGAAAAAAGCCAGAGGTTCTTTCCCTTTCTCCTTTTGACAAGGATGGGAGTCACAGGATGTTCTAGTAAATAAGCTGCAGTCAGACTTTGTAAAAAATATTCTTGGCAAATCATTGTAATTACATGTTTTGTCAATGAGGATCAAAATGCGATCGCTGGTATACAGTGCTAAGTTTATCCAACCTACTCACACACACAGACACACACACACACGTACCATGTATCCCTATCTTTATGGGGACACTCCATTTATTCCTATGGGCATAACCCTGATCCCAACTATGACACCCGTAACCCCTACCCAGCCCTAACCTTAACCATAAGTAACCAAACAAAATATGAGACTTTTAGTTTTTTGATTGCAGACACTGATTTTTTTTTATAAAATTTAGGTTATCCTTATAGGGACCAAGAAAATGTCCCCACAAGGTAGAAAATAACTGGTTTTTAATCACACTGTGGGGACACTGGGTCCCCACAACGTAACATAAATATGTCCACACACACACGCGTGCAGGCTCACAGCAGGACTTCCCGTCTGACTGCCACGCCTGCTTCATTGGCTGCTTCCATTACTGCCACCAATGCTGCTGGATAAAGACGTGCTTTCCTCCAGCAGGGAGGCCACATGGGGTCCAAGGGCCTGTCGGGCAGCCCTGGCGCCCCCTGGAGGGGGACACGCGCAAGCTGCCACTCAGTCAGCCCGTGCGTTTGCTTCAAAACCCTCATCGCCACATTCCACAGCCAAGCCAGGATCTCAGAAAATACCAGAACAGCTTGTCTAAGTCTAATTACAATACATCACGCCATTACTCAGTGCACTTTTTGAAAATATCAAAATACTGCATACTGTGGTATAATGTTTGGACAGAATGATTCCATGAAAAATTAAGTGCTGCCCAAGCCGAAATCACTGCCACTCTGGGACATTAATCCACTGTGTGATGTCACCCTACATTCTGAGACTCCCTTGTGCTATAGGCCATCATAACTTAAACAAAAACATCCCCAGCCGCCCAGCTTGGCCCCATAGTCCAAATGCATCAGAATGAAAGGCTTAAAAACATTGTCCATCAGGGGGGCCAGTAGTCTCCTGTAGTTTGACTACCACACCCCAGCTCTGAATGTCTGGAGGTACCATGCCCTCCACATGTTTGTGCAGAGGTCCTGCTGCAGCCCAAGAAGGTAAAGTGATGTCCCTAAATTGCCCACAGCCCTGTTCACCCTAGACTCAATCAAACCTGCACTGGATAACAGGTAGCAAGTTGGACGGCTCAATCGTCCTTCATCAGTCCTTCTAACCACTAATACATCTAATACCTCAGTGGCCCCTTCATACAAGTATCCCAGGTCATCTCAGCCAAGGATTACTCTTTACCGCTGACCCTGCCAAACCACAAATGGTCCCGATCTCCTCCCGTGAATGCCCTTCATGTTTTATTGTCCGTCAGCTGTCCCCGAATCACTTATTATACCCGGACTCTGCTCTCTGGGCCATGCAGCTGCCCTTTTACAGCCCAAACACTCTGTTCTCTTTAAACTTCACCGGTTTCAGTTTCTATATGAACACTGCAGGAAGTGAGAAAACAGGGGTGACTTCTGCAGTGTGTGTGTGTGTGTGTGTGTGTGTATGCAGTGACAGGGCCGCCGCCACCGTCCCCAAAACCAGCAGGAGACCGGCTCACCTTCAAGCAGAACACCCCCCCGGCCTCTCCCCCCTCCCTGGGAGGCCTCAATAGGAGGGATTGTGGTGTCGGTTTGCGACCCTTCTGTGGTCCAAGGGAAGAAAGGAATTGGATTTTGTTACTGAAAACAGGGACTGAAACATCAGTCCTGCTCTGTGGAGGGAGATAAATTCCACTGAAAACTCAACAAGAGACCAAAAGGAGCATCGGCGTGGTCCCCGAAGGTGCTGAGGAAGCAGAGAACACAGTCACTGTTGGGGCGCTTAGCGGGTCAGGACACCTCTGTCACCAGAAGGTCGTCAGTTCAAAAGATAGGCAGAGTGATTTCACAGTTTAGCCCCCCTCCCCCCCCCAAATTGCTCCAGGGACTGTCTGATAACTGCTGGGGGGTGGGGGTACCGGAAAGGTTCCCCAAGGTGCCCGCCCCCCCCAGCTGTACAGTAAGGGCCACATCACATGCAAAGCCAGCTGTTCTTCTTTTATCCACTATTTGTGTCTGACTATATTTCAGAGAGAGGGAGATTACAGAGCGTGGGGGGGTGGGGGGGCTTGTAAAACAGCTCCCTGCAAAAAAGGCCACAAACAGGAAAAGAAATAAATACTCTGCAGTGGGGGCATTTCCACTGGGCTGAGAACAACCTGGGGGAAACATCAGAGAATATGCAAAAAGCACAGGACTTGGGGCTGGGAACGGCTTACTAAACTTAATGCAAGCATAACATTCCACAGGCATTTTTACTCTTTGCACACTCGCATACCCCCCGACGCTGCAGCCCCTCCTGAGCTTACACTGAGCTGCATTCTCTAGACACTGGTCATCCTTCAAACCACAGGGAGAATCTCTGCTAACTGGGAGATGAATGCAGCCATTTTAGCACAATGACCACAAAAATGTCAGTCCTGTCACGTCCACATGCCTACAGTAATGAACACAGCATGCATTAGACCATGTAGTTACTTAAGACACTGACATGTTTCCTGGCCTGCAGAGACATTTCTTGACTAGGTGGGTGAGACCAGTCATGTTTGCAAAGACGCTGAGTATTATGGAGTAATGCATGGAGAGCAAAATGGGGAGACTCCCCATCCCTGTAAAGCTGGCGGTCAGCAGAGGTAAAGGCCCCATTCAACAGAGACGGACGTCGGGCACACAAGTCAGATCCAAGATTTAATTCCAGCAGCAAAGATCTAAAACGCTGAGGCAGCAGCTAAAGGGAAGAAGGTCCAAAGCTGCACTGCTCTGCCCAAAAGCACAGCTGAGAGCCTTGAGTCTTTAGGCAACCCAGTCATTTCCTGAAATATATTACAGCTTATGCAACTCAGATGTGCAGTAAGCTACAAGGTATTCACAAAGGGGAAGAACAACTGCGTGTGTCACAGCTCAGTGAAATCTGAGAGTTTGGATGATGGATGGACGGAATAAAGCATTAGATAGATAGATAGATAAATAGATAGATAGACAGATGGATAGATAGATAGATAAGATTAGATTAGATTAGATTTAAACTGAACAGAATTATAGCGCCATCATGAACTGCACAGAAGGACTAATTGCTGAAATTAGCTACAGAATCTCAATGAAGAGAATGACACCCCCCACGAATGGCATCATATTCATTAACATTATTATTATATCTATTGCTTTTACTCTGAACCAGAAAACCTCGGAGACACGTGAATAATAACAGGGCGCGAAGTCTGATTTGAAATTTGCGAAATTTACCAGGGATTCCCTCTTCCTCTGCAAGCCCATTGAGAGCCGGGGGGGCGAGCCCTGCGATACAGAGAGCTCGGTGTTTCCCGTCCTTCGGTGCCACGTCTAACGCCGTGCCGCCCGGGGCCCGTGAAGCCGGCCCGGACAATGAGCAGGCGGCCGGAAATGACCCCCCACCCACGACCACCAGACACCAATGTAGCTTTCGCCTTCGCATCATCGGGCAAATTGCATTTATATATTGGGTGAATGGCATTTTCTCAAAGTCAGTGCAGAAAAGGAGATTTCCAGGGCAAAACCTGAACTGTGTGGGAGGACCGGAATACTTCTGCCTACTATACGTGCGAGACCACAGTGTACATGCAGTGAACTCATCTGGAATGAGGACCTGAAACTAATGATCTGCCCCCCCCAGAAAAAAATCCAGTAGACCATTCATAAGCGTAATTACATGCTACAAATAAGTACCCCGCCGACTACAGCCTACTGATGAATAGCCAGTGTGTGCGCCGTGCGCTACATCAGAAATAAGCACGGCATTCCTGCAGCCTGGACAAGCTTACGGGAAACCGGAGATGAGTAAAATGATTGTGTAAGTCTCTATAATTACACCTTTACCTGGAAATCATCTCCGTTACAGTGTAGCGCTTCAGAGATTAACAGGGCTGACCAAAGACGCCCGTATAACTGCCAGAGACTCCCCGTTTGCTCAGCTCCACTCCGGCACCTCGCATCTGGCAAAGAGCCACCCAGTGTCACAAAGATACCTTTATGATCGGCGCCCTCGCCGGCCCCCCAACAGCCATCATCGCCATCATTAATATGTCCATAAATGATCATTGCGCCCCCCGGGACGCCGTCGCACGGAGCTGTGCTTCGGGCGCAGCGCGCATCGCCGCTCCTGATTACCTGATTTCAAGCTGATCTGGAAGTAGAAGATCACGATGATAAAGGAACCCAGGCATCCCCCCAGAACCAGCCGGTAAACCTGGGGGTTTCTCATTCCGACGCCCCGAAACGGCCGAGGGGAAAGGGAACCGAACCGAACCGAACCTCCGTCCGGCGGCGGCTCGTCCTACGCGGCGCTTAAGCCCGGCTGTGCGGGCGCGGCGGGAGGAAGCCGCATGACTGCATCGAAACTTCGTGGCGCTACTCGGGAAAGTGGCTCCTCTAAATATGAAACTCCATGCATATGCCGCCGCCGCAAAAAACAACAGAAAGAAAGTCCAGCTCGCTTCAGCCGCAGACAAAGGAGATGCGCGCTGCTGGTTATTTCGGGCTGAAGCAGAGCCCCCGGGGCTGATCCGCCGATTCGCGACCCTCCGCCGGCCCCGCTGATGCCCCGCACGATCACAGCTCTTTCGGGTTACTGAGGAACTGCCGGTCAGCTGCCCCCTCCGAAGGGAGCAGGGCTGCTTACGCCACGAGGGCCCCCTACTTCTCAGCGTTAAAGATGCAGTCCCGTGCAAACCCCGCCGCAAAATCTCGTATGCAGAACACCAGTATAGTAATATTATATTTATTATATATAATCAATAATGTATTACAAAAAAATCTAATCTAAAACATAGGTAAAGAAGCAGAAACGACGAACGCGTGTTATAATATTTACTTCAAATATGTTTATTTACTTTTATGTTACCTAAAGTGCAGGTTAATGGTTATGTGTTAGGCATTCTTTTTTAACAATCTAAGAGTTACGCAAAACCAGATCTAGTATAACAAAATACTGGTTTCAGCACGTGGTCAATAACTTCTTTCAATCATTTTTAAGTCGCGCTCCATTCTGCTTGCAGTACAATGATATGACAATTTGACGTAGTGGTAGAATAAAATGGTGACGCAGCTGTTATCTATGATTCCGCTTAATTTTAAGTACATTTGAACTTAATACCTGTCCTGATTATTCCTGGTATTGGTGAATATCAGTTTTACCCCTCCTAATACTCGACATCATGTGATAATCCAACTGGGTGTAATTGGCTTAGTCTACAAAAACGAATAATGGCACCCTGTTACCATCTACTACAGAGAAAAGGGTCATCTATCCATATTAACATCTATTGTTCGGTAAAGAAAACTAGGACAGTCCCTTCCCTATCTTATGATGTTTGTAAACATTTTCACTAGCACACAACTTAGCCTACTACATCTCATATCTTGCTTCAAATCTAATTTATTCACACCCTTAAGAATTTTATACTAAGCAGTGTTTTTGATAATTTTTTGCAGTGAGGTAAGAGATTACTTACATAAATGTACTGTACTATGCATACTCCTGCATTCAGCTATATGTGGGTCTGCTAGCTCAAAGGTGACTGGTTGTGTGCCCTGCAGTGAAACCATGGCACTGTTACTTCCTTGATCAAGACTCATAACTCTGCTTCAAAGATGCCAGATTAACGTCTGACCCTAAGTATTGCTTTTCACCTGTTGGTGTCTGATAGGAGAGCAAGGTGAAATACGAAATGAACCCAATTTTGTTACGTGGGCTGTACAATGACAACAAAATAATTTAATTGTATTCCTTATCAGATCAGCTAAAAGAGAAGCGGAGAGAGCTGGTCCGTTCTAACTCATCCTTTTCTGGTGAGCGGTATGTGTCTTTTTACCCTGTAGATTAAAGAAATGCTCACAGGCTGCCTGAACTCTCTGGTGGGTTCATCCAAGGACATCACGAAATCTCCTAAGAGCAGGACAGGAGGGATGTCTATAGGCTTGGCCCGGTGTTCACAAATATCCATTTTCGCTAATTCCAGCGGTAGTACCATAAGAAATTTCAATGTATTCGTGCAATAATATGGTTGTGCAGTCATATGATTCTGCATTTTGTCTCCATGTTTGGTCGCATGTCGACTCCAGACATGAAAAGTAAAAAAACAAACATAAGTGGAAAGAAATTCTGCGGTCGGTTTTTCTTCCCAGAATTGCAATTAGGTATTAACTTCTTAACTGAATATATTGCAAAGAACAGTGATTCGCATAGCTGCTCCTAAATGTGAAGCAGAAGTCCGTGCGGGGAACAGCTTGGCCTGACTGGGAAGAATGAGGCTCGTGAGTTTCAGCCACGTGATGCCTGATGTCCAGTACTGTGATAGACTCTTGGGCAGCCAAGGACAATGGGGTTAAAACGATGGCCGTGTTGGTGTTGGTGCAGCAGTGTGTTGGCGTGGCCATTTCAAACCTTCTGCTACAATCATCCATGTATTTACAGCAACCATCCAACACACCCATGTGTTTGTTTTCCCTTGACCGGAACACTAGCACACCTAGTCTGGTATGGCAAATCAATATATCACTGACTCAATATCTAACTAACTCAATTAATTAATTAAGTGAGCTGGTGGTGAAATTTAATAACCACATCAAATGGCCAGGGTGCCCCCGAGGAGAGATTTGGGAACTGAAGCGGTGTTCATCTGGCCGTCCTGCAAGATGTCAGTAAGTTTTTGGAGAACAGAAGAAATTCTTACTAGTTTTTTTTTTATTGTGCTACTATTAATTTGCATATGTTCTAAAGCTAAACTGTGCACTTATTACCCCGATGAATAGTTTTAAACGCTTATTTTGACTGCCGAAGACTGTTGCACAGTAAAGTACCTCTTGAATCCTGTCCCCTGCTATTTCGGAGCTGAAAGTAGGGTGGGTCTGGGGGAATAATATCCGCCATTAGGACTGGGCTTATAACCATGCCGACTTAACACAAGAAATGAATTCTGAACTATCGCTTGCATAAATATAAATGGCTGCACCTCCCTCACCACGCTGTATCTAGCTGGGGGGTATATTCCATTGCTGCTGACCAAACCCCCCCTCTTCTCGCCACCTGACAGGACAGGAATAGATTCTGGCTTAGAGCTATGCTAATTACGGTGGCAAGGGATGCACGTAAGCTGAATGCAAATAAATCCGGTGCCACGACAGCCTGTTACAGATGGTAATGGGCCAATAAAATGGGTTAAACATTGCGGTTCTGCATGGCTTGGATTAAAGCACAAGGTCTGGACTGAAGGTACTTCTTAAAACATGTACAGCTATGCTGAAGGTCTGTGGGCTAACAGACTTTGTTTCAACAGAATTGTTGAAGCTTTTGAATCTTTTTAAGCCGAAAAAACATGTGCAGTGTTTAAAGTTTGGATCGGAGTATCGCAATGATAAAAGGCAAGGAAGAAGATGGCTAACAATAAGAAGAAGGTAGGAGGTGGTCGTACATCAGAAGTACTGATATCCTTATTATAATCCACATTTCTGCATTACCTGCATTATCATGCAATATAAATCTTACAAATCTGCTGTAATGCTTACTCGTTCCTATTAAATAATCTGCAACAAGTTAAGAGGCACACCAGATTTTTAATGGCCCAGTTAATAAATATTTTTATGGGCACTTACATTTTTAAATAATGTTTTGCCCACTGAGGTGCAACAGGATGTTATTCCTTGGGAGATAAAACAATGAAATATCCTGTTTTACAATTTAGTTCTTGTTTTTTTAAAGTACTCATTTTCCAAATGGATCTTCTGGAATGTTTCAGTCCTTCATCAGAGTCATTTTGTTCGCCATGTACAAATAGTACAAGCAATTTGTTTAGGTGGTGGCATAAGAATGCAATTCAAACATGTAGTAAAAATACACAAATAGACAAATGGAATAATGAATACAGTTATACAGGTAGAGATTAAGAAGATGTTCCATTAATAAGTGACCAAATAAATATGTAGGCCAATAAATAAGGGTGAGGTGACAGTATGTGGTGTACAAGCGGATGGGGGCCGTGCTGATAGAAGTATGAACTGCAGTGGGTGACTAAGCATGGAAAGGTCCTGTAGGGGGCAGTGTGCTTCTAATGGGACCTTGTTTAGGAGGGCAGTGGCCTGGGGAAAGTATCTGCTCGGATGGTGAGTTGTCTTGTATTCATGCTTTTTCTCTAAGCTTTCAGGTTTCACTGAAAAGGGAGATGCTCACAAAGAGGGGGAGAACATGGGGTGTTGTTATTTCATATCCTGTAACCTGCTGTGATGGGTTAATTATGCAGTATTCTTGGTTAAAAACTGGTTCACAGTAGCGCTCAGATGTTTAGTAAACGTCTGTGCAAAATGATTGGTGTAAGGAAAAAAATAAATCTGCATAGCTGAGCACTTTTGTTAGCAAGGTTGTTCTATCCTGTTCTCTTTTCAAGTTGTGCAGCTATTTGCTAAATTAACAATTTTAGTACCTTGTCCAAGGGTACAGTTGCAGAAAAACTTCTTGGACATGAACAAATCTTTTTAAACTCCCTATTCTTTTCTTAACTCCACAAAAACATCTATGAAAACTCACAAAAAAACAATTGGACAATGGCAGCTGGATTATCCATTCAACCATCTTTATACAGAAATTGCTGTATATGGTATGGTGTATTTTTGTATGGTTTATGTACTGTGCAGCTTGTCATATAACATTTCCTCCAGGGCTATAAAAGTTGTCTGAATCTGATTCATCCACCAACTGCATATCCTGGACAGGGTTGTGGAGGATCTTGGAGCCTCATAAAGCAGTTGCATATACTGGACAGGATGTTTGTCACTCAGAGGACAAATACATTCTCGTTGTAATGCTACAGGGAATTTAGAAACACCGCCTAGCCTAAATGCATATCTTTTGATAGCAGGAGGAAATCAGCATACCCTATGAAAATCCTTGACTCATTGGGAGTTTTACACAAAAATGTTCTGAGGGCAGAACGAAAAATGATTGGTTCAGAGAGATAACCAATCAGATCTTGTGTCAGATGTGTATGTAAAAATCCCAAGAGCAAACATGGGGAGTACCTGCAAACTGCCCACAAACAGGGCAGCGATACACAATATTAACATAGAGTGTGAGGCGACAGTGCTACCTACCGACATACAACGCCTTTCAGCAGTATTTTTATTCAGCAATATTTAAAATCAGGCGAAAGTAAATATTGTGCATAGTACTCTTAAAAGTCACTTGTCTCCAGGTCTAAGTTTAGGTTTAATCTGATGAAGGATTTAACGTGCGTGCATCTGTCTGTCATAAAACCCTTGACCTTCTGAGAGGGGAGAATGCAGTCAAATCAAAAAATAGACTAAGATGGCATCTACTATCTGATTGATGTTCTCTTCTCATTTTTCACACAGTAACACAAAGACCAACGGATTGGTTGTAACAGCTAGTTATACCTATTGGAGGGTCCAGAATTAGCCTAGGTGAATTTAGGCTTGGCTACAATGATTCCACCAAAATTGTATAGTTTTATTGAAATATTACTTTGGGGTCACACCTTTCGTGTCAGGTGATACTCATTTGTAGCTTTTCATCACTTGATAACGCAGAGTAATATGAACTACTTTTCATCCAAAAGTAGAAGCGATAAAAATCGACTTTTTTGACAGAGCCTTTGCCCTTGGGGTGGACGGCTACCTCAAAGCTGCCCTCTACTGGAAGAAGAGGTCAACTGTGGGGGGAAATTGCAAGACCGTTCTCTTTGAAATCAATCTTCACTCCTACAGAAGTTAAAAGAATTATTTATTTACAACTCTGAAGACAGTGCCACAACTGTAGGGAGAAATGCGACTCATGAATCACAAATCTGAGTCAATAAATAATACAAGACTGTTTAGTTCTTCAGATGGGTAGTGTGTTTATGAAGGGATCTGTGAAGTGGCTGTGATCTTAGTAACACATAGGAAAAACATGCAATTCTCAAACATGAAAATAATTTACAGATGGAGAATGAATTCAATTTACTGTAGGCTCAGTTTTCCACACCTGAAAGTGTACATTTCAGATATTTTAGATTTTCTGTGCTGATTTTCTTTTTATTACTAAATCTGAATGAAAATATTAATTTCAGCTGCATGACAAAGTGAATAACTTACAACCGCCCATAAAAAATAAACAACAGTGAACAATATAATTAAAATAATATTTTTAAATTTGCAAAAACTGATCTGACAGGACTTATTTCACTGCAGATATAGCAGTCTAACTGCAAGACGAGACAGAACTTAGTACCAATCCAAAATCATTTGTCTTCTCATTCATCCATATCAGTAAAACCCCAAATAATATCTAGTGGCAAAGTAAACCTATCAAGGAACCTGACTCATTTAACTACAATATGGTTTAACCAGAGGTGTCAATTTCAGGTCCAGAAAGTAAAAATCCAGACCAGGATTTTGTTTCAACCAATCAGTTCAGCATGAAGAGTCACAGTCACAGAGTGCTCAACTAGTTGGTTGAAACAAAACCCTGGTCTGGATTTTTACTTTCTGGACCTGAAATTGACACATCTGCGTTTAACATGAGATGATAGCTTTTCAAGCACATTTCAGCCAATACCAGCAGGGGGCAGATGTGTATACCTTAAGGGATAGCACACAATGGTTTACTGTATTTAGGTCACCACATTCCCAGGAACAATGCCTGCCCAAGCTAGAAACACTAGAAGCAGTTCTAACAAATATCCAGTTTCCAACAAGAGCCTTCAAGGAGATCTGATAAAATTCCCCCAGTCACCTTAAACCAAAATTCAGCAAATATTTTCCCCATCTCTTATTAATATCTAGCTAACTCAAATATTTTAACGCACGGCTAATTTAACACACAAGGACTGCCAGAAAACCTTTTCCGTACCATTGCTATGTATCACAAATTTTTTTGTGTGACACACATAAAAGCCTACAGCTAGTTTCCCCCGTTCGTGTTATAATTTTCAGTCAGTATTAAACTGACTTCCTTTCAAGTTTACCGACTTGAATTGTCCAAGTTGCCTTTAGTGACTCTATTAGCCCGGGTATAATTACTGATAGAGAGTTCACTGAATAAAGGGTGAAATCGACACATTACTATATATAGATTATTTGCTTAACTTCCATTGGCTTAAATTCTATACACTCGCAGGCATATCTAAGTATTTGTCTGGTGTGGCAACACTGCATTGGACCCAGCTGGGTAAACAGCCAAATTATTTGCAAAAGCAGCAGCTGTTATGTCTATTCATTTTTGTTGAGCTTCATCGGACCACAGCATCTCCCCAGATTTCATTTGGTTGTGTCTGTAATACTTGTAATAATTCTTGTAAATATGGTACCAATTTGTTTCATGTAAATGTCACAAATAACACTGATGTCTTTCGTTTGAAGGGCTCCACAGATTGTTTGTCACCTTTGATAGGCACGACATTTAAATCAGTGTTTTGCAGCCACCTCAGTTAAAGGTTAGGGAGAAACGCCACATGGACAGCTGAGCACAGTCTGACTGCTCCGAGCTACAATATGAATGTGAGCTGTGCTCACTTTATGGTTAATCATAGACCAGGTATCGTTAACCACTGGGGTGATGTACTTATTAGCTCGGGACCATGAGGGGAAGGAGGCAAAATGACAGAAATCAATGCATCTGGGTAGTTAAATTTGGCCAAAGGAAGCCCACCCACTGGAATGTTCCGGGAAACATTCCATGCCCATTATAGAACTCAAAGCAAGAGCGTCATGTGAAATGAAAAATGTGACAATCTGACCTTTCGGCCACATGAGACTTTCAAACTGGGATATGAAATACGTCAGCTGAGCTCCACCTCAAAATCTCAATTAAGCTCTTTATCTAGACCAACTTCCTGCCGGGACTTTTGTGTGTGGGACAGATTTCCTCAAAAAAAAAATGGATCTGCTACCTAAAAAAACAAATTCTTACCTGACTTAGTATCCCTCACAAATAAAACCATTTTAACACTATTGCGATTACTTATATAGTCCTGGTTGGATGTAGGCTCCAGGCTAGCCAATAAAATGGCTGGGATGTGGTGGCTGGTGCCCATACCTCAGGATTAGGTCTCTGCTTATTTGCAGATGATGTGGCCATGGTCCTCAGCCGGAAAAGGGTGGAGTGCTCTCTCCGGGTCGGGGAGGGAGTCCTTCCCCAAGTAAAGGAGTTTAAGTATCTCGGGGTCTTCTTTACAAGTGAGGGAAGGATGGAGCGGGAGATTGACAGGCGGATCAGTGGGGCATCAGCAGGGATGTGGGCGCTGCATCGGTCTGTCATGGTGAAGAAGGAGCTGAGCCAAAAAGCAAAACTCTTGATTTACCAGTCGATCCATGTTCCTACCCTCACCTATGGTCATGAGCTGTGGGTAGTGACCGAAAGAACAAGATCGCGAATACAAGCGGCCAAATTGAGTTTTGTCCGCAGGGTGGCTGGGCTCTCAGAGATAGGGTGAGAAGCTCAGTCAATTGGGGGAAACTCAGAGTAGAGCCACTGCTCCTCCGCATTGAAAGGAGCCAGATGAGGTGGCTCGGGCATCTGGTCAGGATGCCTCCCTGGTGAGGTGTTCCGGGCATGTCCCACTGGGAGGAGGCCCGGGGGAAGACCCAGGACACGCTGGAGAGACTCTTTTTCTCGGCTGGCCTGGGAATGCCTCAGGATTCCCCCAGAAGAGCAGGATGAAGTGGCCAAGGAGAGGGAAGTCTGGGTTTCCCTGCTTAGGCTGCTGCCCTTGCGACCCGACCCGGAAAAGCGGTAGGAAATGGATGGAGGTTCCTTTTTCAGAACTACTCAACAGGAATAGAAAATGAAAATATACATTTTAATTTTGGAAATGAACCAACCCCTCAATAAAACCCCCAGCACTCTGTGGCCCGGTGTAATACTGGGGCCAGAAACTTCTGACTTACATGCTCACCCCACGGCTTTACCCCAGGCATATTTTTCCAGCTGAATGTTTCAAAGGATGTTCATTTTCCTGGCGTTCCCTGAAATTCACCACAGCGCCACCTGCTGCCCTCATGACATGGTTATATATAGAACTGCTGCCACCCAGGACCAGGATACTGGAGATAGTTTGGAGAGTTAAATTCTACTCCTTTCACAGGAGCCTCATGAAATCCCCTTTCTTATATTCCTGGCCGACATCAAGGACTAACGCCTAGAGGGAGAGGTTACAGCGACGTCCTGCGCGGCATCTAACACGAGCGCCCAGGAGCTGTGCCTCCCCATTCTGAAAGCCAGTGTTGGCATAGTAGCGGAAAGCAAAAGGGAACATGATACAGATGGACCGGCTGCCGCTTCAAAGCCTGCTTGGCTTCATTTGCATCGCTAATGCATTGAAATTTACGTACTGGCATCCTGTACCACAGATACAGCCCTAGCTATAGCATTGGTACTTAATTTTGAGAGAACAAAATGGGATATCATTTGTAAATATGGCTAATTAACCACTTATATTCAAATTTAATATGCAGATGCATGTATGAAATGGCTGAAAAAGCCATGTCCAGAAGGGGGACAGCGAACTTCAAAGATTAGCTGGCATGGGGTTTCCGGCTTCCCCTCAGAAAAGATCACACCATCAAAATCCTATAACAAAACTTACACCACTAACATAGCATAACATAATACCGGAACTAGTTTATGTCCAGGAACTTGCAAAGCTGCCATTCCCATAGCAACATCACAACTCTGCAACAGCGGACCAACACAGACAAAGCCGAGGTGGGGGGCCCAGACATGAAAACGAACCCCACTGCTTTGATGTGTATCCTGTGTGAGGGTGCAGGAGGGTTTGTCAGGAAGAGGACGAGTCGTTTACGATTCAGCAGTGTTACCACAGCCACATGTTGAGAGAAAGCTGCTCCTATCAGCTTTCCAGGCTTATTCACAATCTCACAGCACTGGCCAGACAGGGCCTTCCACCTACACACGTCTGATCTCTCACACAAATTGCCCATCCCAGATTTCCATTTTAAGCACTGTGCTTTGCATGCAATGTGTCACAGTACAAAATATTTCATCTGCAGGGACTAAGGCCTTAAGCAAATAGCAAACAAATGTACAGCGGCCTGCCTTTTCCAATGAAGCAGGCCCTGAGAGAATTACAGAAAAGTTGAAGAGACCTACTTCAGCCAAATACAATATTCAGAAACTTTTTGCAACATAAGGTGGACAGGTTAAGGTGAGAGTGA
The DNA here is from genome assembly GCA_026780845.1 of Petrocephalus sullivani. NCBI lineage: Eukaryota > Metazoa > Chordata > Actinopteri > Osteoglossiformes > Mormyridae > Petrocephalus > Petrocephalus sullivani. Next base: position 803,105 of record JAODKM010000103.1, on the reverse strand, counting down.
AGAAGTCATCGGGTCACGCAGTAGCCACACCTACAATGAGCAGGCCTGGAAGAGTCCTCTCACTGCTGAACATTACACGTGACCAAACAGAAAGAGCATAAAATCCAGAGAACAAAGCATGCAGGTCTTCCTCAGCAGAACGATATGGGGGAAAAGTTCCCTTTGGGGGGCTGGTTCTGCAATTTAAAACTAAGCTAAAACTTACAAACACAAGAAAAACAGTAGCTGACATTTTATTGATATTTTGGTTCTCTACAAAAGCAAGATTCCAACCAAACAGTATGTCTCCAACAGGCTTAAACTGCTAAGCAGGTGCATATTGCAACATTTCCCCTAGAAATATGGTCTATACCATTCATAGTGGAATAAGACATATGGACACACTCATGGAAAGGCCGGCATCATACGCAAACCTAATCGATACAAACAGGCTTTATTCGGATGTAATGAAACATTTAAACCAAACACGATAAATGTGACACACCAAGCCTTAGCATCTCCGTTTGATGAGCCAGACATGTTCCCCACTTGGATGCAGCTCCTTTGTCCCGGTAAGCATCTGGGCTATTTCAGATCATGATGTTAGCCCAGGCCAAAAAAAAACAAACGTGAAAGACCCAAGTAGCATTCTCCATGTCTGCAAATTAAATTATTTTACATAGCTTGCAGAAAGAAGGATCTGTGGTGGAACAGTGATGGATGAAAATACCAGTGGTGTATGTGTGCATGCGTGTAAGTGCATATGGAGGAGGAGCTCCATATGCACTTACAACACAATAAGCTCCCACTGTGATGGAAGGAAAGGGACAGCGATGTTCCACTTGAAAAACAGACTAACATACAGTACACAGAAAAGTGGGGCCAGCTGGGAGTTGGACGAAGAGGTTGCCCTGGTTCTGTTCAGAAAAAAACATCAGTCCGGGCCCACCACAAGTGAGCAGGGTTAAGGGCCAAGACGTCAAGCAGCAAAGGCCTTTTCAGAGCAGATGCCTCAGGGGCTTTTCAGGTCGAGCAGAGTGACCCCGCTGTTTAACAGGCCGTCCTCGCGGCCCCACACACTCAGGCCTCCGGGCTATTGCGGGGGAGGACGGAGGAGGGAGGGGCTCGGGGTGTCGCGGACAGCGCGTTAAAACAGCAGGGTCTAACCTCAGCAGCCAGCCTGCCTGATGTCTCTCCCATCGCGCTTGGTCACTTCCAAAGTGGTGAAGATCTACGACAGAGTAAGACAACATGCTCCTTCACCTCTAGGCATATTCGATTCCATTGGCTAGTAGCATCAAGCTCTCCTGAGCTGTGAATGTGCAACCAAGCGAGTCATTTCTTTCTGTTATATTTCACATGAACACTAAGATGTGTTTTATTTATGTTTTGGTCACCACTGAGGGCAGAGCTCACCTCGGCACAGGTGGGGTGGATGCCAATGGTGTCGTCCAGCTGTTCCTTAGTCAGGCCACACTTTATGGCCACTCCAAAGCCCTGGGTGACCTCCCCTGCATTGGGACCCAAGTAATGGAACCCTACCACACGGTCCTGGGGAGCAGACAGACCTCAGAATCACAAACACGCGCGCGCACACACACACACACACACACACACACACACACACACACGTGCGTGCACATGGCCATGCAGAGGAAGGGGGCCGAGGAGACACTCACATTGTCCA
>JAODKM010000103.1:766790-801339 GCA_026780845.1 Petrocephalus sullivani | reverse complement strand
CACACACACACACACACACACGTGCGTGCACATGGCCATGCAGAGGAAGGGGGCCGAGGAGACACTCACATTGTCCAGTTTATTGCATAAGATCTTGGCATAACACTTGTTGTTGTCCCTGTTTGGAACGGTATACTCTAGGGGCCAGAACAGGCTGTGATAGACCTAGAGAGAACACATAATACACACATTTACATCGGAAGCCCATGGAGATATGCTCTGCACACATTCCTCCCAGTATCCACACAAAGATCTCATCTCCTCACCTCGACATTGTCCTGTCCATACAGCTCCAGGGCCTTCTCCTCGGACAGCCCGCAGCATCCGTACTCGAGCGGCGTGAACACCGTGGTGGGCACGTTGATGTAGTCGCACTGCACGCAAATCGAGGAAAGGTTAGGTTTGGCTACTGGAGTCTCTGCCGCGACCCCGCGGGAGGCCGCCTTCTCCCACGCGCTGCCCCGTGCCACACCTTGATGGTAGAGCCAGCGAAGAGCCGACGGGCCAGGAGCCTCCCGGCCTGGATGGCCACGGGCGTCAGCTCCCACTTGCCCTCCAGGATGTCACCGATGGCATATATGTGCGGCACGCTGGTCTGCTCCGCGTCGTTCACCGGGACCTTCCCATTCCTGGACGGCCAGAGCAGCTTACATTTGGAGGCTGCCCCCCGTACAGCAGCAGGTCTTACTGCGCCACACAATCCCACAATATCCACAAATATCCAGTGTTCCTACTTCCTGTTAATAAGGCTGGGACTAACCACACTAATGCCAGGACACTAGGGCCAGCAGAGTGCATCTCCTGGCACCACTACACCCAAAAAGTGATTCGTTTATTTTTATTTTTTTTTTAAATATGAATTCTAAGTGTGTAGAAACACCATTAAGTGGAGTCTTTATCAGCATGCCTAGCTGAGCAGTTACAGGCACTTCCAGTAACTGCTCAGCTAGGCGTGCAGCAACGCCTTCATGATCTTCACTAGAACATTCCAGCTGCGTGTCATTCCCACCACTGCACTGCAATGGCACAGCATGCCAGACTGAGCAGCCCTCCCCCGCCCCGCCAGGTTGTGCTGAATCATGGTGACTGCGGGAGTTCCTTAAAGGCACAGTCACAGCCTATCCCACGGCAAGGAAAGGGAACTTACTTCTCGTTGACTTTGACCCCGGCTTTATCTAGGCCAATCCCCCCGGTACAGGCGTCACGGCCCACTGCTATCAACACCTATGGATGTACAGAAGAGACTCACACTGTCATCTTAGCTACACAATGACAAACAGGCCGACAGACAGCTTAACTGAAGACTAGCGGTCTAGGCTGAAATTTAAAAACATAAAATCTGGCCTTCACAGAAAAAGAAAGACAATAACTACACATCTTATGTCCACTGCACAGCTACTTCTTGCTTTGTTTTAAAAGTCAGTCAACTTCCTGTGAATAAAGACAAAATGAAGCCTTGGCCGTACAGTGTTGTACTCCCCCTCGATGGTCTCATCGGTCTCGGTGGACTTGGCGGTCACCTTCAGCCTCCCTGGCTCACCTTTCTCCAGCTCCTCCACCTGAAGCAGGAGGGAGACACAGGAAACAGGCGCTACTGTTTGGCGAAGGGCAAGAAGTGCATGACTTCTTCATGCTGCATTCTGTAAGCTGAGGGCTTGGGTGGAGAAAGACCCCCAAATAAGTTAAGCCGGACATCCCTTTTCATGCAAGACTGTAGACACAATAAGCCGAAATTTTGTGAAATCCACAAAGGCAGCTGTAGACTTATAAATATTTAATATCCTTTGAAGTTCCATGAAAAACAGACTTTGTACTTCAGGCAAAGATTCTCTTCTGAGAAATATGAATATATTCTGAGAGAGTTCTAGTGTTTGGGTTCTGGAAGTCCAGATTTTTAACTGAACGCTGGAGCCGAACGCCTGTGCTGGGGGGACCCGTAACGTTGGCGTTGCTCTTTTGGATAACCGTTTGAAGTATACGCTCAGCCCTGTGAGGTTTCGTACCTTGATGGGCACACACTTGCGGATGAACTTGACCCCGTGCTCTTCCATATGCTGCCCGGCGCGTTCGGCCATGTCCTGGTCAAAACCGCGCAGCAGGATGGAGCGCACCATAACTGTGACGTCCAGGCCCAGCCCTGCCAGAAAGCCCCCGCACTCCAGGGCCACGTAAGAGGCCCCGATCACCAGCGTCTTGCCAGGGCAGTAGGGAAGTGAGAAAAGGTCATCGCTGTATGTGGAGGAGAGACGGAGCAAGTGTGAGCTAATAATAAGCAGCAGATCCCTAGCATCCTCGTCTGCACTTCACCGACAGTCACTGACATGGTGACATAGTGGGCAGCTAATTCAGCCACCGGGGAGCAGTGCTCAGGGGCGGTACCTTGTACCCTGGACGGGTACCTTGCCAGTCAGGGAATCGAACAAGCAATCTTTCGATGACAATTGCACTTCCCTAACCATCAGGCCACCACTGTCATGCCCCCATGCAGCGGGACATGAGCTTCTGCTAACAGGCAGATAGCAGGTAATGCAGCAGAGGGACAATCGGAGTAAATCATTAGCCTGGTAATACATTATGGAGGCTAGCCAACAGGACAAAGCTGAATTCATGAATGCTGTGGTCCCTACCCCCACCACTACCACTGGGCTCAGTATGACTCCTTTAAAGCAGTAACCCCAGATAAGACAGTGAGCAATGGGCCTCTCATTGGGTTTGGTTTAGCATGCCTGAGAAAGCAAAAGGGATTGGGGGTGGGATGGTATGGCTCACCTAGTGATGCAGTACTCCTTGTCCCCTGGAATGCCCAGGTAACGTGGACGTTCTCCTGTTGCCAGTACAAACCTGGCAGCAGTATAGAAAGTCTCCTTGCCTCGCTTGTTTGTGGCCTGCATGGAGACATCGCCCCAAGGCTTTTGAGAGCCAATCACATCATACATCCAAGAGCTCCTTCCTCTTCATTAACTTAGACGATAACATAATGCTTTGATTTACACACAGATGTAGAATTACGTACAAAGAAACTGGCTGTTATTTGTGCAAGTCCGTCATTTCCTTTATACTGTTACTTTTTCTGCTACATCATGCTTGAGGTGAGTTAAAACCCATGTAGAAAGATGGTTTTGAAGGCATATAGATGTGGAGTGTGAGACTAACCTTGATTTTGTGTGGATCAACAAACTCCGCATACGAGTTGACGTAGGTGACGTTCTTGTCACGCAGAGCAACCCTGTAGCCCCAGTTGAGGGAGCCAATGTAGTTAGACACAGCTGTCTTCATTGTGTCCCAGTTGTGCTTCACTGCAAACACAAATGCAAGGGTCATGAGAACTCGGCAATCAAGAAGTTAAAAGTTCCGATTTCAGTTCAGATAAAATTCAGACAAAAGTATTTTTGGGAAACATAAATCCTCCCTTTTTTGCATGAACAAAGATTTATAGCATGTCAAAGAATACCCGCCACATCCATCAGCCACTCCCTCCGGGTACGCTCCTGAACCACATACCATTCTCCTCAAATTCCCAGCCGAAACTGCGGGAATCTTTCAGTGCTGTTCCCAGCAAAGCAGTCTGGTGCATCAGTTTCTTGGGGATGCAACCTACATTGACGCACGTGCCACCTAGACCTGATGGACACATGGGGAAATGCCAAACTCTTTAGGATCAATACTGGAAGACAAGAAAGAGCAAGACATCTGAGAATAGGTCCTTACCCCAAGTGGTTCCCTTAGGTGTGGGCACAACATAGTCTAGGACCATGACTTTCTTACCCAGGGTTGCTGCTTCCTGTTGACAAAAAACAAACCCTTTATAGCACACACCCCTCATTAGGCTGAGGAAATGAGCTTAATTTTCAAGATAATTTCCAACAAGCTTGACTGCCAGCTGTAGCCTGTCTGCACAGTGCACAATATTATACTTGGAGTCCACTGAAGTATGGAGTGCTTCTTTATAATCTCATCAAGATGTGATTTTACCATACAACTAGTAAGGACCTTGAGGACCACAATACATATCAGTTGTTCATAGGAAAATCATTAAGTCCAAAGGTCATTGTCTTGCTAAACATACAACTACAAAGATGGTCTGATTAGTTTAAATTCTGTAATGTATGTGATAAAGTAACCAAGTCTGAAAACCAAGTCTAACAGCACCCTGCCAAAATAAATGATGAGCAACCACATCCAGTATTAGTGTTATGGAGTGCATTTCTCTAAAACTCACCTTGGAGCAGGCCAACCCCCCAGAACCACCCCCAATTACAATGAGGTCATACTCATAAGGCTCCTCGCAACTTAAAAGCTGCTGTAGGAGGCCATCCTTGTGAGCCTTTCAGGGTTGGGGGAGAGAAAAAGGACAGAGAAAAGGTTAAGATGAGACAAAGGAAGATGTGACCACACAACGGTATTACAGAAGAGAGAAGTATTAAATGCCACTAAGATGGGGACTGCAAGGCAGCCTGCCTGCATCCATTGTGCCAAGGGCTGGTCACCATGATGGAAAATGAGACAAAAATTATGTTAATTCAATTTAAAAGAGAGAATGATTTTTGATTACCAACAGGAAATGCAAAATATGCTTAGCACTGCAATCTGGTATCTTATCTGTAAGCCGCAGCTCAAGTAGGGAAACAAAATTAATGCAAAATGCTTCAACCCTCCATGCATAAGTGAACAAAATGGCCTTTTACTACCAATAAAAAGGCATATTTATGCTATAAACCCAAATGCTTCAATGCTATACAAAGAGAGGTAAGGGGAGGCATGCGCTGATACAGCACGCTGCTGCGCCCACCACACGACAAACCACCGCAGGGATGAGATCCTGAGTGCAGCTGTGAAGTGGGTGATAACTCAGCACCACACTAGTTTGTTTGCAGTGGCTGGAGTTCCAATCCAGTCACCAACCCCCAAATTTTCCCTGAAGTTGGAGGACCTGCTTGCAGAGCTGGATGTAGGTTAATGTTATATCCAGAACTAAGCGATTTCAGGTTAAGGGTCTTGTTCAGGGACCCAATGGAGTAGAATCACTCCTGCTATTCATCAGCAACCTTCCAATTGCCAGCACAGATCCCTAGCCCCAGAACCACCATTCTGCTTGCTATACAAAGCAGGGGGAAAAGATACCAAAACAGTAAAGACTACTGTAGAAATAAGAGTTGGAATAACACATTATCATGACTAACTTCATAAACCTACTAAACCTACATGATTCAGCTGAAAGTTTTACACTTTGCAACACAGCTGAGGTTTTTCAAATCAATAGTAAACATTTTCAAAAGATAAACTGGACTGAATTTCACTTTTACAATACAGATTGAATTCAGGGACTTATACGAGGAACCCTGATAATCAAACTAAGGCAACCACATGGTCAGTTGCTTCCTTAATCAATCAGAAAACTGCCTAAAAACCTTTATATATATATATATATAACTTGATGCGGTAACTCATATATATAGAGTTACCGCATCAAGTTATTTAAGTAATTAAGTGAACTGGTGGCATGTAATGAATACATGGTATGGCTGGGATGCCCCTGGGGAAAAGTTTCAGAACCCATCAGTAATGTACAAGTCACTTTTTGAAGAATTAAATTAAATTCTTGTTGGGTTGTTATTATGTGAATATGTACTTTTCTTTTGCATATATTCTAATGTTAAGCTATGTTTTAATGAGCAAATATGCAAATCCCAGATAAACAGATCAATTCTTTGATGGCCCAAGACTTTTGCACAGTATTGTAGACACTGTAGAACTTTGGCTAAAAGGCATAAATATACGCATACATGTTGCAGTTTCACTTGAACACGACACTATTCAGGATAATAGACATGAGAAGTTTTTAAACTCACCTGCAATGTTTTGTCCGAACCACCGACATGGGTCTTGTTGACAAAGACATTTGGGACTGTCTTCTGTCCAGTCAATTCAAGCAGCATATCCTGGTAGTCAGAGCCATCATCTGAGAAGATGTTAATGTATTAAATACTGACCACATCTATTAAATGAACAATTAGCATTCTATGATCGGGGGAATCATTTGCAAGGATATGCTTTATGAATCTAGTTTTTACAAGCCTTTCAAACATTCTACAGAAGTAAGATAATATCAGCAATAAACTACAGCAGTAAAAACCACAATAGTCAAAAGACTGCTAGTTTCCATTCTGGCCAATTTAATTAAAAGCTATAGCACAAGCTGATTTATACAACCCTGAATGCCACAAACAAAGCAAATGAAGTTTGGGAGCAATATTTAACATTATTACAACAACATTTAACATTAGTTCAGGAAACCGTTTCCTTAAGGAAAGTACAACTGTAATAGAGGAAAGATTCAACAAACCAATCAATGTTTCAGGGATATTTTGTGATGTTCTGAATCAAGTCTGAATCATTCAAATGAAGGACTAATGTTAGTACAGCTGATGATGAGTAGATTTAAACATGGCATCAGATAACAGGCATCTCAACTTCAAGATATGAGGCAGGAAGTATATTCAACGGGTGATGTGGAGAGAATGAAATGTGTCATAAACATAAGCATTTTAGTGTGACACAGCAGGATTACTGCTTCCACTTTGTCAAGACTGCAATAGCATTTTGTAATGGCAAATGTCATAATCCAAGTTTCAAAATGTGAGGTGTGTGGCCATAAAAGTACAACATATATTGCTTAACCAATACAATAATGCTGTATAATTTTAAAGACACCAAAGACTAACAGAGCTTAATTTAGAGAAGCAAAAGCAAATACCACTGTACCTTTAAAAGCCTGATGGAAAATAAAAAATTGAATTAAGATGTCTGCTTCCTTCTTATGGGAACTCAAATCCACACAGTGTCACATTGCTTTCGTCACCACCACTGACCATTAAATCTGGAGCTGCCTTCGTGGAATAGGAGAATGACACAGCAAAACCGACATTTCGACCCATAAGCAACCTTTTAGGATAACGGTACCCTATTGCCGCCCACAGAGACAGACATGCCGTCATGGAAATGAGTGAGGCAGCCTTTCAATGAAAAAAGGCATTTTGAAGAGAAGGGCTTGCAACATCCACAGCCAATGTTTCGAAAGTTTCTAAAACAGACACTTCTTATATCAAGTGAAACTCCAAGCACTCTAAACTATGCCACAGCATAGATGCATTGTGATATGCAATATGATACACCTGCCTTGGGAGAAGTGGATCTATATTCATAACACTTTATTAGACCATGTTCTTAGGACTCAGACTGATCTGGTCAGATTTTATCTACGTTACAAAGTAGAACACTTTGAGAGCAGAGAGGCTAGTATAATTCTATGGGAACATGATACACACTCCAGGGCAAAGGGTTAGAAACTTCCAGTTTGCTCATCTTCCCAGTGGCAAATGTTGTCCCTGCCATTCAGTTTCCTATTTAGAGCCTATCCCAGAGACTATGGGCACAAGGCAGGGAACAAGCCAGGGTGGGGTGCCAACCCATTGCAGGGTACACTCACACACCATGCACACCTACAGGCAATTGGGTAACAGACTATGGGGGCGGAACCCAAGTACTCGAAGGAAACTCCATGACGACACGGAAAGTACATGCAAACTCCACGAACATGGAGCCAAGGCGGAGACTCGAACCCTGGTGCCAGAGGCGTGCAGACTACACCACTTCCACAGGCTAGACTGCAACATTAAAATAAACAGGGCCATGCAGAACACCGGCAGGCAGCAAGCGCCATCTAATGAATCCACCTGTCAGAAGACAGTGGGCTGGTAAAATTGATGGACAGAAAACTAAAACAAATTCATAGAAGGATGTGTGTGAGTTCGGGATTTCCCCTAGACAGCAACCAGCACACCAAACCTGGCCACCCATCTCTCCCTCCTAGTTCCCTGCACCCCACTTTACACAATTCATTTGTGGAAGTGCAAGTACTTTTTAACCAGCTGATAACTATATCACTTTTTCCCCATCATAGCTTTCTTTCAACTCTTCTGTACTGTACAAATCACTACAGTTAGACATGCCCTCGACTGTCCACTTACCCATTAAGTCCAGCTCCAATGCACAATAATTTACATTCAGTTCTTTGAACAGATTCTTCACCTTGCCGAGAAAAAGAGAAACATACAATTAATGCAATCATACTCCTTGAATTCAAAAACTGAACACAAATGCCCTGAAGTAAGTGGTGTAAAACTTATTAACAAAAGCTAAAATGAAGGAGTACAACTTAAATCGATGGCATGAAATTCTCTTCAAATCAACGGACTGGCCCCAGGAGTCAGATATTCTTTGGATATGAATGAAAAAGAAGTGATGAAAACATCTGTATGGATAATACTATATTACTAATACTGTATGAAGGGAGGCAAGCAATGAGAGGCTTCAGAGCAACTGAGTACAGACGTCTCCAGGGAAGGGGCCATTGCAAATGGACGGGGTGCTCCTATCGTCTCCGTGCCCGCCTTAACGACGAGACCTGGCTAGTCTTTCACTTCAGAGCCACAATATCACCATTAAGTCCTTTTTAGCCCGCCACTGAAATCTGACGGGCAGATAATGAGATGCAGGAATGCGGACGTTTGTCTTCAGCAAGCGAGCACAGATATAGGATTTCTACTCACAAAGCATAAAGTAATGACTGTGCACAAAGCCACGGGCAGGCAATACGGGCGCGGAGAATTATTAACGCCGTGTAACCCTCTTCCAGGCAGTACGCCTGAACCGACAAATAAATACACAATGGGCGCCAATGAAAGCGCTGCTGGCTACTTAATACCCACCGCCTAAGCGTACACTTTTTAGCTACGAGCATACAGAGTGTGGCGTTACCTTGGTGCAGTAGGGGCAGTAACTTTTGCTGAAGATGATGACCCGGTTCGTGTCGATGAGCCCCTCGACTCGGGCTTTGAGCTCGCCCCGCTCGGCGGTACCGGTGGGAGGCATGGCCGGCTAACCAGCAGAGCGCGCCGACTGACGGATCGTGTAGGGCGGCCCTTCGCGTTCCCTCTTCCCCCGCGGTCTGTCTCCGCCTAGCCGCCGTCAGGACTGGCGTCCGCACTTCGACCCTTAGAGGTGGCGGCCTCGGAACGCCAGGAAAGCCCTCTAGAAACCCGCCAGCGCCACCGCGCACTTCCGCCGAGCCGCCGGCCGCTGCTCTCGCGCTGCGTCTCGCGAGACTGCGGCGCGCGGCCGGACGTGCAACGCGGAGGGCTGTCCGGGTACTTGCCTGATTTGATGGACATGAACACTACGTTAATTGTGTATTTTATGTAATTTAATAAAAAATGTGCTGCCGATGGCGTATATTCAGTGATCGGTTTATTAGGTGAATCGCTGACAATATACAGGGGTCGTGGCTTGCAATAGTACGTAAGAAGATAGACCGGCTCCCGGGAATCGTGTACGGCACTATCCGGGGCTGCCATCTCTCGCGTATCTGGCGTGACACTCGCGCTTGCAGACTCTCGTGTTCAATCAAGAAATCTGTACTATTCCGTTGTTCACTTAAACTGGGTGTATCAAAAGCGTCGGCGCCGTTTGCAAATCCTACAGACTATTTACAAAGTAATAAAACTGTGTGCATGCATGGAACTGAAAGTCTCGCGCCAGCCAGCTGACCAAAGCTGGCAACCCTGGTTTAATACAATTATGACCAATATGAAGGAGCAGTGGTTAGCTCCGTTGCCTCACACCTCAGACCTCGGTTTAAGTCTCCGCCGAGGTTTCACATGTGTGTGGAGTTCGCATGTTCTCCCTGTTTTCTCCGGGTACTTCAGTTTCCCCCCACAGCCCAGAAACTTGAGGTTAACTGGAGTTACTATATTGCCCGTAGGTGTGCATGTGTGGGTGTGCACTGAGATGGGTTGGCACCCCATCCTGGGTTGTTCTCTGCTTGGTGCCCGAAGGCTGCGGACCCTCCGCGACCGTGAACAGGAAAAGTGGTTACAGAAAATGGGTGGGTGGGTTAAGGAAACAACTTGCAGAGTCCATACGCCAAACAGTCTGTGGAGCCGTAGAAGGCGTCGCGATGGACTAGGGATGTCTTGCGGGTGCATTCAGCGAGAAAATACACGACGACAATGTGGCAGCTCACTAAGAGATAAGAGCACACTTGCAATGGAAGCTTTTAGTATAAAAAGTTCCCCTCGATCTTCATCCAGTTTTTTCCACGTGGTGCAAGGCCTTTTATCCCATGTCAAAAGACATTTCCATTAGTTTTCTTTCTGACGGCTAAACTAAAATGAAAGGCCTGAAAGGGACTTGGTCATCATAACCAATTACCACCCACGGTACCAACTATAGGGGAAAATAAATAAACATTGTCACAATAAACATAATCTAGCTAGGTGTAGACCAAATGAACCCTAAGCAGAATTTGCATCGCCTCTACAGTACCATAACATTTATTTACCCCTTTCTCGGACATTATTAAATTGTTCCTAGGACACGAATTCCTTCCTAGGACTCTGCATGCGTGTCTGCTAACTCAGTGTTCCCTCTTCTCCTTCGACATAGCTTCATTGTTGATTTCCTAGTAAACTGACTATGTAGAATTTGAGTCCTAGAGGAGGTAGTGACAGAAAGAGTTAAACGAGATATAACATTTACCGGACTTTTGCAATCCTAAAATAAAAATACTGCATTATAAAATGTGGACGTACTTTAAGGAAAGCGCCGCGTGTTCCCACTAGAGGGTACTGTTGCACAGCGCGTAAAAATATACTTCTCGACGCTTCAAGTTCTTTTTTTTTCCTTCAGTCGAGCCCTGTGTCCACACGTTTGCCCCTGAATCCTCCTTGGCATGTTTTGTACTTGTATTTTTGTAAATAAGGTAAAATAACGACGTGTTAACTTTCAGCGGAACAACCTGAGTGTGAAGGGCTTCTTATAGTGGTACAATTCCTTGTTCCCCGCAAGGACTCAGACGGTGTGCTGCAGAAACACAGTTTAGAAATCAATAACAGAGTCTAACTCCCAATAGACCCGTGCCCAAAGGAAGACAATGAAATATTTGACACGATTATCTAATTTCATAGCTTCTTTTTTCACCATGGGGGAAAAAATCATGAGGCAGAGGAAGGTTTTAGAGATGCCCATGTTTATAGCTCAACCATGGAAGAACATACATTCCTGAAGCCTTTCAGTTCAGTCGGGTGTCCTTGTCTTGTGTTTAAGGTATGCTTGCAGCAGTTTATTGTACCTAAGACATTTTCTTTATGTAACGTACAATATGAATGCTGAGATTTAAACTTTTTCAAAGCTGGATTGCTGAATAGATATCTCAGGTAGTTCCATACTCATTTTATGTGTAACTGCAGCACTGGAACACCAGCCATTCCAGAGCAGTTAATAAGTCACATCTTAAAGGAACCATTACTTTCTAAATATTCTTTTAACTGAAGTTAAAGGAATATTAATAATCCAACCAGAAGCCATGAATGAGGTTCTTCCAAAGCAACATACATGTCATGCATTTTGTCGAATTCGATGGGTACCTGAGTCGGCAAGGGAGGGGCTTGCGTTTCACCTCTTTAACCAATCACAGTCTTCATTGTATGACACCTCCGCATTCATTTAATCCAGTGTTTTTTTGTTAAGCGGTAAGGTGTACCGATCTCTGTTTTATTGTGTATGCCTTTTGTTAGTGTAGACAAAACACAGGAATATGCTTACCTGCAAAAGCAGTATGGTGCGATGTAAGGGATAATAATAATGATAATAATGAAACAACAACGATAATAAAAATAAGAAGACTTGACCCAACCCAAGCACAAAGACTCAGCTTCCTGAGCTACACACTGGCCCTATCCTGATGGCTGCATGGCTGAAAGCCTTGAGGTTGAAAATGAGAAAAAACAGACCAATGCAGTGATGTCATACAGTGAAGACTATAATTGGTTAAAGAAGTGAAAAGCAAGCCACTCCTGTGTTGGCCCTGGACACATCAGGCCCCACAGGCTTGAGGAGAGTCTGACGCAGTGTGCATGGTAGTGTGTGTGTGTGTGGGGGGGGGGGGATGCTTGCTTTCGAGAGGGAGCTGGAAATCTAATTGTGCTTCATGTCTTCTACCCCAGATGGTCATTGAGCCTTGGCTGTGAGATGTCAGATTCAAGACTTTTTTTCTGGAAATGCTTGCCAATCAACAATCACAATAAATGCAGCCGTAAGCCCAATTTCTCCTGACTCGACGAGTCAGAGACTGACGTGCCCAGAGGTAAAGTGCTACATGGGTGAGTCATTAAAGTTCACAGCATTAATGACAGTGGCGTGGATGCGAAGTTTGCGATAACTGGAAGGACATTTCCTGTGGTGGCCCCCACACTACCGGAGAGGTTTTTTATCCACTTTTTGGCATTTTCCTATACCTGAGTTCTCTTAGGAAAATGTCATTAGGGGCCTCGTCATCTAAAAGTGACAGACAGAGGGCTTCCCTAATTTTAAGTAAACATGATGCATTTTCTCACCGGTTATAAAGGAGATGTTGCTAAAAAGCCTGCAGCTAATGCTTTTTTAGGAATCATTACAGATGTAAATGGGACCAACAGACTGGGAAACGAACTAATTAAACTAAGTAAGCTAATTGAAGTCTGTCTATAAAAGGAGGGGGGTAGAAAGAAACTCCACTCAGCCCTCATCAACTGTAGGGTAATTAGTCTTGCTTCTGTAACAGTACGGTTAGACTCAGCGCGACAAAGATTCAGATGTTTCCACAGATGCACAGTAGTCTTCATCACAGAACTGTAACCCAACAGACAAAAATGAAAGCAAGGTACACATCTTGATACATGTGTAAGAGAAGCCACTACAAAGGGGATTAACATTGCATTCTTAAGATCTCACCTAGAATCTCCCTGTAAATTGGATGTGGCCTCTTTATAGCAAGGTTACAGAATAGCAGTGAGAATTAACTCTGGTCCTGAAGACTTGCCACACTTGGATTGGTGTTGTAAAGTGGAACCATTGGAAATAGCCTCAAGGAACATGAGACACTTGAGGAAGGAAAATGTCATGGAACTCTACTCCAAGACAGGTTTAAGATGAAGGAAACAACTGTTTGCCTAAACCAGAAGCCATACAGATACAGGAAGCAATTTCAACCAGACATGGTCAGATGTACACTGAGAAATGGGGTTCTTGTCTGTAAAATTTGTTGATCCATCTTCCATAACTACATATCCAGTACTGGGTCACTGTGAGGCTGTAGACCATCTTATGAAGCACAGGGCAGGGAACAACCTGTACAGGATGCCAGACCACACAGACAGTCACGTTTTTGGAGACTACAAGTCACCTGAGTGCATGTGGAAGGAAACAAAAAAGGAAATAAAATTAAATAAAAAAAACCCAAAACAAACTTGACATACAACAAGAATAAAATGCTCCCCTACAAAAATAGGGCCACAGTACATCCCACGGAATCAGCATGCTACCCTGTGGAATTTAAATGAATACTTTAATAAAAAATACAACAGATGAGAAAGGATTCATCTAATATTCCAGTGTGACATTCAATATCTTACTTTATATTCCATCTTGCTCTAGCTTTCAGCAAATATCTAAATATTTTTCCCGTTGAGAAAAACTTTGTCTTATAGACAGGAGGATCCAAGATTCCAACTTTAGAGATGATGTAGATGATCGTTATTCAGTCTCTGCTGAAAGTTAATGCCGGCCACTAATGACACAGGCCCTGAGCCATGGTCAGTTACACTCTGCCTGTGCGGACAGTCTGCTGACAAGTTAATGCCAGCCGCTAATGACACAGGCCCTGAGCCATGGTCAGTTACACTCTGCCTGTGCGGACAGTCTGCTGACAAGTTAACGCCGGCCACTAATGACACAGGCCCTGAGCCATGGTCAGTTACACTCTGCCTGTGCTGACAGTCTGCTGACAAATTATGCCGGCCACTAATGACACAGGCCCTGAGCCTTGACCAGTTACACTCTGCCTGTGCTGACAGTCTGTTTACAAGTTATGCCGGCCACCAATGACACAGGCCCTGAGCCTTGGTCAGTTACACTCTGGCTGTGCTGACAGTCAGCACCTAAGCAAATGGCTCTCCAGTGACCAGGTCACGTATCGATCACATCACCTGAGACACACAGGTCTATGCATCTCTGGGTTATATAAGCACTGCCAGTTCTGTGAAGCAGCTTTAGGGCTAGTTGCTGTTTACCATATCTCACCACATACAAAGTTTGCCAGAGACATCATCTTAGAAGTTAAAACACAGAAATTTTGCCACTGCACCAGGCACAGAATACACATAAAAAGACAAAAGACCTGACTGGTGAAATTGAGGGATAGCTAACGAGTTTTGGGGAAAAAACAAGCAAAATGTCACGCTTCGAAGCTGAGGGGATATTCTCAGGAGAATCTGTGGCAAGGCTGCAGTGTTTCTGCAGTAAGCCAGAGCATTCAGATCCTGCACACTGACATCTATTTATATTAATTATTAACATAATCATTCACGCCAAGGCTTCTAAAGCCCGTTCTCTTTTGCCCCCAAGGCTTTAAAATTAACATAAGAAGATTGTAAAACTAAATTGAAGAAAGGCACCTGAGGTAAGCCTTTCACTGTTATGTAAACAGCTCAAATTTCTCCTGCATCCACAGGTAAAGTTAAATCCATTTTATAAGAGTTCAGGCCAATTATAAAAGTTATTATTTATTTATTTTCTGCAATTACAACTGAGACTTGTATGCAAATGCGAGCCGCGGCAATTTTGTTCTTCACATTGTGTTCCTGGTTTGAATCCCAATGAGTGCAATTATGTAGTCGTTAGTGCAGGCCGCGGCTGGGGAGTTACGCCGGGCCAGATCGGTATTTAACGCTTTCTTATATATTTATCAGTTCCCGCGCAATCATGCATGTCGCAGAGAAAAAAAAAACGATATAATCGATCTGGGAGAAAGTCAAACTTTTTATTGTGTCTGTCGTCAATGCTATGGAAACAATTAAGAGTTAAAACATTCGAGAAATCCCTCATTCGGTTATTTCTCCACCTAGCTAATGTTGTTACCGAGACCAACAGCACATTTTTAGCATACAGCTGGATATTTGAATAGATCAGTTCAGGCGGAATACTGTACATGTGCTAAAAGACACAGCTGGATGATCGTTCTATGGTACCAGAAACCAGGCTACAAATATAACCATTTAACCATCATGCCACCCTTTTCAGATTCTTCTCCTGAAAACCCTTTTAATTTGTATGATTCTTAAATCATTAATGTTGTACTTAAGTCAAAGTCATATTCAAAGTGAACTTTATTGTCATCTCAACCACATACAAGTGAGACGAAATGGCGAAGCCCAGGATCTATGGCTGAACATACACACAGTATAAATAGGCTATGTTGCATAATTAAATACTAAGACATTTAGCGATTAGGCATTGTGTATTTGTGAAAGGATTTAACCTGCTATCCTGGTACAGACAGTACTGTACATTACTTTTTGTTTCTTAAAAGGCCTCAAATTTCAAAACACAACGTAATTAAGTTATTAGTTTGGCTTGTCATACAAATTTTAATTACTGATCATTGCTCAGTCATCTGATGAGATAGATATTCATTAATTGCTCCTCTATGGTAGACAAAGATATCACACAACACAAAACAACACAAAAGAAACATAAAGTATTCACAAAGTGTTCCAAAAGCTAAGTATGACTAGGAGGCACAAAGCAGAAGCATTTTTAAAACCTTGGTCACTCAATGGGGTGCAAAGACATGCAGTTAGGTTAACAGCATGTGTGTAGGTTTGTGATGGACAAGCATCCTGTATATGGTGTCACTGAGCTGAGTGCCATTGTGCCCTGTGATGGTCGGGATCTGCTTAAGACCTCATGTTCTCCTGACCAGGAAGCTGGATGGATTTTTCACTGAGCTGATCATTATTCATATTCATAATTACTCGTTTTTTTTTTCATTTTTTGTCTTCCCAACACACAATGTCAATGACACATTTAACACTTTCCACCAACCATTTCATGGGACTTAATGGGACTCTCAAAAGTAAAATGGTATAGATTTTGCTTATTTCTATTTACGTGGACCAAGATGAAGATCTGTTTTTTTTCATTGTGACTCATCAACTGTTAGTGCTGTTAAATCAGATAGCAAATAGTCCATCCCTTAAAACTACTGTTATTTGAAGCAGCAAATGGCAGTTAAAAGGTCTAATCTCAGGATTCTTCTCCATATTTCATTTTTATAATAGGATTAAATTTTATCAGGATAGTATTTCATCAGTAGATTTCTTGGGAACCTCTCTTCAATATGTTACTGCACATGAACACCCAACGACAGCAAGCACAACAAGAACAAGCCACAAAACCTCTCAGCTGTGCAGAATCACAGTGCATTTATTGCAAGTTTTCTCCAACAAATAAGTTCTGAGTGTTGCTTCTTTCATCCTTTGGATTATATGCTTAGATATTTAATAAAACATTAAAAACTGATGTTTATCTCTATAAGTCCCCTCAATAACTGTGTGTTTAGAGGCAGAGGCAGAGAGCAGTGCTGTACAGGCGATTAGGAGTCACACAGTCAGAGCCCTTAACCATTTCTAAGACTAGACTGGTGAGCTCTATACCCCAAAAACAATTGGATTAGTCCTTATTGTTATGAAGCAAAAAAGGGATTAAATATAGTTAAGCAAAATGATTGTCATGTGCATGGTTATATTTTGAAGATGTGTGATTTTCTTTAATTAGTTGCAGTTTTAGAAACTTTTACATATATAATTCATCACAGACACATATTGGATCAGAGCCTACGTACTTGGATTGCAGCGTGCGGATAAGTTATTCTATGTCTGCTCTTTGTGCATTAAGCTTTGTTGAATAAATTCCCTAGCGAAGTAGGAGTTATTTTTCCTCATGACTATTTTGTTGAGAATGGGCCTTGTGTGTCTTTAATTTAATTCTTGCTTAAACCTCCCCTTTGTTGCTTCACGTTAATAAGAATTTAGTGCTGGTGGCTCACTGATAACTTTATCTTGAATTTAGTAACACAAAAAAGGGTTAAATTCAATCAAATAGCCATTGTCTTTGCCTTAAATGGCAATAAAGGAGAGTAAGAATATAATATTAGTTTTAAGCCAATGTTGTCCATAAAAAATTAACACAGATAATTAACTCATTTCCTTTGTGCCAATACAATGCTGAATGGGCCCTTAGGAGAAAATAGCTGACAGGTGTTTGGATTAACAGCCTCATACAGCGATCGTCTGTCACCCCCACAATGACGGCGCCGTCTTTCAAAGTGTTAACAGACTGCAGTTGCCGGAGACATAAAATTAAATTGATATTTTGTGACCAGAGACCCCCACCCTCCCTGTGTCTCCCATCTCATCTTCATTATGATAAAATGGCAAAAGTAATGTTTTGACTATTGTTATTGGATCAATCTGCTATAGTAACAGGCTGGTAAAACTACAGAATCCAGTAAAGTAATAGACTGTTCACAGATAATTCACACAGAATGCACACAATGCATAGGGAAAAAAAACCTTTTAAACAACATTCTACTTTCCACGCATTTTCACAGTAAGGATAATGATGCCATTCCTTTATAATAAATTACAAGGCCACTGCTAAAGTATTGACTTCTCTTTCTTTTGAATCGAAACTCTCATCTTTGCAGAATCTTTCATTTGGTCGATATCTTGTTACCACTGAGAAATCAATTATCTCAATAAAATGGGCGGTGGTGTTGGGGGGCTGGGTCGTGCTTAATGAAAGCGAGTAACTGACTCCCCAGTGATACACCAGCAGATATTAAAGATGAATTCATCTTTTATGGGGGTAGGAATGGTGGCTTGATTGGAGCTGTGGGGACTGTCCCAATAGGGAGAATCGGGTGACAGGTTCTTGGTTGTTTGTGTTAGAATCAGAATAACAATGGTTTTATTATCCCGGAGGAAATTGCTTGTAATTACAGACTGTACAGTACACAACTATACAAGGCAAAAATAGACCGTACCACCTACAACAATTTCTATATAAAATAAGAATAACATATGGAGATATGTTAATATAAAAATACGTAGATTACGATGGTGAAAAATTTACACATTTTGCTGGCGAGGTATTGCTTGGGAAAAAAAAACAAAAAAATGGACATGCATTGATGAAAATAGGTGGCATTGCACATGTGCCCTGAGTGATTCTTCGGTTGTACGGTCTGACAGCCCCCACAAGGAATGATCTCCTGAGGCGCTCAGTGGGACATTTCACCCACAGTATGCCTTGATTTCTTCTGCTCTTTCTCACTGTCAGTGCACCTGTGCTGATTCCCGTGCCTGGATTCCCATACTTCCCCGTCTGCCAGCAATCCCACCCCAGTGCGTGTCCAGTGACCCCCGAAACGGCAAGCGCTGCCTTCCATTCCAGCACACCTCGCGGTCCCCCCTGTGCCCCATCGCACGTGGTTCAGCACCCGCAGCAATTCTCGCACAAATGCATACAAACAAAGTGTTCCGTACACTGAAAGCACATTACTAAGCACAGCTAAGCCCAAATAAAAAGGAACACATAACATTTTCATTTCCAAAGGAAGTGACAGCTTCTCTGATGAGGAAAAATACAGTTAGCATTCTGCAGCATTGAGTTAGCCATCTTACTTCTTCAGGTCTATTTCCTCCTTCAGACAGACCTTTGATCAAACTAAATGACAAGCACTGACTAATTTCTGTCCCTCCCCCCAGCCCTATACCCCCGATGTTATCAATTGACCTTCCCTTGTCCATTCATTCACTTGCCTCAGGATGTGATGAATTAAACGTAAGCGCCGCATGCAGATCGCGAATCGATCGCTTGATTTTCTCATTTCCCGACCTTTTGAAGATCGGGTGCTCCGCGTTTCATTAGCCCATTCCTTATTTCAGACGCAGACTCGGGAACCCGTTTCGCAGCGAACGGATTCGACGCAGGCTAAATCGGGATTCCATGCCTTCGAAGCTTGATGCCGGAGCTGAAATCATCAGAAGTGACCTTTCATCTGAATTGTCTTTACAGGAACATTGACGTTATGTCAACACCTAGACGCCAGCCCCAGGAAGTTACACGAGCAGATATAAGTCTGAAATTATATAGCCTGTCATGATTGTTAGGGGAGAGGGGAGGGATTCAGAAAACAGAAAACAAATTAGAAAGGAAGGTTTGCCGACGGGGCCGATGGGGATGTTAATAGCTGTCACATCACATCATGGTTTTGAGGAGAAGCTCTACTGCACTTTTTCCCCCCAAATTTTGTGGGCAATTTGCTCTAGCAATTTCCCCGATCTGGGAGTGCGAAGAGCGAATACTGTTCAGTCAACTCAGTTTTTTCTTATTTCAACAGCGCAGATCGTTAACTGATGAGCTACAGAGAAGGTGAAGGGGAGAGGAAGTCGCCAAGTCAGGCATGGAAGGACGCCACGTTGCATTCAAAGCTAGCGGCGAGATCCAGTTGAAATTATTTTGGGGCAGATGCTTTGAGTCCCTAGTACGGCGGCAACACGTTTCACGGGACGTGCGACGGATGTATGGGCTGAATCTCAGTGGCAGTTCTAAAAAAAAAGGAGGGGAAAAAACGACGTAAATGCGATATGATGTTCCTGTTAGCGGCGGCGCTGCAGCTGGCGCATCATCGCTCTATGCCGCCGACGCATTAAACCGAGTCTGTCATTATCCGTAAAGGAAAACCGAAACACACCAAACAGCAGCTGGCAGGTGAAGCTCTCGCAGCAGCTACCCATTCACCGTGATTCTGACTGCATTTCAAAGCCTGTGAGAACTGGCCTCAACCGCTCCCCAGCTGACGTTTTAAAAGCTGTGGAATAAAAGCACACCTCAGGAACGCATTTGAGAATGCAGCGGCGGGCCGAGCCGGCTGAAAGGCGCAGCCCGGAAGGCGACTGCTGAAGTGTCCTGCATGTTTGCTTCCGCCTGCCTGGCTCCCACCTTATCTCACCACGAGGCCCGCGCCGGGTCATGCCGAGTCGACCTCGGGGGAATCTCACCATCAGCTATGAATCAGCCACCCACATTGGCATATAAATCATTACACTGCCCCTCTTGAAAGCGTGGCCAGAAGCAGTGTTTCTTGAGGCGCACAAAACAGATAAACCCAGAGAGGAAACGATACACTATCCTGCGCCACACCTGACTGCGCAGCCGATGCAGCCAGGTTCATTGGCCGGTACAGGACTGGCAGAGGCAAAGCCAGCTGTGATTTTAATAAAGGAACCACTGGTGTCGGATTTCAGAGACCAGTTGTTTCAGATGGTGTCCCATCGGGCATAGAAGCTGGCACTAAGATTCCGGGCAGAGGTTTGAGGTTGTTAGTCTAATAGGGTGCTGGGAAACGAAAGAGAGAATCGGGGGGCGGGGGGCGTTGGTAAGGTTTGAAATGGGGGGAGGAGGGAGGTACCAGGAGCTAAGTCGTCGGCAGAGTGGTTCAGATGACACCTTGAAGACGTGGAAAGTGCAGGAATCAAAAGCTATTTAGGCATTCAGTCTGTCGCGCTCTGTGCCAAATTGTGCAGAATATAAACAGATTTGCTTCGCAGCAGAATTATAATTTATAATGTGGCGAGAATATAAATCCATCTAAGTCAGTGTTTTCCCCTTGGAGATTTTTTGAGTTAGCCTCCAATGGTCAATTCACTTGCATAATTTAAAATCTATACTTTCAAATATTTCTTCAAGGCCTGTCAGTGAGGCTTAGCTATTTAAATTCAAAGTAATGCAGTTGTGGCACGGTCACATAATTTGAAAATAAGTAAACTATATTTTTTAAGGTCTGAGGCATTATGGGTGAACTGACTGTAATGTGGATCCATCTGCAAATAACTCATCAAAAAAAAAAAAAAAAACGTTAGATTCTGATTTTATATTCTGTATTGCTGGGGTTCTGCAGATGGACAGACCTGTATTGCATAAGCCAGGCCATTAAAAATACATTTTTGGTAACATTGCCCCCGGCTGGAGGTGAGACACTGTACTGCCAGAACCCAAAAGGAAAGCGGACAGGTACGCTCCCGGTTCTTTTGGGTCACCGCCTGCTTTTTTAACTACAAGAGTTAAAAGAAAAAAATGGTAATGCTTTACATTAACTGCATTTTCATAATGCCTTCATGATGCATTTGTAGAACATTCAGTGAAACTTAATAATCTGGGGCGATCCTAGGGACTCTGGGGGCCCGAGGCAAAAAACTCCAGGGAGCCCTCTAATTCCCCCTTCCCCCATGGTCAAATTTATCACCTTTATGCAACTGTGAAGTGTAAATTAATAATATCAACAAAGAGAATTTTATCAACACATTTTCACTTTTGTGAAAAACAGAATACACAAATAAGCAGATTTGCAATGTATGTAAACCCACCGTCAGGGGCCCCACTCTGCTCGGGGCCTGAGGCCATTGCCTGCCCTTTGCTGTGCCTCTGTTTATAATGCATTCATAGAACATTCATAAGTAGCATGTAAATATTCCTGAACATTCTAACATACCTTAACAGCATTAATATACATTAATGACAAACGTTATATGGTTATATTATTATAATGTTTGTTATTATCATATAATGTTTGTTTTTAATGCTAATTAAAACTGTCAGGGAATGTTAGGGTGTAAAGGTATACTTACATGTTGCTTATGAATGTGCTATGAATGCATTATGAGGGTGCACTGAATGTTCTATGAATGAATAATGAATGCATTATGTAGGTGCAATTAATGTAAAGCGCTACCAGAAGAAGTTAACACACCATCAAGCCTGACATGAAAACAGGAGAGATGCTGGATTCAGGCTGGTTGCCATGGTACTGACCTCTGTCCTAGCAGATGAGGTTCTGAATAGGAAGCTCTCTTCCTTGCTTCCTTCTGCTTGTTCCAACAATTACTGTTAGTTCAAATGGTCTGTCCATCTGTCTATCTGTCCATTCACCTGTCCATCATTCCACCCAAGAAAACTCAATCCATCCATGGTAATTAACCCAGGTGTGACCAGTATCGCAATCCAGCAACCACTGTCCATGAGACATTTACTCGGTAAGCAGGACGCCAGTCTGTAGCAGCACCACCAGCAGTAATAACAATAACAAATTACTTTCACTTTTCACAATAAATTACTGTGTGCAAGAAACATTGTTGTGTTTGTATTTTAGGCTAAATGACTGCTTCAAACAGAAGAATATGATTTAATAGCGGTCATTGGATGGCTTTAAATACATTGCAACACAAAAGATAACCGCTGTTAGAAGGGAATGAAAACGAATTTAGCCTGTCTGATTCGGTTTGGCCAGCAGCTCGGGCCTCGCAGACTGTCCTGTTACGCCGCCGCCCATTCCGAGTGCTTCCTGTGACTGATGCCTATGTAGCCACACGCCAGGCGACCAAAGGGAACAGAGGCGGCCAGACTGATATCTCGCAGTGCCGCTCCTGTTACGCTGTAGATCTTACGCTGGCCATCTGTCTGAGGCACAGGTGCCGTTTACCAGGAAATCGCTCTTTTCCCATGAAACACAGGAATGTGTGTCAACAGCATGTTTGTGCTCCTGAAATGACCTTCCAGTAGGGATCCTTTAATGCAAGGCTTTACCCGGGCCAAAACCCAGGGGCCCCAGCTAACCTTGTTTAATAGAATTTTAACCCCTCCCCCCATTCACAACTTTTAGTTACAAATAGCTAAGGGGTATTAAGGAAGCTTAATGTACTTCTGCCTTTCAGCTAAAACATACACCTAACACTGTCCAATAACACTGGGTCCTGTCAGCCAATAACATTGGGTCCTCAGGACTGGAATTGAGAATCATTGTTTTATTATTGGCTGATTGAGAGGTCATCCCCAAAACCCGCACCCACACCGGCCCTCCATGGAACAGGTTCCCCACCCCTGCTTTACTGTATCAGTACTTGCAATGCTGTGATTTCTTTCTACCGGTTTATTTTCTTGACTTATCTACATGGCCGAAGGCCCTACGTACCACCATCCCACTGCAAAGCGAGTCCGATGATAGATTCAGACAGAGAGGATGCTGGGAAATCTTGGGATATGCAAGAGGTGTATTGTAGGGCAGCAGTCTGCCACATTGAGAGAGCAGAGCTGGAGGGTTCCGTCAAACCGCGAGAGTTTAGTTTATTTTAGTTAGTCACCCAGCCCTCAAAGATTTCCTTTATAAAACAATGAACATAAAATGAGGTTGTGGCCCCTTTAAAAATCTAATGGAAGCATAAGGCTCACAGGCACGTCGCTGTGGTATTGGTGTCACGGTTAAGATGAACAAGTTCAACTGAAGCCAGTCAGTACACAGCATAGCATTTATTTTAAGGGCATTCCAATACCGTGGCTGCTGTTCGTTAAATTTGACAAAGCTGTACAGTGTGCAAAGCTACCTTCAGCTGTCTCTGTAGACAGCTAAAAGGAAACAAGGAAAAACCTTTAAGGGGTTAAAATATGTGGACACACCACACCTCACTGCCTCAAACTCTCCAGCAACCTCTTGAATATGCCTGGCTGAGCCGGTTTAACTCTTATAAACGATTTGATCAAAGCGGTCAGTTGGCATCTTTTGGCAGGGGGCTGATGGTCAATGTGACATGGTAACACAAGACTATTCCAGATGATCCAGGCATCATTCTGCCTGCTGCTGGCCCACGATATCCAGAGCTAAATAACAAACATTTAAAAACCAGTAAATTCAGTGAAACTCATGTGATGGGTGCACATAAACAGAGTTCCGAAACCACTGTCCAAAAAGCAGACTGTACCACTCCATGTCTTATTACTTTAATTATTACATCCACAAAAATAAAATAAAAATGTACTCCCCGCTTTGATATAAAAACATCAGTAATCACACTGGCGAATCCCCCACCGTCCTTCAGGGGTTTCTGATACAATATCGCCATCTGCTACAATGCAATTAAAAAAAAAAACTAACATGCTGAAATTTGCTACCCAATTTGCAGTACTTGTTGCCTGAGCTCTCTCACAGTGTAAGCACAATCCCCCTAATTTTCCTTTTCCTGTGCTTTTACCCGGCGATTAAGGAAAACATCGACGGCGCGATCACCAGAGGTTGAGACGAGACCTGCCACTCAACGGAATACAATAGTGAACTAAAGGATGCAGGTGGTCAGCAGATTGAGGCACCGGCTCTGTGATTCTGACCATCTCCGTAAAGGATGCTAACGAAGGCGGCGGGATGGACAAGGCCGCAGCCATGCATTGATTAGCTGCGCTCCAGTAAGCAACTGCCCAGCGTTTTTGCTGCCTCAAGAATGCGGCGTGAGCGGCCGAGGACAGGAAGGGCAAGAAGGGGCGTGGCTTTAACGACTGACGAATAGCGTTACTTCTGGGCTGAAGCGCTGGGTCCTGCCTGATAAATCTTCTGACCCATTAAACCTGCATTCTGAAAAGCGTTATTAATTGCCCGGGTACCGTGAATGGTTGCATTAATTTCTCCCGCTTTTTATATGGATCGCTCCATTCCAGTTTGGAAAATCATCTGCATTTGCTTAACCTCTTACCTAACCATATGTCTACCCCAATTTCCTCTCCACTTTGATACGCCGCGCACATGTTCACTCTTCTAGAAACATTACTCAGAATCATCTTGATTTCACGGAAGCAAGCGGTCAGACTCTGAGTTCAAGGAGAACTGCATTTTGGGGAAAGGGTGCTCTCAACACAATAAGGCAACGGCTTCTGTATTACTATAGCAGAAATATTTCCCTCTTCCACCAGAACGTGCAAACCGATGGAGAGCGGATATGGCAACCAGCTGCCAGTTTGGGTTGTGGGTACACCAGTCCCCCCCCCTTCAGCTCAGCTCCGGAATTTCAGCACAGAGTCTCTCATATAGCCCAGTCATTAGGAGGATACAGACAAAACACCACCATTTATAAACATGGTGCCACACTCGGGAAGTCTGATCTTAATGATTTTCAGATAGCAAAGTGTTTCTTTGGAATGATGAAGCCTTGTTACATCACAGTAGATTGCCTGAGTGCTACTTCATTTTATCTGGGCCATTGATCACTGTGAACTCCTTTTACTATGATTAGTAAGGAACACATTTTTCTAGAATACATTTTTTCTCTAGAATGTAAAGGCTTTTTAAAATGGATATGATACGGGACATCTATCATCACCCCTGACAACTCAGTTATGCAACATTTTTGTAAATGGAATTAGTCCATTTATCTTACATAAGTTCCCATATTCAATGTAGGTGAGCTTGGAGTCTCTCCCAGAAATAAAGGGCACAAGGCAGAGGACACCCTGGATGGGATTCCAGTCCTTATCAGCGCATAACCAGGACAACATAGAGCTAGCTAGGCACCTAATCCACATATCATTGAACCCGTGGGGGGAACCCAGTGGAGCATGAGTGAACTGCATAGAACCAAAAAGTGCGACCCACAAACCCACAGCCTTGGGGGTGTGAGGTGGTGGCACAGCCCGCTGGGCCTCTGCACCACCCTCTATTGCTAATATGATTAATTATTAATATCATATTCTCTCTTTTGGCAGAGCTTGGCAATGAGCCTCAGCTAATTCTCTGCACTGTATCACAGCTGCCCCGAATGATACGGGAATTTTAATGACCAGCCATTATCCTCAACAGCCCCTCCGAACTCCTGGAAACATTCCAGGGCTTTGAACTAAGAGATGGATTCAGGTGTTTCAAGATGGTAATATAAAGGGTACTCTGCAAACTAATGTGCTGGTTAATGCGCTTACTGATTTCCTGCTGAAGGGTTGAGCATGGATTAATAAATCCAGATGATAATAAATACTAAAAAAAAAACTGTTTAGTTGTTTAGCAAAAGTCAATTATTTTTACGATGATTCATTTCTCCCGTATCCTAGTGTTGTACATCCGACCATAACTAATATTTTCCATCCGGCGTGCTCAATAATTATTTATAACGTTGGCAATAAAAGGTTAATGTGAAAATTCTAATGATAATCATCACTGTAGCAATTAAAATTAATGAAAAATTATGAAATTTAGGAACTTTTTCCACTAACCGCTCCAGCAGAATACATACTTGTGATGTGATGCACTGTTGTGATAGGACACCAACACTGTTCAGGGCTACACAAAACTCTTGTGTATAACAGGCCTTTCGGGTTACAGGCCAGGATCCTCATTATGTCACTAATGTTGAGACCTGTCGTTCAGTGGCTAACCGGACTTGTAAATTCAGGAGCTAGGCTGGAGTAACTGTGATGTGTACTACGTTTCCTGATGATTACCTTGAAATAATTACGTCAGAAATAAATAACAGCTAGAGCAGTGCACCACTGACATGGCAGACAGTATAAGAAGTGGGAGTTCTGTTGGGCATGTTAACTATGTGGACAGGAGCAGTGGTGGTGTAATCGGTTAGGGAAGCTACTGTGTAATTGAAAGGTTGACGACTCGAGCCTCTGACCCGCAAGTACCACTGAGCCAGAGCAAGGTACTGCCCCCAAGCACTGCTCCCCGGGCCCTGAAATAGCTGCCCACTGCTGTGCCACAATAGCACATGTGTTAAATGCAGAGGATACATTTCACTGTGGTGTGTCAAACAATGACAATTAATCACCTTTCACATCAAAGCAGTTTTGTTTTAAATCCACAGCCATAGTGCTACCGGTGTCTAAGGGGATGTAGGTGTGATCACAACAGAAACTTTGATACTACAGTTTGCGGCAGGCACTTGATTTTTCACTTGAGAGACGTGCTGAGCGAAGGCTGTTGTCTGTGATGAAATATCAGCCGCAGAATGACGGCGGGATGCTCAGTTTGGCTCCCGGCCAGTCGCCACTCCGTCTCCGCGGCGATGCGCTACAAATGCCGCTTCCTCAGTCGTCTCGCATGCCCCCCCCCCCCTTCTTATTCTCTCCACCTCCATTCGGCGGGCTCTCGTCCTTCAAAGGGGGCAGAGAGGAAGCTGCTCTGGATCCCGCAGGCTGGCCGCTCCGGCAGCTCGTTAAAGAAGCACGCTGCTGCCCGCCAGACACCTCCAGGTCCCGGAGGTATGAAAGTGATACTTGGGCCCGACGTTCTCCGACGTCCAGCTGGCGGACGAGATAAGCCGCTCGGACGAGCATGCTTCGTCGCTGGCCTGCAACATGACAGCCGCGGGTGGGAATCTGCAGCTCATCTTTGCCGGGATGCTCCAAGAGGGGACAATGTGTTAGACCCGGAGCGCCCGCCATCAGGGCATCAGTCACCCACCCCTCCAAAGACTCCCAATGGAAACTCTCCAAAACAGAATGCACAGAACTTCATCCACCATGTTCCCGCTCGCTTTACATTTACCCAACGTCTAATTCTGCGTATGCATGATAGCAGCGTACTGCAGTTAGCTTCACATAAAAACAAAACTGATGACAATCAATTAAAATCCTCACCAGGATATAAATTTTCTAATGAATTATTTGCTCTGGGTATTCTGTCCTGGATGTCCCCTGCTCCAGACTCACAGCACTCTGCACTGGATAAATGGTCTGCAAAGTAGATGGATGATTGGATACTGTAATGTCGACTTTTTTTATGTGTGGGTTCCTTTCTCGAACATTCCTGCCCAATCTGGGCATTCCTGCTTTTGGTACAGTACCTGTCCTCCCGTCGTATTACAGCCAGCAAACGAAGCTAAATAACCCTCAAAGTCTCAAAGCGTAATCCCCACTGCCACTGCTAACTGTCTGTAACTTAATGTTTTAAAATAGTCATTATTAAAGCCATCTGTTACAGTGGCTTCTTGTCCTGTTTACATGGTTATTATGTGTCAGTGGCAGTGTAAGAAGCAATTAACACACACACACACACACACACACACACACCTATCAGGCGGAATTAAAACCTGTTAATTACAGGTATAGTTCCATTTGCCGTAATCATTACATCTTGATTTAAAATAAACAAGGTGTGCCACTTCTTTTCAAACTCTTCATATTAACTTGATTTAAGAATAGCCAGGATAGTACATATTTCTGTTCAGGCTTTTAAAATAGAATTAAGTGGATTATATGTCCAATTAAAAAGCACACACATGCACACATGTTTGTCTTCCTATCTTTGTTCATTTCTATAGCAAAAACCCTAATCCCAACATGAAACCCTTAATCCCTACCCAGGCCTAACCTTAACCATGAGTAACCAAACTAAATACAAGACTTTCTGCATTTTTACTTTTTTGTGGTCACTGATTTTTGTGGGGACCTGGAAAATGTCCCCACAAACTTAAAAGTAGCAGGTTTTGCCACATTCTGGGGACACATGGTCCTCACAATGTGGTAAATACAATCCCATACACACACACAGACTACATACAGGACATACACACACATATATGTGTGTGTGTTTCCAAGTTCTTAGTGAGATTGCATTTAACTGATGCAAACATTTCAAATACGGCTGTCTCAGGGCAGTTCAGAGGGACTCGGGACAGCAGTAGAACTTCACTAAAGAGTGAGGGCCAATCTGCTGAGAGATGCGAATGATCTCCTGTCCCGTGGGCATGGAGCATTACCCATGACAGCACTCACACTACAACCATCCTTAACAGTTCTCGGTGGTTTGCATCTAGCCTGGCACCATTAAAACTCGCCAAATTAATTTCAGAGGTCTTTCAGCTGAGTGGAGCTGGATGGGATGACAAGACACTGCTTACCTCTGGACCTGTTACTGGCTCCTGTACACGTCTGGCAACACTCACAGTACACAGTGCAGCGTAATTCATTTATAATTCCATCCATTCATTTTAAAATATGTACTTATCTGTCTATAGGAGCAGAGTAATTTGGACTGACAGCCCATGGTACATGATGCAGTGTACACCCTTGGATGGGATGCCAGTTAACTGCAGAACAGAAAAACACATGCACACACTGAGAGTTACGCAATCGCCACGTCTGTGGCATTGTGGGAGGAACCAGCTGCGAAAAGCTTAAAGGGTAATCTACTTATTTACTCAATTAATTCTATTTTTACCATATCAGCTTAGTTAATTAGCTTGTTATGTAATTTAATGGAATGGTTAATATATACATTTACCTTTCCATGGTGCAAAAGTTTGAAAATCTTCCATGCTGTACTTCAAATTAGATTTTTAACTCGCCAGCATGGGCACAGATTGCTGAATGCATCAGAGCTGAACTGAGCTGGGAAAAAAATACAAAAATGAACTACAATAACAAGATATTAAGCAGACCAGCAGAGCTTTACTCTGAGAATGACAATCTGAATAGCTTGTTTCTCACATATTGTTTAGTTTGCGTTCTTTATTAGTCGTTAATGTTCAATTTGTTTTATTGGTCAATATCAGCATTGGATTAAATTGTTTATTTTTTATATTGTTCATTTCTTGCCTTGTTTCATGGTCTGTATTTTTGCATTGTATGGTCTGTATTTTTGCATTGTATGG
This sequence comes from Petrocephalus sullivani, assembly GCA_026780845.1. Classification (NCBI taxonomy): domain Eukaryota; kingdom Metazoa; phylum Chordata; class Actinopteri; order Osteoglossiformes; family Mormyridae; genus Petrocephalus; species Petrocephalus sullivani. The sequence continues at coordinate 771,934 of JAODKM010000103.1, read as the reverse complement.
ACTGAATTTTTGCATTGATTGGACTGTATTATGTAGTGTATATTGTTTATTTTTCTTTATTTCTTCTCTAATTAACCACCCTTTTATGCTTGTCTTTTTAAAATCCATTTTTAATTAATTTTCCTTTCTGTGGTTGTTTTCGCTTTTCTCTTCAAACCTCTCATAATGTTTCAAGTTGTGCTCCATTCAGTCACTTGAGCCTGAAGTCACCCTTCCCGGGAAGGGCCTATAAGCCTGTCTTGACTTTGAGGGTTAAAGTGTGTATTTACAGTTACTAATTACTTTTTAGAGGAGTGTCTACCCCACTTTTGACTGACTCCTTGTTCAATGACATTCCTTGATTTCCATGTATTTACTACTTCACTTTCCAGCGTATTTAATCAGCATTTTTGTATTTTACTCTGTCAAAGTATATGATCTACAGACTGATCTACAGAATAAAGTTAGAGATCAGGGAGGGAATTTGACACAGTAGGATGAAAATGGAATTTCAATGAGATTTTTTTCCCTTTCTGATTTTTTAAAGTGTTGTTTTATTCTTCTCTGTTTCCTTTTAAAATTCAGACTCTTGCTGAATATTTAATGGCATGGAGAGAACAGCAGGGTCTAAGGATCATGACTTTGTTTCTATATTCAACAGACGGGCAGGAACACACACACACACACATACACACACACATGCAGGCAGGTATACACACACACAGACAGCTGACCTATATACAGATCACATACATCCAGAGTAAATGTAGCACAAACATCACAAAAACAGACTACATTTGCGATCAGTGACACAAGCAAATATCCCCTCCTGTGAGCTTTTGACTCTAATATTCATGAACCATTTCCTCTCACGTACGCAAAATGTTTCTGCTGTCTGCCCGCCTGGGAAAGAAGCCGAGGACCACAGCAGATATCGACAGAGGCAGATCGATGTAGTCCTCAAGGAACCTGTCAACTGAACCCAAACAAAGGCCGCTTCATTAAGGGGGAACTTCTTATCATAACCTTAATAATTCTGTGCCAGAAATATCCTCTGGAGTAAAGCGAGGAGGACAACTGAGAGGGAATGCTACAATGCCAAATAATCAATGCTAGTTCAATTCATTTGTATGGAGCGACCTTCGCAACACAGTTGCCCAAGAGCACTTTACATATACATATATAAACACACAGCACACAACACAAAAAGAAAAAAAACTAGAATACAGGGAAGGACTGTATATAAACCCCTTTTGGGTTTGGACTAGTAGGGAAAGAAAACCCTTGGGGTCCAAGGTCAACTGACTGCCCACCCCCCAGACATGCCAGCCATAGAAATTCAATTGGATCTCCAAATATGAACAGGTACTGTGGATAGGTAATGTTCAGCTGTCCTTGCACTGGTCAAACAACTAGCCTGTCCCGGAGACACAAGTGGAGGGTTATAATATGCACTCTAAGCATTATCTGGTTCTGGGAGCTGTTGAGGTGACACGTCCCGGTGCTATTATCAGAGAGGTGTTCAATTTGAACGGACGCACTCCAAGAGCACGAAATGGCTGAGGGCCGGCCTGTGTGATTGAAGGCCTTCGCCATTATGCCCTGGACAGAGTGAAGTTATAAAAAAGTGATGGGATGAGGGCAAATTGATTATGAAGGACGGCTGCCTTCATGTGCTGAGATATCAGGATTGATTTGTATCTCCCTTTACACTGGCTATATGCTCTTATACAAGGTTGAGGCAGATTCAGGCAGCCTCATCTGTCTTGCTACAGACTCAGGGAAATATTTCCAATACGCAGCAGAGGTGCTTCTTATTGTTTCCTCTCCACCTCTTACAGAAGCTGGGAAAACAGCGTTAAAATCTGGTATATCTTTACACCTCACTGGGCAATTCATTGGGAGGTCTCGGCTCAGAATCCATTTGAGCTTGTATTGCAGGTCGGGGCCACAAAACAAGCAAGAAGAGTTTATTTTGTTTTGCTGATACTTTAACCCAGTGTTTCCCAACCCAGTCCTCGGGGAACCCCGGACGGTCCATGTTTTTGCTTCCTCTCAGCACCCAGCGCTCCTGTACCAGGTTCTCTGTGTTTCTGATTGGCTGGGAGCTGGGAGGAAGCAAAAATGTAGACTGTCCGGGGTTCCCCGAGGACTGGGTTGGGAAACACTGCTTTAACCCATGCTTGCACCATCCATAACCGCTTACCCAATACAGGGAGGGTACCCCAGAAAACATGGGGCACAAAGCAGGGGACACCCTGGCTGTAAATCCATCAGAGGGTACAGACATACTAAGGACTACTTAGAGACACCTAACCCACTTAATGAATGGTGTGATTTTAGAGTGTAGGATGCCACATGCAAAAAGGATTCAATCCCTCAACCCTGGAGGGGTCTTTCTACAGCACTGCCAACAGAGCCACCATGCCACCCTTAAACACACTAAAGGACATAAACAATTCAGAGCTTCGTTGATTTATTTTTATGACTGTACATTTTCTTATTATGTCAATTAACATAACTCCGTTTTTCCATTTGTATATAGCTTATTTTGAGCACCGCTCCCGTTCTTGAGTGCGGGCACCCATTTTCCCCACTTAGGAAACCACCCTGAAGTTTTACGTCGAGTTTTAGCTTCCTTAAAACGGCTGGGTAACCTGTTTATTACCGAATGCGTCTTTCTGGAAAAATGACACTGACAGACTCTGCGAGCTTGAAATGCATATTTAATAGGTGTTGATCATCCACAATCATTGAGAATTGATTTATAATGCATCCTCTTTTGTGAAACAACGCAGTTTTTTTGCAATATCGTCATAGCTGACCGGTGACTGAGGAGTTGATTATGCTGCCTTAAAGGGGTATCGAATGATTTTGCTTTGCAGCACTCGAGTTGTTTAATTTGGTCTCTGTATAAACTGCTAATATAAATGGCAAAAAAAAAAACATTTTAAAGTTAATCAACAACTCGTGCGTTATTTAAGAATATTCAGCTTTATAATTATCCAAATGCCAATACGACATCTTAAAATATTACTGCCAGCACTTGTTAAATGCGTATCTCTTCAGCCTGCTAAATACGTAATGCGCAATTATAACACTAGAGGTTGCTGTTGCTCCCCAAATACGCGTGGAAAAAAAGAAGGGCGATGTATTTTGCTCTTTCATCCTTTAATAAAAACAAAGCAGTGTTTTTTTTTTCATTTCAGTTTCCAATTGCATATCAAACTTGGCGAAGCTGTAACGCCTGCCAGGACACATCAAAGGCAGTGGGAATGTGCTTGACCGGCCTGTATACCTGTATCCCTGTATGCTAGCCTGACTGCTGTCTCTACACAAGGGTCACAGTCCTCTGCAGCCTTGTCCAGCTCTGGCCTGTGCCTGGAACTACCATTTGCATGTGCTCAGATATAAAATACCTGTATATTTACTAAAATAAATTGCATTTTCTACTGCTGCTTCAGTGTCATTAAGCATTTCATCTACGATCTGCCCTGGCCACTTATCCAGGGTGGTAGTGGTGCCCACACCAGCAAGTATGAGGTAGAAGACACCCTGTATAGAAAGCCAGCACATGCTGGCACAATCACACACTGAGGGCAGATCAGAGTAGCTGGAGGAAACGCAGGGACACATGGAAACTCTAGCCTCAAAGGAACAGGGCCCGGAATCACACCCACAGTCATGGACTTGTGCCATCCACTACAGCCCTTCTTAAAAAGCCAGCAGAGACCAGCATAATTTCCATGCTGGTTAATGCTAGTGTAGTTGGTGGACCAGCTGCACATGAAGCTGATCCACCAATTATATTTCATTAATGATGCTGGTCCTCTAGCACCAAAACTCGACATATGCTGATATGCCCAGCATGCTTTATGCTAGTGATGCTGGTAACCAGCTATGGTCTATGCTCTTTCTTGTCAGTTTGGGGGGATAGTGCTGTGCCCACTTGTGTATATTTTTATAGCTTAGCATTTGATTGAAAGTCATTCTTACCCCAATGCTCAAACTAAAGCTCAGGTCAGCTCACTTGCAGATGAGTCTGTCTGAGCCTGACTCTGAATGGGCAGCCCGAGCACAGTGACCAAAGACGTAATGCTAGGTTGCCCCGCCCATGCCTGATTCTGAGCAGTCACCATGGGAGGACAAGGTGCCTGTTAATGTTGTCACCGGCCGAATCCATGGTGAGATGACGAGGCTGGGGTGAGACGGGCATTCCCCTGCACTACCCTCACTCAGACAGACACCACCAGGCAGACGCTGAAGCAGCAGTAGCAGCACAGTGAGTGGATCTGTGCGTGGATCATGTTTATATCACATCGTGGGGACCAAATGTGATAAAAACCCATTATCTTATGTTGTGAGACCATTTCTCAGGTCCCACAAAGATCTATGCATGCAATCAAAAAACGAAAAATACCAAAAGTCTCATATTTTGTTTGGTTACTTATGCTTAAGGTTAGGACTGGGTAGGAGTTAAGGATGTCATGTTGGGATTAGAGTTTTCCCCATAGAAGTGAGAGTCCTCACAAATATAATTACAAACATGCATGTGTGTGCATGTGTGTGTGTGTGTGTGTGTGTGTGCGTGTTCTTCCCAATAGGCCTCCTCACTAGCTGTTGCATGGTAACCAAACCGGTGCCAAAGCTAAGGCTTAAAAAATAATAATACAAAATCTGAAGTGGCGTGGCAGTGAGATAAATGGATTAACATGCTTCTCTGTTTAAGAGGTCGCAGAGGTCGCGTGGACTCAAAAGCATGAGGCAGACACTTGAAATGAAAAATATTAATGAGGAAGAGTAAGAAGCCGGTCAGGATGACTGAAGACAGCTATGTTAACATTACTCACCTTGAGAAATGGATGTGGAGAGTGACTCTCAGACTGTCAGAGCCAGGAGGATACATGCACTTTTAATATTATCAATTCCACACTCATTCCTAAAAGCTGAGAACATCAGGTATCATAAATGTTATACCTATTGTGTGCTGTAAACCCAATCAGAGACAATGTTGAGGGGTTACAGCATTTGACTCCATGATGAAATAGTTAACACAGAATTAATTGCTTGCTCCTTAAATGATACTAGCTATAGCAATACATGCCATCACTGAGTAATCCTCTCATTATAGGAAAAGCATTAAAGTTTCGTCCCAGTTAGAGACA
>JAODKM010000103.1:740591-757971 GCA_026780845.1 Petrocephalus sullivani | reverse complement strand
CCCCTGAGAAAAAAAAGCCCACCCCCCCCCCCCCCCTAAAGTCTTTGAAGCAAAGGCATGTCGATGCACACATGGGAGACGTCAGATGTGGGAGAATCTTCAGAAGAACGTTGGAATTTGTATCGATACCGTGAACGCTAAACAACACGGTAATTTAGTTGGTCTGCTCTTTGTTTGTTGTAATGTACCTAACCTTCTTTTTTAATCTGAAGCCTTTGGGATGTACTGAACCCTGCATCTATGCCAGAAAAGCTGTGGAGAACTTTGGGGAAGCCTAATCTACACCGGCAGGCCTGACGTCTCCACATGAATCTTTTGAAAGGGAATAATAAATGGGATGCACGTTCCCAGCTCGTATTTCATTCGCCGGTTACATCTCCTTGTGTAGATCACTTATTACCATTTGAGTTGTCCTTGCCTGATGAACATATTCATGGTGGCATTCAGTTGTGGGGGTGGCTGGTGGGAGGTGGTGGTAGTGGGGGGGGGGGCCTGTACAGAAGAAGTGTATGTTTGTGCGTATGCTCGCTCCGGGGGCTGTGTGACAAAACAATTCTTAAAGGTCACAACACAGACCCTTGTTGAGCGTGAAAAATAGGGACAGGCTGTAAGCCGGATAAGGCGGTGGGGGGAGCAGGCTCATGCTGTGATTTCCCCACGAGGTGCCGTCTGAGATCTCCATGCAGCAGAGATTTCGGTTCTGCCGTTTCTTGTACTGTGAGGTTTCCCATCTGCTGTCAGAAGCAGCTACAGTCCAGGGCCTTTCCCATTGTATCCATTGTCCAATCACAGTTGGGTTGGATCAGCGTGTGACTCTGTGGGCTAAGCCTGTGATTGGAAGGTTGCTGGTTTGAGCGCAGGCTTTGGCAGAACAGTCACATGTATTGAGCAAGGCCCTTAACCCCCAGCTCTAGGGGTGCAGCATGCTGACTTACCTTTCACTTTGACCCCCCCAAGCTAACTCTCTCCTGCATATATATCTGGGTGTCTCAGGGAGAGCAAAATGGGCTGGAGAAGTAATGAATTTCCCCATGGATTAATGAAATATCTCTATTCTATTCTATTCTGTTCTATTCAAGACCTATCCCTGGAAGCACAGAGTGTGAATCTGTGCCCCCCCCCCCAGATGGGAGGCCAAAGCACTGCAAGGCTTTAATAGTGGGAATACAAATAGTTTGGAGGCCTTGAATCAACAAGTGGCATTACTGCTAAAGTTTCACTGATAACATGCATTAGTGCGATGTGCTCGATTTCACAGCATGTTTTGAACGTGGCGCAAAATCACACCAAACATCAGTTATTACATTACTTGAACACAACGGGGGTAGGTTGGTAGCGGTAGCTTGGGTAGGTATATACGTGCACTCCGTAGACCCATGGGTCCAAAGCCTACAAAACTCAGAGAAGTTCCACATTAGTGCCCCACCTCTCCATAGTTGTTTTTTTGCCTGCTTCATAAGTGAAAAGATAGCATGAAGAGACCAGCATGCAAACCCCCCCTACCAGAGGCCACTTTGGGCTTTCCTCCTGGGGGGGTGCAAGTTGAGAAAGCCAAACTATCACTTGTCCAGATAAGTAAATTAGACAAAAATAGTAAATACATTTACAGTAAATTATGATGACACATTAGTAACACTTGCCACATTTTGAAATATGACTCTACAAAAGAATTTAGTTTTATTAAACTTAATGTTCAAATGGTATTTTCATCTGACCAGTAGGGGGTGCAGGTGACCCCGGCACACCCAATGAAATCGCCTACGTCCCCTACCCTAGGATTTTGAAAATAAAGTCACGTCAGAATAGCATGATGGCTTCAAGGACCGGCCAGACCACATGGCTGGCAGGTCCAAGGATTTATAGGCGATGGGGGTTTTTTTGTGAGGAATCGTGTCGTATCTGTATGTATGGTGTCCAACAATCAGTACACGGCGAAGATCTATGACGGATGTCAGGGTACCGTCTGTACACCCAGACACCGCGGGAGTGTTTTCCCTGCCCCTGTGTCTCGAGCGACCACCTGGACGCTCCGGAGAATGACGCCATGCGGCTGACCCTGGGAGCAGATGGCGAGGGTGGGTTCCGTGGCGGGCGGCACGCAGGCATGCTGACAGCGTGGGTGCACGTGTCGCGCGGACGCCACGCGTGTGGCCGTCAGTCACCGCGGCCGCACGCGGGGCCGCCACGCTATGCTATGACACCTCCCACGCATGGACCTCACACACGCACGCGCAAGCCTTGCGCGAATACACACACGCCCAAAGTAAACATACCGTCACAGGCATCAGGGCCTGGACCCTTGCCAAGTAGACAAGGAGAGATTGCACCCAGTGTACAGAAAGGCCTACTGTAGATATTATATATCTATAGCTAAGTAGCCAGAACAACAATGCAAACAACTGAAAGCAAGCAAATCATATAACAATTAGCTACATGTCAATGATCCAAATATGTAACCAGGGGTCAACACCATGGTGAATTCTGATTGTGATTTTGATCAAAATGCAATTTCTTACCTTGAATATGGTATATTTTAAAATATAGCCTATACAGTTTTTTTTTTCTTAATCCAAACACACACACAGGAGTCTTGCCATGGACACATTTATCTATGTACGGGCAGGTTGAAGATCCCTGCGCGTGACTAATAAAGATCAGCGGCTAATGGGGTTTGAGGCCTTTTAAGCTTAGTTTTAACTGTTTGCTACTGAAGAAAAGTTGTGCATATACTCGTTGTTAAATAGCTGGAAGAGGTAGGCCAAGCATATCCTGTCACGTTCAATGCTAATAAACATTTTTAATAGAAGATATAAAATTGCACTTTCCAGTTGCATGGTAACCCTGTCCTCATTTCTTAGCCCTGTCATCCAAACTGTATTAAATATTAATACACACTGGCTTTTCTGACACCAGAACCCCGGCTACGTTGTGGTCCATAATTGCATTATACATGAGCAGAGTGCAGCTTCTGCAGAGCTGCCTCGGTGCCAACAGTGGGGTCCAGCAGAGCTGACAGTGGGAGAAAAAATAAATAAATTTAGCCAGCAGTTTGTAACTTCTCAGAAAACACAGTCATTCTACATCAAGTAAAGTCAGGTACGGTAATTATTCCGATAAATAAAGCTGGAAGTCTCTCCCCCCCGTGCCCCCAGCTCCTTCTCACACACAATTAATTGTTTAATGACATGCCTGCACATAATTTCAGGCAGCATTTAGGAAGCAGAGGATACGAAGCGGAAGTTAATTGACATTCGGTGTTCTGTGCCGCAAGAGCCACTGGCCTTCATTATCAGTGCGGGAAGTAGCAGCAAGCAGTGGGAAGTCAGGAAACGGTCTGAAACACGAAAGAAGGATGAGGTACCCAGCTTTCCGACGGACCTGATCTAGTCCACAGGCTCAGATCCGGGCTTTCTAGCCATGTTCAAAGAGCCCGAGATTCTCATTTCCCTTTTATAAATTCTGGTGGGCTGCTGCAGATGGAACGGTGCTCCAGACCATTATCTGCCTTGAGTACATCGTCAGTGCGGAGCTGAGGATGAGAGTGACTCTCTGCCATTACTCAGGTGAGACTCGTGCCAGCTGATGCACCGAGGAACACGAGCGGCTGAAGGACATCCGAGCCACATGTTCATCGTCCTAAATGCCTCATACTATGGGCACATTTTGAAGGTAGATCGAACAACCAAACCCGGTGCCAAATGCTGACAACACAGCTCTGCTTCATTCGTAATTCTGGCAGAAGGCCCCTTAATGTAAGAGGAGGGTTTGCTGATTGGTCTGACCAAGGGCATAGGATACCCTACTGATGCGAAGGGTTTGATACTTTGGGGTGGGGTGGGGGGGGGGGTGAACTTGAATAGGTGAAGTGAAGGTCATTCCCTGTCCATCTCCTGGCTGTAGCTGTTCCTCACATGTCAAGTGGTCAAGTGACCTTTTATTAACCAATCAATGGTCATGATCAGAGAGCCGCAGAACCTATAAAGCATGTCCATGACACATCAGATACAGCTCAAATCAGGAATGTTATATAGAATTGATAAAAATGACAACAACCTCCTCTTTCAACTGGTGGTCCGATATTTCAGTGCAAATGGATTTTCACGATGAAATATTTCACATCTTTCCGTATTTATTGTTTGATACAAAAGGCATAAAAATATATAAATAAGTATAATACCCGGCGGAAACACTGGAGGTAGGATAGCTGGAATAAGAGTGAGAAGCAGCGTGGTCACAGGTAGTTCAGGGCAGGTGACAGCTTGTTGAAGGCACCTTTCAAAAAAGGGCAGGAGGTGCCCTTTAAGTGAGATGAATGGACTACCAGCAGGAATGTTTTTAATGGTCTCCGGTTGCATACCTAACCTTTCAAAGAGTGTGCAGACATACCATTGCCGGTTAGACTTTTTATTGGCCTAATTTTTGCCCAAGTGTGATTTTCTCATATATTCTTTCACAGAGACATTGGACGTCTGTCGTGCCTATAATACTGTCGGTACATTACATCTCAATGCGGGCGGAAAAGGTCTTTCAAGTGGCTTGTTAAAATCTTGTTAAGACCTTAGTGCCCAAGCCTATTCCGAGTATTACTGAGAAAAAGTCTCAGATAATCAGAATATGGCTTAATTAACCTTCTTTTCTGGACATTATGTTTGCGTACAGTAAAAAAACTATGTAACATTAGAACACATGCCGATTAAAAAGTAACACAATGAAAAAACGAACAAGATTGTTTTCTGTTCTTCAAAAAAGTTGCTGGCATCTTGTTGGACGGCTAGAAGATCACCACTGTGGTTCCCAAAGCTCTCCTTAGGGGCACCTCAGCCTTTCCAACAGTATCAGAGTCAAATCCATGGCTGTGTTTTTCCAAATACTGCGGTGACTTTAGGAGAGGTATTGAAATAGTTAAACTAACACACTTTGACAGACCTAATATCATAGTAATATGTGCACAAGAAGATCATTTAAATATCATTTACAGTAACACTTTCTATGAAGCCCATATTCATAAAGCTTAATAACTGTTCTTATAATTCATTATAGTGCATTCATAAAGTATTATAAACATGACCATAAATATTTATTGCAAGGCATAACACATTATAGCCATTTCTCATGCATTATGAATGTGCTATGAAGCTATAATCTATATTGATATCTATAATGCACTATAGATACCATTATAATGTAGTACAAAACATCCTTAATGTTTATACCAGCCATTATAATGCATTATGAAGGCATTTATAGTGCATTATAGTTGAGAGCCTCATAAAGCATTGATAATGCATAATACACATGGCTATAATGTGTTATACCTTTCGATAAATGTTTATAGCCATGTTTATAATGCTTTATGAATGCATTATTATTTGTTATGGATGTGTTTATAAGCTACCAAAAAATGGCCTTAAGTAAAATGTTGCCTCATTTTCTTTGACTGCCTGACACTTTTGCGCAGTACTGTATGTACACACACCAGGTAAAGTATCACGAACGGTCCAACACAAGGCAGCTCGATCAAACCACTTTGAGATCCACACCCTGCAGAAAAGGGGACAAAAAAGAACATTTCTGGGAGATTATCCCTCCTTGGCCAGCAAGCAGGGGAGCGGTTCCTGATAAGACCACCTTTGGATAAAGCCAGTGGCCCTCCAGCAGGCGGCATGGCCCTGCCTGGCCGACCCGCACTGCCAGCCAGGCCTCCGCGGTGCCAACCTTCTGCTCCTCAGCACGCCTGGAGCAGCGCCTTCTCAGGCCAATCGCTAATTACAAAGGTCCTCTCTCCCGCGCCCGTCTCTCTGCTCACCCGAGTAAACAGGCAGCGTTGCGGAAACCCAGCACGTCAGCATTGGGAGCTACAAGAACCTCTCTGCGTGGCTGGGGCTCCGGGCCCCCGCTGCTGAGCGGGCAGAGCGATGGGGGAAGGGAAGGATGGCGGAGCTCTGGAAATGAGAAGGTCCCTCTGTCGGTACTGAATCAGCCTGAACGGGCTTAAGTTGGGGCGATATGGGGCGGCGTGTGGCTCTGCAGGTTAGGACTCCATGCCAGTGATCAGAAGGCAGGCGCTTCAAATCCTCTGGCTGGCAGAGTGATGTCAGCCTCGGACCCTCGAGCAGGGCCCTTAACCCCAATTACTGCAGGAATGCGGTCCGACGCGGCACTCTGATCCTCACTTATATATCGCTTTGGATAAGGCATCTACAAAATGAATAAAATGGAAAATGTCACTGAAATTCCCAGTGCAAATTCTGGAGCGCTTTGCACCATCCCTGTTCAAAATCCTGCCAAACGACAAACCGTTTTGACCATCATTACCTCTTCTAAGGCTTATCTATGAAGACCTATGGTGGGACCAGTGCCCCCTACAACAAGCATGGGGGGTCGCGTCAACGATGGCATGCCAGTGTCTGCACCAGTCATCCAGTGCGTGACAAATAAGCTTGTTCCAAAAGGCCTTTCACAACTAGGTCATTTTTTTGTCTTAAGATGAGGCATTGCTGTGTTCATTCAGTTCCGATGCGATGAGAAATCGCTCGCTGGCTTTGTAAATGGCATTACGCGGCAATCCACAGCGCGCAGGCCTGAGAAATGTGACACAAGATGAAACCCAACAGCACCAAATACAACTGATGTAAAAAAAAAAATTAAAGAGGCACTAAAGACTCAGGTCCCATTTTAAATCCTGTTAAATTTTGACGAGCTATTTACCGCCATCGGTCGCGTCGTGCTAGTCTGTGTCGCTGCGCGTTACTCAAAATGCTCGTCGGGTCTGCCGAAAGCGGGGCGACCCCTTTCATATGCAGACAGATTCCGAGACCTCTGTACTGTACGACTCCCACTGGGGCTTATTATCTGTGATCCGTGGCTCCCTGGCTTGTTGCCAGCTCGCAAGCCTAGCGTCCAAGCACTGCAGTACGGGAGGAAGCGGACCCCACATATTATGTATTCTCCACAAACCCAGCTTCTCCTCCTCCTCCTGCTGCAAAAAAAGAAAGAAAGAAAAACGTTTTAGTCTGAATTTCAAATGGTGCAGACTGAAAGAAGGGTATGCTTAAATGTGGACCTGTCCGGATGGGTCCGGACTCATTTTACAGTCTCCCGACATGTACCGTTCACAGTTTGTGCTAAGCCACCAGCTTCCATCACTGAACTCTTTGAAACAGGTGACGGGCTTGTATGCAGTAAGATATACAAAAGTCTTCGTGGAGTTAAATCACTGGGGTGATTCTCCACCTCATTGCAGAAATGCAGGAAGCCTGCTAAATTTATTTATAAATAGGAATTAAACTATTATCAGGGCTCGCCTCTAATCCTGTCAGACGTTGATTATGAATGCATCCATGAAATAGCTAATATATTGATTCGGGGAGTCAGAAGAGGGCACAGGAGGAGAGGGGGGATTGAGAGGGGAAGGAGAGAGAGAGGTCTTCTGTGGCTCAGAAGTCAGAATAAACAGCGGCTGGAAATGCGCGGGAGATGAATGGAGATTTCGCAGCTCCCGGCGGAAGCCGGCATACGCATGCAGGATCCGCACCGCGGCAGCACCGCTCAAGCGCGATGCTGCAGAGCGGCGGACCTTCACCTGGCCAACGCTCAGACGCTTTCCACACTATGCAGATGTTTGGGGAGAATGTCGAGCGACGGGCGCGAGCGCATGTTTCAAACATGAAGGCGGATGGGCTATGGGGACCCTTCAATGCCAGGAGTCTCTTTGCCCGACCGCTGCCTTTTCCCCTGGCAAACTCCGGCACTGCTTCAAGCTAACAGGAGGTCATTTGGATTCACCGGCACTGAACACGTCAGAGGGGAAACACGACGATAATATCAGCGTCTCTTATTATCAATAATTGAGCTCTCTGGGGGTGGGCTGTCCGAGTCGGCAACTGAACCTAGGCCAGCTGTTACCGACATGCCTTCAGCTTGGCTGTGCTCGTCATTTTGGCAGGTCTGATGGAAGGTCAGGCAGCTCTGTGGCATTTAGACTACTGATGCCATCCATTCAGGTTCAGTCATCTGCTTAATAAAGACAAAAGAAAGCTAGCAACTTCCTACCCATGAAGGACCATCCTTCTGGATCAAGCTTAGTGAATGACAACCTGTCATAGACATTGACTCCTGTTTCGGTTGACATGTATAGTTTAATGGTATGACCCTTATCAGCAGCACCATCACTGCAGGCCAGAGAAATAAACTGGACCTGAAGCAATGCAAAGCTAGTGGGAGTTATTGGTTATGCTTGTGATTGTGTGGGTGTGAGTCCCAGGGATCACACCAGAATTGTAGTCCTTGCCTCTACTGTAAGTCACTTGGTATAAAGCATCAGATAAATGAATTAAATATCAAATGTAGTATTAGAAAAAGGGTATCAGCTTGTGGGCCAGCTTTGGCTTGAATGGCATCAAAATAGACAAGAATCCAAAAAAAGCAGTGAACTCTTACTGCACTTGACTACATGGATGCAGTTTCTCTTTCATGTAAACACATGTGAGTCTCACATAGACAGCTTGGGGGACAGGCCTTTCCATGAACACAATGAATTCCATGAATGTCCTTGGTGTCACACCCTTATCAATTAAGGGGGCCCAAATGGATCGTTCCTTGACATCTCAAATATTTCCGTATATCAGTGACAAGAGGCCAGTGTTATTCATGGAAGAACACCGGGCTTGCGAAGTGCAGAGACATACAACGCTGGAGAAACACACTATGCATAACGATGCACACCATTTTCCGTGGTCTTGGCAGAGAGCACAGTGTGTCGTCAGGCAAACATAAATCTCGAAAGGCACACATTTCTCTGATAAATACGGGGCGGAGTGGTGGCGTCGTGCTCTGTGTATTCTTGTCATGCAAGATTTCTGATCTCTGCAAATATCCCTCTGCCCGCTCTCCTAAAGAGCACCCACGGCTGGCGTTATGCATCCCATGATTAGACAGCTGCGTCTGATGACATTCCTGAGGTGTCCGGAGGGGAGGGGGTGGAGAAATAGTAATGGAAACGCATGTGATAAGGGTCAGGAAAGAAAAGAGCCAGGGTTTTTTTTCTCCCCCAGCGGACAGCTGGTATATTTCTCAACAGATGCTGCCAGAGCAATGAGGTAAGGAGGTGGTCATTTCTACATTGTTACTGCCTTGCGACTGCCTTGCAAGGTGCAGGTAGCACTCAAATATTTTAGTGGGCAAAATAAGCATGAATTATCAAAGGGGTTAACAAGGCGCACAGGTTGTCGGCTCTCAACAAAATAAGGCATCAACGTTTGTACATCAAAACATCGCCTTTCAAGAGGCTCGTCTTACCTTCCCTTCATTTGCTGTTGTACGTCATTGACTTACATGGGTCATATTAAAGCCCAAATGAAATCGCCCCTCAACCCTGGGTCTATCAGGCATGTATATTAGCCTCCCCAATCACATTAATGCATGTATTCACAGCAGTATGTCAAATGGTTCAAGACCATCCATATGTAAACACCTACAGGAACCATGGGTTGGGTATCCAGGGATGCATTCGTGATCCAAGGCGTGCTTGTCTCGGCCTACTCAAGCTGTCACAGACACTTGACTTAATTTGAATGGCAACACAAGAAGAAATGCTAAAAATAAACCTTGCAAAGTATCAAAGTAGTCTGTGTGGCGGAGCCTACATGACACCACAACAACCGTGATGATTTAATCTACAAGAAAGGTGCTTAATCAGACTCTTAGAAAAACATCAGGTTGTATGAAAATGGATAAGACAAATCTTAACTGACAAGGAGGATATTCTGCTTTATATATATTTGATGTTCACAACAAAATGTATAACACATCAAATCAGCCTTTTTCCATAAGTACATTTAACCTAAGACACAAGAAACTGTCGCATTCAGTGCCACGCCGCGTTCGTGTTTGACTAGCGAGTTACTGGGTAACGCAACACGACCGTAGCACAGATTCAGAGCGAATACCTCGCTCTATTCTCCCACGAGCCTGCGCACAAGTTAACGAAAGAACAAGGCGATAATGCACACATGCATTTCGACAGTCGTGTTAATACCCTAAACCTAACCTGCCGCCAAGCAACCAGCCAGCCAGGTCATGTGTGTTAAACAGGTCGCTCCGTCACTTTACGCTTTGCTGCTAAAAACGCGGATGCCAATGCCGACCACTCTACCGAATCATCTCCATGGCAACCTGGAGGTGGATGAAATGGGGAGCTCTGTGGGGAGGGGGGGACGCAGTGGGCAGGGATTTCCGTGAGCTGTATACCTATAACGGCGTGTTTCAATTATGGCCGTACAGTTTACCCAGCAGCATGTCTCCTGTGCGCCACTGGGTCTCTGGTGGTTCTGATGGCGGTCTTGGTTCTGATCCAGTCGGGGCCTTTGTATTAAACCTTTCACAACAGAAACCCAGCCTCACAGGTACTCAGGTATCACTGCAATAATAATAATAATAATAATAATAATAGCACATTCTAACCCAAAAAAACAAAATCCTTTCTTCACATCACAGGACAGTGATTTTTTTAGGCTAATGAAATGCCTGGAAAAAAAAACCTGCTGACTCTGCTCTTTGTACCCATTCTTCAGAAAACTGCAGCGTTTAAAATGGTATCAAAACAGCCACCACATTCACATATATTTACACTTTTTACACCAAAAGTGTTCCGGATTACTGCACTGCGAGTGTAATGGGAACGGGCAAGTATATCCTCAAAATGTCCATAAGAGAGGGCAGTATAGGGTGTACCGAACAGGCTGGCAGACGTCCACGGGAAATGGACAGGACACCTACTTGGCCTAAATACGGATTCACTTTGAAACCACTTTCCAGCAACTGCAGCCTGAGAGTGCAGATGTGGTAAAACAACATGAGACGTATAGCGGAAATTTGTTGAATTGTTTTGAAAAGCAGCCATCTACAAGTGTGAAGATGAATATGAAAGGTGTTCGATGCGCGTCACGTGAAGATGCCCTGGGTCCCCGTCTAAAAGCGTCTCGGTCCAAAAGGACCCAGGACTACATGTGACCTTTGCCCTGGGCGTCCCTCTCGGCCCGCTCAGGACTGCCGTATTTCACGGCAGGACACAAGAGGTAATTTCACCCTCTGCCAAGCAGAGGAGGGCGACTTTAAATGGGGACTGGAATCACTCTGTCTCCCCAGGAGTGGCGTGCAGGGAGGGGGGGGGGGCAGTACTGACAGCTTTACAGGAGTGCTGGAAACCTGTGTGTGTGTGTGGGCAGCCCAACTCCCCATGACACACTGCTGCGTCCGTGCGTTTGGAAAGTCACGGATTGCACAAAACACGCAAGGTCACAGAGGCTGGGAAGTAAAGAAATAAACAGCAACGGTGAGCTGAAAAAGAGAGAAAGAGGGAGAAAAGCACAACGCTTAAATCTGTAGTGATTTACGACAAAAATGACATATTCGCCTGCCGTATACGAGCAGCATTTTGGGGAAAGGAAGGTGGAATATGATGCTAAGCTACTGGAGTGCATGTTTGCGTTTGACGGAGCAGAGCGGCTATTTTATGGGGGTCGTTCCATTAAGGCGCACGAGAAGAATTGCCGTTGTTGCTGGATGCATCCTGCCAGGATTCTGCACAATAATGATGCACGTCCAGCTCGTGCCGCACGAGAAGAATTATCGCAGGTGCATTACGAGTCATTTTCTGATGATCAGATGACGGGTAGTGCTGCGAACGGACCCAGCAGGGAGATCGAAATTCCGCCTGGGTTTCGGGGCCGCTAAGTAGGCGTTGCTGGCAGATCCACGTTCCCCCTCCTTTGGATGCTCCTTCTTATTGTAATAGTAATACTTCTGCGTCCTGTTCCTCCCCCTCGCACTGGGCCTCTGTTTTGGTGTCACTTTGCCCCTCAGCCTGCTTCCGTCCCGCCTGCCGACTTGCTCCGCGGCATTCGCCTTCCTCCCCGAGTGCCTTGGCGGCTCTCGCCTTTTCGTTACTTGCAAACCGTCCCCAAACCAGGAAACACGCGTCACACGACGGATGTTGGGACAGGGTACGGCAGGGTGTGGGATCTGGCATTAGGTTATGGGCGGGCATTGTAGGCGGCCAAGAGAAACAGAAAAAAGAAGTCATTGATATTTGAATAATTTATCACACAACTTCCCATCATGCTAAAGCTTGTTCGTGTAGGCCCTTGTTCATCTGGTTCCGGGGTGTTTTTTATTTAATTATTATATATGAGTAGTAGATGCAGTGGGATGCTTGCTAAAATCAGGAAAATATTGCAAATTTATTGGTTTTATAACAATCATTACTTCATTCATTTGTTTACTATATATATAAAAATATTCCACAGTGGGTGGGATGGTCACATGACTGGTTTAGCCCACTTCTCTGCTGGCTACTGCGTTTATTGCGTTTATAGACAGCCCATAATAAACTGTCTGTGATACAGCTACATTCGTCAGCTCAGTATTTCACCACAGTTTGTGTTTGTGTCTGTGATGATTAAAACTTTAAACTTAATTCCTAAATGGGGTCTGGTTTAGATTAATATAGATTAATATAGATTAATAGCTATTTAAACACTAGAAATGCAAACATAAGCCGATAGTAGCTAGTAGTAAAAATTGGTAGGTAAATTTGTATACAACTTATTTAGACAAATCCATTAGGTGATTTAAGATTTGAGTTACAGCCTAAAAAAGCATAAAATCTTCATGCATGACAAAGATACGGATGAATGAACGACAAGATGCTGAAAATAAACTTGGGAGCTAATATGGGATGGTTTTAATAATGTAGCCGCTGGTGCTTGTGGGTAATGGTGCAACCCGTGATGTCCCTGGACAATGGGGATGGAATCGGACAGACTCATAACCTGGGTAGCTAATGACATCGCGGCTCATAAACTGTGCCGCCGTCACTGTAATCCGGGGAGTGGTTTTAGCTTGTTCCATTTCAGGAAAAAAAATGAAGTTTTCCCTGCTACCACTGCTATCGAATTATGAATCTGTCACGGGGAGACGCAACCCTGACAAATACAGTTATGGAGTTGCCTCGAAAGCGAATCGAAACCTGACAGACAGAAAACTCCCGCTGTCCGGGAATCCCACATTTCCCTGGTCTACTGCACCGGGCCCACCACTGTCCCAACTCACCAGGGGCCAAATCTGTCCCGTGGAAGCAAAAATTATTAATATTGCCGCAGTATTGTTCTAAACCAGCTAGCTTTGACTTCCACTCTGTGCTGGCTTTATTGGAGGAGCTACCGTCCTTTTAGTAATTGTAAACCCAGGGAGCTCACATATATTGTAACCCTTCCCTGTACTGTGAAGTTGCATTGGATAAAAGTGTCACATAAATGAATAAAAAAAAATGTGAAACTACTTGGTCTGGACAGGGAGTTCATCGCTGCAGACCAAATATGTTAGGGAATATCTTCACCAGAGGCTGCTGTCACCAAGCCTGCGACAGAGATATTGGCGATAAACAACCCCGAGACCTCAGATGCTGCTCCTAAGGGCTTATACTTTTACCTACATTTTCATTTCTTTCAGTGTGTTTTAACTGGCACATCATTGTATCCATATCTAAGAGTTCAATGAAACTATAGGACTATATTCTCTACACATAGCAAACTAACTCACTCTTGTGTGACAATGCTAACATGCAGTCAACAGCACCTGACTCGCGGAGCTGCACAAACGGGCTAAACTCCCACGTTAACACAAGCATTTGACCTGCCTATTTATCATTGTGAATTTGTTAATTATTCTATCTCTAAGGATATTTAATGGATGACTGATGTCTTTTTTTAACAGAAAGTACTTTCTCTGTGCGACTTTCATCCGCCAGCAGGCATTCATGCAATTTTTATGAGTTTCAAATAAAATATTTAAAAATAATAGTATTTATTGTATTATACATCACTGTTTTGTCTGCACCTCATGGACTATCCTCATGCATGTATCTGTAACCTTTTAGAGCTTCTGTCTCCATCAGTTCTTGTATGGAGGCAGCTTCGGATCCCAGTTTGGATCTGATGGGGAAAAGCCGTCTTGCCTGACAAAGCTCCAGCCCAGAGAAAGGGCCTGGTGCCGCGAGACACGCTGACCAGAGAATGTTCCAGACTAATTGACACACCTGTCGATTGGCTGAGCGGACCGTGGCGAAATAGTTCTCTTTGATCTTTCAATCTCAGGAGTTGCAGCCCTTTCTTTTAGTGCCAGAACTTTGACATGTGTGCAAATGCATTAGCAACAGCTCTGCCTGCAAAAAATGCACAAAGACTCGCCCACGTGGAGGAATAACGAGGAAGCTCCCGCCCTGAGCCGTGCAATATAGAAAACCCTATTAAAGGTGAAAAGCGGGATTTCTGCGGCGGCCCCCGTCACTTTAATTTATTTTGAAATATATTCACAGTACCGTTTAGAAGAAATAAAACCACAAAGCATTACATAAAAGAAACCCCATTCGCAGATATACACCCATCTGCATATAAATCTTTCAATACTTCATGTTTCAATACCTGGTGGAGTAGGCAAGCCAAACCAGGGTTATCAAGTCAGAACAATCTGATATTACTTATGGATGCTGATTCCTTCAGAATAGTGGTGTAATCTTCTTATAAGTTATTACAGTGATGTGCGTAGCACTTTGCATTTTCATGCAACTTCTGCTTTGATGTTATTGCCTCTGCAATATAAGCAACCAATGCAAAGTGAGGTTATGAATAGACCCTGATGTAATATATAGCTTTGAAATTTTATACATCACAATGATGAATTGATATTTAGCTGTGGGTGTTCTAACCTCTGTTTTATTTTTTTGCAATGTATACCACCAAGTACTAATTATGAAAATTACTATCAATCTCTGTGTGATAAGTGACGATATTCTCTATTCAGGCACATGGTGAAACATAATAAATAAATATAATATTTCACCCTGTGCCTTGAGCTCAATCATTCATCATAAAGATAAAATCATATTGTGGTTAACGTTTATTAGTATTCATTCACAGGTAGGAATATCTGACAGCTATCAATGATTGAAATTTTGATCTGTAATAAAATATGCATTTGATTGCTGGTCTGAAGCAAGCTACATTTGTACAGCTCTGTGTCTTGCTGGATCCATATAGATGAAGCAAGGTTAATTGTGCCCCCTCAGGGACTCCTGGGAACTGAGCCTAGAACCTTCAAGCCATGAGCCCACACGCTTAACTGCTACAATATCCATTGCGCAAAACAAGCTAACATCAGCAGTGGTGTGATTTAAGCACCCCTGAATAGAACAATATGCATTCAATTTAGTTCTAGAATGTCAAATGCATTCTGAAGTAAAACAATAACACTTAGAATTGTCCTGAACAACATTACTATTCGCAAGCTGTCGTTCTTCAGTGTCTCCTTTTTTGCAGACAATGCTGCTCAGTAACTGATATTACCGGGGCGTTTTCTTATAGAGAAATGTGACCTTTCTCCTCTAATAGGCATGCATGAAAAAGCCGTTTTTCCTGCCTTCCCTTGCAATTAGTGATTATCTTTGAGCTGCCGTGCCTTTGGCACTGAGAACCTCGACTTCCATCCGGTGTACGGTGCACACCTGTGCCCGTGGTGGCAGGCGTACGTGCTTCTGCACCTCCGCGTCCAATCATCTGCTTTTCCAGTGCAGTGTTGCAGTTCGCCTGAAGTACGGGGAACTAGGCAACAGAACATCCTCAAAGGGATGACAGTCCATTATAGGGTATACACACAGTCACACACTGCGGGCATTTCAAACCAGGGGAACCCAGGACAACATGCAGACTCCACGTTCACAGAGCCAGGGCAGGAATCAATCACAAAGCGCCGGAGGTGTGAAGACTCAGTGTTACCCACTGAGCCACTGTGATACTCCGTTTTGCTGGTTTATCGGACCACACTGCACACTGTGAATTCCCTGGAGTGCATTCCGCTATGTAAATCTACAAATGTGCACTCAGTGGCCAGTTCACTAGGTACCTGCTCTTTACCACAGACAGCCTGCTACTACAGACAGCAAATCGTGCAGCCGCAATACATACGACATGCAGACCGGATCAAAAGGTACAATTACTATACTGAACATTATGGGATTGTTGGCGCCGAGATCCCAGAAACAGCTGTCCTTATGGGATTTTCACACACTGCAGTATCTATAGTTTACACAGACACAGGTTGAGTCGGGACCAGCTCAGTGGCTGAAAACACCTTGCTAAATCAGTGAGGTCAGTCCTGAATGGCCAAGTTTGTTAGAGTTAACAGGTAGGCTAAAGTAACAGCTGAGTAGAAAAGAGGCATTCACAATGGCTATCGTGAATGCAGGCCTCATCAGCTCTGGAAATGGCTTTGGAGTCAAAAAGGGTTCCACATACACAGAGTTACAGCCTATATATATGAATTTGGATTTAAAGTCTGATGACATTACCGTATATTCTGTTTTTCTAAATATCTTCTCTATTCCAGTCATTAGAGCTAGAAAATGTAAATTTGGTGACCTGGTTTTTGATAGCATGTCTTAATATAATTATGTGCCCCCCCCCCCCACTTCCAGGGATCTCCTTCTTCTCTGAAATATTAAATACGGAGGGCCAAGGTAAGATCTACATCACCGTCATGACGGTTAGCCCCTGCATCCCCGTGTGGGGAGGCCCGTGGAGTTACTATGGCGACGTGATTCCTTGATACCAAAAAACTCATCACTCCATCCCACGTTAACGAGGAGGTGACGAGGCGAGACGGGGCCGCTTCTCGCCGCATTTCCAGAGGTCAGCCGCCCCGCTCCGAGGTTAGCGGCGCTCATAACCGAGTGCCGTCCGGGACGTTCCGGGACGATCGATCGGGAGACAAAGTGGCAGATCGAAGTGCGCCGCCGGGCCGGCCCATCGCCGGGGCAACGCCGGCCCATCGCCGGGGCAATGCCGGCCGCTGTGACGTATCAAAGTTTCAAAAAAGGAGGGAAATGCCTTCGCTGATTACCGAGAAGTGTCCCACTTTGACCTGGATTAAGGGGGCCTGGATGCAGCTGGGGGGGGGACGTAGAGGCAGCTCTGCCTTTATTGGCGGCATTAATGCGACAGCAGGGCCTGGCTCACATCTAAATGTTTCATTATAAGCCGAGTGGAGATACAATTTCTCTCCCCATCTCTGCCCGGCGCTCTCGTCCTCTCTCAGAGGGAGGAAAGTAAAAGCATGACAAATTGAAATAAATGAGAGTGGAGAAAGGTGCTGGGGACAGGGGGCTGTGCCGCCAGGCCGGGTGTCTCTGCATTCTCCACCAGCCCACCTTCTCTTACTTCATCTACCACCCCCCGCGCCCCCCCCCACACACCACCCCCCACCCACCCCAAAACCCCCAACAACACTGATGTATTTTTCTGAATATGAAGTAGCATACGGGAACCTT
>JAODKM010000103.1:707198-720997 GCA_026780845.1 Petrocephalus sullivani | reverse complement strand
CCCAAAGCCATATTCCCACCACAGTGATGCTTGCCCTCCATCAGCACACCTGGGAGGTGACAAAAAGCCATGTCTGCTCTCCAGCCCCCTCTGTTTCCATGGTGACTCGAGGACCATGCAGCAAAGGGAGAGACAGCTTCTGCCGTGTGTGTGTGTGTGTGCGTGTGCGCGCGTGTCTAAACTGGCAGAAATTTCAACTTTTAACTCGCAATATATCCTACATTTTTAAGTAAGGTTGCATTTGCTTATCACACAGCACTCCTGCTACATAAACCAGAAAATCTGTCTTAACACCAATAGTATTATGTTATTCCCGCAGGGCCGAGATCATAGCGGGCAATGTATCAAATGAGCCGTGTTGATTTTCCTGCCAATATGTAGCAAAATCCCCCTCCCCCCCACCTCACAGTCTTCTCTTTCTTTCCCCTAGTGTTTATTATACAGGGAACATTATGCTGTTGATAGTGTTCAGAACAGCCATACAGAATGGACAGCAATCAATACAATCACTCTCCCCTTCTCATCAACTAAGTGGTAAAGTTGCACAGGGCAAGACCACAGCCGTGCAATTTATATTCTGATCCATTCTGGTGTCTGGTGACAAACACAGAATGGTTGGACTTTCTGAGGAAAACTCTCAATGGTGGATGGAGATCCCATCCGAGCGGCATTCCGATGTTGTGGACCTGAGGTTCCCTTGCACTGCCATTTGGTCTGTAGCTGGTGATGGTTGAAAAACCAGTTAATATTTTGTACTGACTGATTTTTCTTGGTGCTTAATAGATGCTGACCAGAAAGCAGAAGTATTTTTTCTCTGTTCCAGGCAAAGCAGGCCCTACCTAACTCCGTATAGCTCTCAGCCAGCTTCAGAAACCTGACCAGCTCTCTCCTTTCATAGAAAAGTCAAGGTCTCACATGATTCATGAAGACTTTTATATCAGCTCTCTCTACAGCAACGGCGTTTTAAAAATAATAATATGATTCAGCAATTGTCCAACAGCTTCACTATAAACAAGCATAAAGAGTTTTAAAACTGATCTCTCCATTTCCCCGTTTACTCCCCCAAGTTCCTCTGTTCTCCCTCATAATCAGGGCTTTACATTTCTTCAATTTTCTTTAACATGTGGTTTTGAGCTAGACAGTGACACACAATATCAAATAATATACCATGACTCCATCATGAATGACAACAGGTCCTTGGGACCGGCTTCCCACGGGCTGCGGGGGAGACAGAGAATCGGCCGTGGGCGGGGTTTGCTCGGTCCTGCGCGTTACCTAGGAAAGTGATCCCCAGCCCTGGGCCGACAGATAACAGCGTTAATGAAATGCAGCTGATCCTCGTTGGCCTCAGTGTCTCTGCAGGGTTATATATAGGGTCAGGTGTCTAAATAAATGGAGAGAAGCAGAGAAAGCTAGGGGAGCAGCCGCTCCCTATGGTCAGCGTTTGGATCACTGGTGATGGTTTTACATTCTTAATGTGATACCCTGGGCCTTTGTTAGGCCCCGTGGAAGCTCTCCACCCAGAAACCAAACACCTAAAGCAAGGACTCCGGTACCTGCTCCCTACACATGCTCTATATCCCATAAGACCCTCTTGGTGTTTTATCTCCACTCCGCATAGGTGGATATCCGCCATCTTTCTGACATGCCGTGCCGCTGCCTTTATTACTTTTTTCTGTGTGGTGTCCTCGTTCCACGACTCACTCCCTTACCTTGTTTGCACTGCCCATGCACACATACCCCCACCCCACCTCCCCAGCCACGAGTATCGATTTTCGGGGCCGGCAGGCTCCGCTACGCATCACCTTCCGTGGTCGTGGGGCTTTCCACACACTCACCCCTGCCTGCTTTTTATTTTTGCGGTGTGTACGATCGCTTAATGTCATTTTAATGTTCTCTGGTGATGTTTGTTAATCGAGCTAAATAATAAACTCAAATGGGAAAAGAAAGTCCCCCAAAAAACAATAAATATAAAGAAATAATAAAGATTATAGTAGCCAAACTGAGAAAAAAAAAATCAAAATACAATCATAATCCTAGTCCAACCCAAATTGCCATAAACATACTAGTATAGGAGCTTCGGAAGAGCATGTATTTTTGGAAGATACATGTAGAGTGTGCAAGGGGTTATA
Organism: Petrocephalus sullivani; assembly: GCA_026780845.1. Lineage (NCBI taxonomy): Eukaryota > Metazoa > Chordata > Actinopteri > Osteoglossiformes > Mormyridae > Petrocephalus > Petrocephalus sullivani. The sequence continues at coordinate 718,865 of JAODKM010000103.1, read as the reverse complement.
ATGTTGCCTCAGTCCTCTAGAGTTGGAGGTTCAAATCCCACCCTGCATGTTTTCTTGCTGTTGAATGAGGTTTCTTTAGTTTCCCTCCTCATAAAAATGTGCAGTTTGGTGAGATGTTGCCTCAAAGTTGCCCCCAGTGTATGAACGTCTCTCTGCCCTGCGATAAACCGGCTTCCCTTCCAGGGAGTACCCATGATGCAGTCTGGAATAGGCTCCAGGCCTTGCCCGGGACTCTTAACTTGTGCATAACGGGCGGTTTAAAACATTTCTGTAGATGAGACCCTGCTTGGATAGCGGATAGCTGTTGTGCTGAGTGTTATATGTCATGGCCTCCCGATGACCCAGTGTGTTAAGCATACAGCAGATTTCAAATGAAGAGTTAACAAGAAGATTAATTATTTAACAAAAAGCTAATTACACCATAAAGAAAATATCTTAATGGGTCAAATAATTAAAGGCATAACAATAAATGTACAAAAGGAAGAAACAAATTTCCAAAAAAGCCACTGTGTCAGAATCCACATCCCTGCTGACAGTGCACTATGATAGTAATGGAGGTGACTACTCAGTTGCCTGTTACAAATTCGCTCACTAATCAGTACAGGGATGCAGGGGGGCTGGAGCTGATCTCAAGCAGCCAGGAGCATAAGGCAGGAAAACACCCTGGAGGGGATGCTGGCCCACTGCAAGGCAGACATGCAGACACAAACACACATAAGGGACAATTCATTTGTGGAATGAACTCCCCCTACATGTACTCAATGGGTGTCTTCAAACAACAACTGAAGTCCTACCTGGACTTCGATTAACAGTTCCAGTATCATACTCATATTAAAAAGAAAAAAATGTATTTGCCAGTTTTTAGACGGATGGTTTTCTTAGCCGGGGTTCTATTGAACCAGTATCAGAATGTATTCACTGATGGAGACTTCTGAGTACTTATGTAAGTCTCTCTGGCTAAGGGTGTCTGTCAAATGCCGTAAATATAATTAGAGATGCCTAACTGTGCACATTTTGACTGCAGAAGGAAACCTGTGCAACACAGGAAGAATACACAAACCATGAAGTAGAACTCAAAATATATATAAGAATGTATATATCAGGTAGCAGCTAACAAGTATGGCATACCAAACAGGAAAGATTTAATATTTTATATCTCTGATATATATGGAATGAATACCGATATATGAAGAATATATATATATATATATATATAAACAATGAAAGCAGATATATATATATATACAGACATACAATGAAACTTGGATTATATACAATGCATACAGCGCATTTCATTGAATATATATACATACATCAGCTTTCATTTTATATATATATATATATATATATATCCACGTTCATTGTATGTATACCAGGTTTCATTTTATATATATCCAATTTTACAGTATATACTCCAGGTTTCATTTTACACTTACCTTCTTTCGTTCTACCAGTATCCATTCCTTATATATCATAGATTGTTAAATATTTCCTGTTTGACATGCCATACATAAGTGACCCCTGGAATTTCATCGATGCCAGATTCTTCAACATAATTAGGTTCTGAAACAATACTTAGAACAAGAGGAGGAACAGAACAATTAATCAATAAAAGAAATGACATTTCAGTGAAAAGAAAGATCAATGTAGGTGATTCCGACTTCTACTGTGTTGTCACAGCCTTCGTCATTTTTTTTTTATTCCTTTAGATTAAAGGCTTTTAGATTAAAGGTTTCCTTTTTCTGGCAAAACAGCAGAAGGAGAGTCATCTGTCGTTTCAAATGGTTTCTCAGAGGTTTTCTTTTTGATTGGGATCAGGGTGGTTGGGCAGTGTGCAGCACGGTGCTGATGCATGTTGTTGGTAGTACGGGGTAGAATATCCCGGAGTAGGGGCAGTTCTAGGCTCGTGGCTGCCCTGGGCAGGGAAAGAATCGGTGGCCCCTTTGCCTGCCAATGTCAGTATGGCATCTTATGCATGGCGGATGGCCACGTCCATGCGGACACTGCATAGCCGCCTCATGCTTATGACGGAACGTTATAATACTACATACAGCTTACTGCTCCGAGTCTAACGACATTAGTAAACACATTATACAGCATACTAACTAATAAGAAACACAGTGTTTTTCGGCCACATTGCCGTCAGGTGTGTTGTTAATTTCTCTTTCTGTTTTATATTCAATATACATGTATATTGGTGTGAGGCCTGGCGGTCCTGTGCAGGTGCCCAGAGCTTCGCCAAAATATATCGCTTCAGTCAGTGTGTGAGGCTCCGTTCGGGGGTGAATTTCCCAAAAGCTTCCGTTAACAACTTACATACAGTAGTTGGATTCATTCAGTTGCATGGGCCCAACTATGTAAGTTGTTAACGTAGTTAGCAACTATGCTCTTTGGGAAACGTACCCCAGGGCTCCGTTGCTTTGGGTATGGTTTTCGGCAGGGTGTTCGTCCTGTCAAAGGCCGGCAGGACACCTTGCAGAGACACTGTTTATTATTCGTGAAAATGCCGGGGGTTTCTCTCACGTGCGATCACGGCATGTTGTTTAAGGTCTGACCTGTGCCAAAACCTGCTTGTCCTAAACTTACACACACAATCTGTGATCTTATGTGCTGGCTGAAGAAAGATAGGGTAGAGAGAGTGAGGGGCCCGGGAGACAGAGAGAAGGAGAGAGACTCGGGGTTGCTCGGAGCCCACTTGTGTGAATCACGGAGGAGAGGGCAGAGAGAGATGAACATGCCTTCTTTTCATTAGGTAGCAGCTGACTCTGAGATCTCCTCCGGTGAACTGCAGCGCGCTGAAGCTCTAATCAGCCATGCTGTATGCCGTGGTCTGCTCTCCTTCAAAGGAAACTGCTGTGAAAAGTCTTTGAACTACCTCAGATATAAGAAAAAAACACACAAATATATATAACCAAGGCTAACCAGAAGTATTCATCATTCTCTGTGTACTTACCAGACTCATAGACACAATAAAAACGCAATGTATCCCTGACTAGATATGTGGTTAGCGACAGTATATGGAGGTCGATATGATTTATTTTTAATTAGATTGATCACGGCTACATACGTTACTTACCCCGGCGATGATTAACGTGTTCTCTTTTCTGGTTTTGTTGGAAAACACTGCACAGCCGTATCGCAGAGCTAAGGCATCCAATTTATAGAAACAGATGAAATTAGCAGTAATTTCAAGTGAGCATACTGTGTATGTCAGTAGAAGGCAATTAGAGGGCAAAAGAGGCAATTAAATATGGAGTAGTGAGCATACGTGTGACAAATATCATGTCCGCAGAATGGAAATGGTGTTGATTGTGGGTAAGCTGTGCTTTTAATTCTGACTGCTTGGCGTAATGACCAGATCTGGGAGGATCTCCAGGGCACATCTGTGCACTCAGCGTCTTTGTGGAAGGATTAGCTCTATAAGGAGCAAAACCAGACCACTGAAGAAAAACAGCGGGTAGGAGAGCTGAAGATGTTACCCCTGGAAAGGATGTGAGTGTGAAAAGCAGAGATGTGTGTTTCGGGGAGAGCAGTCACTTAACCTTTGGCTTGGGAAGAGGGAGTAAGCGAATTGGAGTCACATTACCTGCGGATGGTGGTCAGCAGGAGGCCTGTGAAGCCGCCGGCTTGATATGGAAATTGCTCACACCAGTCTGTGTAATACACACATGGAAGTGTTTATATATCTATATATATATATATGAGTAAAAAAGGCTCCCTATTCAAGCTGTACCAACACCATGTTTCCAGAAACCTGTGGCATACATCATTTTCACAGAGCACAAGGATGCTTTTTTTTGGATTGTGGTTCTCTAAGCTGCAGGATGGAGCCTCAAATGACTAATTGAAGCAGAGATCCACACGCCCGAATTCCTCAAGCTGCTGTTGAAAACTCAGCCAAAAAATAATAAAATAATAAAATATACATAGATATACAAAACAAAATGCGCATCCAACTGTCCAAATGGAGGTTCTCTCTTGGGCTTCCAGTTAATCAACATCCTGCCTTTTACTTTTTACCAAAGGTCCCTTGTGACATCACAGGCTGATTAAAATTTACCTGTGGCGTCTGTCTCAGAACCCGGGTGGCCAGAATTTGGTCTGTAAGGAAAACACGCCGCCCTTTCGCTTTTACTACTGTTAGTTAAAAATCAAGCCAAATGAGATTTTCGCTCTGCTAAAAATGATAATAGGTCATTTCACAGTAGTTATAGTAAGAAGACTTAATCTCACTCATTTATAATGTGAGTGCAGCTTTGTTACTGAAGAATTCTGTCACTGTTCATCCCATCATGAACACTGGGGCAGTATCTGTCACACTGCTAATGACCACTGTGTGTAGTGTCCTCGGGAACCTGTGTGTAGTGTCCTTGTTTGTCTGCTGTTTATACAGCTGGAAACACCTGGGCAGTATCTGTCACACTGCTAATGACCACTGTGTTCGCAGGAACCCAATCAAACGCTTCCACTTGTTGGTCTGCTGCTTTTACAGCTGTAAACACTGCATTTAGGCAATATATTGTGTGAGATGTTATTGTGCTGGACCATTTCAAGATAGCAATTTTGTTTAAAAAAACAAATGCTTCAGATCATTTGTGGAAGTCACAGGACCTTTGCTGGGACACAAGCCCATTTCAGTACCAGACCTTGGAGATAAAAATCCAGCGTCCCTGGTCAAACATCATAATTTAAAGAAGTCCTTTCAACTGCAATTAAGCACCTTTCCGCTGTGCAGTGATGAAAATGAGGTCAGTCATTTCAGCAGAAGATTTCTTTGGTAGCACTTTTGGAGCTGGATTCTGAAAAACGCTTCTTGTCAACCACAGCTGTCACCTCAGCACTGAAAGATGCCACACAATTATGGAAGAATAACAGAATAATACATATATCCAAAGAATTGTCACAGACAATCCTGACAATCTATCCCGGGACATCAGGAAATGAACATGACGGATTATTGAGAATTTTGGGGTAGATATGGTGTGGTGCTCGTTGCACCCCATCCAGGTTGTACCCCACCTGATGCCCTGTGTTGCCTGGTACAGGCTGCAGGACCCCCTCAAAGCCACCCGGAGTTGAAAGATGGATAGATGGTTTTAAAATAAATTCAGACAATTTTACCCTGCCACTCCATGACTCACCCATACTTACCTAAAGCTGAGGGTGGATTATGGCGAGGTAACTGAAGATTCTTTCTGAAAGACCCACATATGTTTAAATTATCCCCAAATACCGCTGACCGAATTAAAGAAGCTCGTTGCTGCCTTTTATGATTTAAATGTGAAACTAAATAATTAATCATTGTAGTTTGGGCAAAGAAAAATATTTTCAAACAATGATACAATTTGTTGTTGTCCTCATTTGATGAACTGCAATAAAATCAGCACATGAGAGGGATAAACTGCAAATTCGCGTCGCGGTAAACAACGTTTCCGTGTGCCAGTTAACAGTGCTATTATCGATGCTTATTTGTGCATGTCAGTGACCCCCCATTGTGTGTATGTACGTGCCTGACAGCAAAACCCAAACACAATGGGAACATCCCCATAACACAAAGCCCTTTAATTTTGTTTGCTTAAAAAAATAAAAATACACAACTTTCTGTTCCGTAACAGCGTTCATTTGCTTCTAAACTTTGGTTGTTTGGGGGTTAGCGATCGCTAATCCACCACCCCCGAATATTTGACTGTTACAGGGACTTTTCAAAAATTATTTTTAATACTCCCACTCTCACTATTGTTTTTTTTTAGTATAGGGTCTGCACTGGAACGCAACAATTACAGCAACGTACGTGTCGACATTGCATGCGGTTAAAGGATGGTTTAAAAATACAGCATTTCAGCACACGGAATAAGCGGAGAGCGCTTAAGCCAGATGCGGCGCACCGGAGATCGCGGGGGGGCACACGCGGTGACATCCCGCTTACCCGCGCTTCGCCGAAGCTAACACAGCCCTTAATACAGTCCATAGAGGTGACACATTTCACAGAAACATAAAGCGCTTTTCTAGTTGTGAGGATTTCCGATTTCAAGGGGGGGAGGAAAGAGTCAGACTGTGGAGAGGAATGGGGAACATTAAAAATACGCTCATTCCCATTGCGCCAGGCGTTCCTTTGAGTTAGACTCAAAGGCAGAGTGTTTAGCCACATGGCCCTCAGGTAAACACAGCCTTCTTTATAAATAGTCACTTGAGGAGTGTGGCGTTTTGAATCAGACCGACTTCACAGCTTTTTGGTTACACAGTTCAGATTAGGTATGCCACTCAAAAATATAACAGAAATTACCTCCCACCTACTATAATTAATAACAATAGTTTTTGTAAGCCTGATAGATATAAGAAAGATATAAATCTTTCTTTCAAAAATTATCCTGGCTTGTGCTATAAGGACTCACTTGCACCAAAAATGGGAAAGCGTGTGCTATAAGAAGAAAAACACAATTTGACAGATAGGCAGATAGAGAAATGAAAGGCCGTGTGACTATGTCGCAACGATTATAATATCATTATATAAAATAACAGAGTTGGCAGTATGGGCACACTGCTGGTCCCATGTCAGTAGGGTGTGGTGACCGGGCCAGGATACATGCAGCAGTACGGTGCGGAAGGGAGTCGTACAGCCGCCGTATCCTCTCCTGCGGCAAGTCAGGCCACAGCTGTTGTAACTGGCCTTTGAGATCCTGCAGATCGGCACCGGGTCTGACGTCCAAGCTGATCCTACACATGTTAAATTGGGGAAAGGGTGAGGGACCTGGCTGGCCATGGGAGGACCTCAGCATGATGCAGGCAGTCCATAGACAGGCGTGCCATGTGTGGATGAGGATTGCCTTGTTAAAAGACTGAACCAGGACATGTGGATGCAGGATGTCACTGACGCAGCGCTTCGGATTCGGTTCCCCGAATCACTACCAGAGTAAACCTGAAGTCATGTCCTATGGCTCCCCAAACCATGATGCCAGGAGTAACACCAGTGTGTCCCTCCACAGCATTGGCAGGATTGGTCCTCTCCCCTCGGCACCGCCATACGCACACATGACAGTCATCTGTGGTAATGCAGAACCGAGATTCATCACTGAACAAGGTATGATGCCACTCGTCATCAGTCCAAGCACCACTCCAAATGCAGCCGTCTCTGCACTGGTGTTAATGACAGCCTACACTGGATGACATGGGGTGTTGTTGGTAGTGTACAATACAATGACCTTAGTGTGGTCTGTCTTGAGTGACCGGAACCTTCACAATGTGTGTGGGTGCCCTCACATGCCCATTGGTTGCAACATCGAGCGACTGACATTTGTATGCCCCATATGCAGGGCAAATGCACAATACTGTGACCTCTATCGAACTCAGTCAAGTGCTGGTAATGTTGTCTAATGCATCTAAGAGTTATCTGCTGTGTCTGGTAACTAGACATGCCAGGTCTTTGCAAATCGAGACATTTACATACCCGTGGCTGGTCTGCATGTGTACCAAGTTACATCCAGATCCAACCATTACTTCTTGGTGCTCAACTTTTTTGTCACTGAGAGTATATGTGATATATAATGACACTGCTGTATATGTACAGAAAGATAGACTGGGTAGCACAGGGCTTGGTCTAAGGTCAGGGATGACAGAAGCAAACCCAGAACCCATTTTGGCGAATAGCGAAGGCGCTCTCATTGGTAGGATGGTAACTCTAATGCCTGTACCGCTCATGTGTCATTTTTACAGGTCCTGAATGACCAAAAAAACCACAACATTAAAAAAAATTGCACCACACCACACCTCAGTCCTCCTAACCATCCCCCCCCCCCCCCCAACACATTACCGTCTCTAATATAACTCTGTAAGCTACATAATAACTCCTGTCATCTTCTTGCATGACTTTGGTTTGTTTACTTTCTTTAAATGAATACTGTCGGAATGCATGCAGAATTGGAATTGGTAACCTAGTTAAGGTTACATTCTACAGAGGGTTCTTTGAATAAGAGGCTTTGCGCACAGTAACTGAGATAACGGATGGCCTGTAAACAACGGAGGAGGAGAACATAACTCACAGGGGTGAGCACAGAGAAAGGGGGCCCTGTGGGAATTAGCACGCAATTCATTCCCAAGGAAGCAGATTAAACTACGAAACACACAAAGCACACACAGGCTGGGGGGGGGGGGGGTTCTGTTTCATGAATTTATTCTGAGATAACAGTATTAGAGTGTGAGAGAAGGAAGACAAGGTATCTGAATAAAAGTATTGATGACGGGCGCCAAGGTCTTCACACACTGGAACTGCTGCAGTTGTTTCCTTGTTCTGTGTCCTTCCATAACCATGTCACCATCCCGCCAAGTAGCTGGCGTGCCGGCACTCGTGTCATAGACACTAATGGCTTTCACGGCGAAGGTGATGCCCTGTGGTGACCCTCAGTCTCAATCCAGTGACCTGTACTAGGAGTTCCTCATTAACCAGAGGGTCGCATGACCAATAGGAACGAGTGCCAAAATCCAGCAAGACTGGCGTCAGAAACTGAAACGGTGTCATTACTGATAAATCAGCCAATAAAAGAAACCGAACGTGAAAATGTAACACGTGATGTTGTGACAGCTTGGATAAAAGGGAAAAAAAAGTAAAAAAAAAACATAACGGATGCGTGCAAATAGAAAACTAGCAAACAGTGGATAAACAAAATAATAACAAAAAGAATCAAAATAAGATCACAGCAAGATAATAGAGCTGTATAAACAGAATATGGCACAGGGACAAACCCATTTCTGTCTAAATGAAAGGACTAAGTAAGTCCAATGACGGGACAATATCAAAGGAATCGCACACTATAAGCTTAATATTCTGCCCGTATACTTAATCTGTGTAATTTTGTTTAGTATTAACAAATACACAAACAAAACACAGTTATCTGAAGGCGCAGTAATAAAGTATGATTGCATTTCTTCAGCCAGATGTTGTATTAATGGATTATAAAAGAGTCCAGAAAGGTCACAGTAATGGCACCATTTTGGGAAAACCTAGTCGGTGCTAGGCATCCATAAACCCACTTCAAAGTAGCTCGGAGGCGTGTAAGGTAATAAAATTTGGTTAAGATGCTTGAAACGGCTGCCTGGAATGAGCCAGAGAGCTCAGGCTGATCCAAATCTCTGGCATATAGGGAATGAGAGCAAACAGATGATATATACACCCGGAATAAACCATGTTTCTGGTGCCAGAATGACACGTTATAGAGGGAGCTGCTTTTGATCAGTATGGATCGATATTTAGTGAGTCTGGCTGGGCAGGAGGCAGTAATGGATGGAGCCAGGCCTGGCTGGGCAAGCGTGCTTCATTAGATTTGTCCCCCCAAAAGCCCTCCAGATGCGGGGATGTTACTAACTGGCGCAGCAGAAAGCCGTCTGTGTTGTGTCCTGTACCTGCCCCTGACAGCAGAGGCAGAAGTCATTTAAAATCCAGGGGGTTTTGCATTCCGACTATGGCACATTCCGGTATTAAGCTAGTTTCAGGTATTTATTCAGTAGCTATGTGAATGCTAGACTTTCCCAATAAGTAGTGGTACTATGATGTAACTTTCTTCCATTAATTTATGCTATTTGCTGGATGGGACTAAGGGAAAACAAGAACAGCTGTTCTATAGAACAGTGTCAGCAGCTTGTAAGCTCTTAGCTAAGTAGTGTCATATTGAAGACCTACCGATAATGCACAGAGATTTATTTCTTCATTTTAAAAACTGCACTGTGCAGATGACAGGAAAATGGAATTTAAATATGAGAAAAAAGGGCTTTCAAACTCAGCACTGATGATTCACCCCCCCCCCACGCCGGCGCGTTACAGACGTCCAGGCTCGATTTTTCTTGGATAGCTCCCCATCAACAGTAATTGCTGCATGTTCTTCATGACAGCTTGGTGGTGGTTTGTTGCGAGATTGTCGTCTTCCCATGAAATTCCCACTTGGAGCTATAACAGAACCCATCCTGTTAGCACCACGCTAAGCGCTCCTGATGAGAGCAGGCCTGCCTTTCCTGTTCATTGGGGCCTGCTTCTAACACTATATTATGCACTAAGGCCTGAAAGGTAAAGGATCCCACTCTTGCCACTTTGCTTACATGCTATGCTTTCACTTTCAATCTACCATATGGCCCAGCATCATTTATAGTACCTTTGCTATGGTATGGGTGAAAAATTAAATCTTTAGAAGTCATTGTTGTCTATTCTGGGTACCTCACACGATCATTAGCTCCCAGTTCAGGGGCTGCATCCTTTGAAGGTTGCACTTGAAGACCGAATGCATCGAAGAGGCGCGACAAGGCGGTTGCATTTCGAAGCCTCCTTCAAATGCAGCCTAGAAATGCGTCCTTTTCTTTCCCGCTCTGCGAAGGACATACCTGATGGATCGTTTGCGGCCCACCCTGTCCAAAGATTCACTGCACGGATTTTTAGAAACAGCTTGCATTTTCTCCTGGCCTGGGAACTGGATTCAGAACTGGAACAGGTCTGAGTTGTATCTGGGTGGTACGAATTGCATTCTGCTTTTGCCAGGAGCCATACAGCTGGGATAATTAGCAGCTCAGAAACATTCTCGTAACCTTCTCCCGGTCCGCCGTTTCTCCAGACGTGTCTCCAGCCTGTTCCGCAAGGCTCTGTGATCGCTGAGGCTGATTAGCATTTTGCTCTGAAGGCAGCTTCTTTATGTACAGAGAGAAATTATTTTAAATAAATTGTGTGACCTTTCAAGATAATCATTTTCACCTGATCTGATTTGAAGTTGTTAGGGATGGAATTTTTAATAAAACTAAGAGGTTTATATTTAGAATCTGCCGTAATCAAGTCTGTCACAATTATGATCTCAGAAAATCTTAAGACTTTGAAGGTTGGGGGTGGTGAGTACACCTCCCAGGCACTATCGCCAACATTATTGCAATACTATGATAAGGAATAACCTTTGAAGTTTTTTTTGGTTTACATCCCAAGTTGAGTCCTTACCTGAAATAGCCCACTGATTCTATACACTGTAATTTTCAAATGTGAAAACCTCCTCCGTACAAGAGATTTGACTAAACCAAAGCCAAAAAAAAACAGAAGCACTTTTACTTTTGTTCAAAGCTGATTAATTGTGATCTCATTATGATCCTTTCTATAAATCTGATGTACAAGGCAATTCACAGCAAAGCAATGCTTACAATGTGAAAGTTTACTATCTGGTTTACACTTTTTTTTCAAAAATATAATGTCTTATAATATTACATTGTACATATTATTACTATAAGAAAAACTATAATAATAATTATCCATGTAATGAAACAGAATAAAGAGCAGAAAAAATGCCTCAAGCCTTGATTTCTATGGCCATTGTTGCAGCCAGAATAATTAATCTTTTACATGCTGTGCTCTGCTGCAGTGTAATCAATTAGCAGATGACAACTTGGGCTCCTCCAGTGTCCCTTCCTGCTCCTGCAAACGAGCATGAGGACCCCCCCTTCCGCTGCTCCCATACGGGGGGGTGGGGGGTGGGGGTGTCTCCAAATACATGCATTTGAAAAACAATAACCAACAGTGTTCTGGGCCACAGGTGATAACAAACATGACTGTGATAACAAATTACCCTTCCCCTACGCCAGACCTCAGCCGCTGCTTACCCGGTACCTCTGAAGGCCGTCCCGGGAAGCACGGGGCACTAGGCCAGCCCGCCG